>CM062288.1:228188870-228594331 GCA_031216915.1 Pictodentalium vernedei
GCAATCCGAGAGGTACTTGGTTCAAATCCCACCTGCGACAACCGCGTTGTGTCCTTGGGCAAAACACTTCACCCCATTGCCCACGTGGGGGCTCAGTGGCGTTGTGTACTAAGGTGTACTGCTCGTGGATGGAGCACCTGTCTTCAACCAATGCTAACCCTGCTTGTGTGGAGTTACCATGTTAGGGAGCTAAGATTTGCTTGCCATTGCTCAGTGCTTCTCTCCGGGTACTTCGGTTTCCTCCATTCGTAAAACTGTTGTGGTCATGATTGGCCATTGTGCACAAATATGTGACTCTAAACACCAATAACTAACTAACTAAAAACGGTACATAATTTGGTTCTTCAATCAGAAATCTGTTGAAATCAGTGTTTTGGTCTGGTGAAAAATATGGGGTATATCCCAACCCCAATCGGCAATAAACTTCGACCCTACTAAAGAATTTTCATCGGAAAAAGGAAATTTTGGCAGAAAAACATTATTAACTCATTCACAAGTCTGCTTTTGAGCACAATGTTTCTAAAGCTGTTACAATGTTTATCAGTGTGAACTTCAAAATTTTATTTAGAAAGCCTTAACAGTTATTTTCCGTTGTATTTTATTTCTTTTACAGAAAGGGTCATCACTTTGTGATCGTAAGTTTCACTTGGGCCCGAATTTCGTAACAAACATACGGATGTTATGGAACGGTTTAGATTTATGTTTTGATCTGTATCCAAATCTATTAAAACACAACTCCTTGCAACAACCTCGAAACCCTCAGGTAAAAATAGATTATGCTATCCGTTACGTCAATGGTAAACAAACATGTCGGCTGCTGGCATTAAATGACAACAACGGTGAGCTTTTGAGTGAAATCAAGGGAAAATGAAGACCCACCGATAAGGTAGTAATGCGAAAACTTGCTCCTTCACCTATTCTTTAACTTGAGTGGTTGTTTAGTTGAATAACAAACAGAACAGGAGATATGTGATATAGTCCTAAAATACGGTAGATATGGAAAGGACAGTAGTTAGCATTTCACAGATGAGACAGGAATACAGATGGACTAAGACATGTAAATTTTCATAGGCGATACATCTTCATCAGGTGTGAGCAGAGAAGATGAAATAGACTCCCCAGAATTGTCATACCTGTTAAATCATTTCAAAGGATGATGAGAGTCATTGGAGTTGAAAAAAGTGGATCTTAACGCTTTTTCCGCAGAAAAGGTATCAGTAACTAGGGTATTACAATGGTCTCAATAGAGAGGAAGCTTGTAAAGGTGTAGAGGCAGATCTTCTCTCTACAGTAGACAGATGATGTAAAGTCACAGGAATTGAGTCTCGTTTAACCCCTGGTACATGTTCAAAAATAAATTCTAAATAATCTGCAAAATCAGAATTAGGTATCTTGCTACACTGATCATCAAAATATTCTTCACTGTCAGTGTCTTCATCAGTAATCACATAGTCTGTATCAGCACCAGATGAAACAATAATGGAGGTAAACATTTGAGACTGAGAAGAGTCACAACTCTTTTTGGGTGCAGATTCCATGGGGCGTCCAGCTGGTCTATTCTGAGGAAGTAATGTTTCCGCAAAAGAAGAGAATGCCTGCGCCATCTGTCTATAAACAGATGATGGACTCAGAGAAGCAGGTTCTGCTATGGTAGACCTGAATGAAACAGAACATTGAGAAGCAGCAACATAATCATGTTCCATAGGAGATTCATGAGAAATATGTGCAGATCTATCGCGGCATGAGAAGAACCTTCATTGCCGCTAGCAAAAAAATCCATCAGCATCAGCAGTATGTGATGAAGTAAGAAGAGCAACACTCTCTCATCGACCTGACACATATGGCAGTGGCAAGTGAGAATCTGCTGAAACAGCAGGGAATGCTCTCAAGAAAGTCAGGTGTATGCGCCACCTGACTGCAAATCAGAACATTCCACAAGCTTTGAGTATTAATGCATCTGGAATTGAGCACTTCAGATGGATAATGCGAAAAATGTTGACTGATTGTGGAATACCGATGTTCTAAAAGTTCTAAAAAGCCGACAATATGAGGGGACCTACCCGCAGAATGGCTTTCATGACTAGAAATATAACTGTGAACCTCAGTGTGTGAGCTTACTTGGATGGTGCTGCTAAAAGCATAGGCAGACTTTTTACAGCTAGCACCCCTGTAAGTTGCACTCTTACTCAATGAAACACTCACACTTTGAGGCCTTAGACTGGTAACCAAGACACAGGGTAGGTTCATAAAACTGGTTGTCCTTAACACCGTAGTACTAGAATTGTACCCAGTATAACAGACATCCATAGATGTGGAGCTGATCATACGATCAGACTCAGAATGGGAGCTATAAATCAAGGAATTCCTTCCATCTCCTGCCTCTGTCCCAGCAGTACTATTATTAATTATAGTTTCGTGAGTCGCCCTAACACCTGATAACCTATGAAAGGTCCAATGATGACGAAAAAGCAACAGCATCCTGACCTGTAACAACATCATCTACTATATGATCAAGTACAGGTGGAGGAGGTGATGATACTAGGAGTGACAGCACCTTGTGATCCTTTTTAGAATTAGATTTGAGGAAGGACTTCACTTTGGACCACATCTTTTTTGTCCAGACACCACAATGAATATCTGGATGGCATCCATTGCAGGAAATACAATCTGTATGGTTGTCATCAACATGTTTCTTGAGGTGGCACCTATCACAGGTAGCAACACGAGGCATCCTGCACACAGAATCTTAAAATTAAAAGCAAACAATTTAGGTTACACATGTGACAAGGGCAAAGTGATACAAAAATCATAAAAAGCCTGGAAAAATATAATCATAATTGACCTAGAAACACATTAGGTAACATCATATAATATTAGACACCAATAAGGATGTAGTAATAATATACTCACTTACCACCAGTGGGTACTGAAAAATAAACATCCGGTAATATAGCCTGTTGACTGAAACTTCCGAGACTGGAAGTGACACAAAAAATGCAATTTTTTTAACCTGACCTCATGGTAAAGAAGATAATAAATTAATACATATTATAAAAACAAGAGGCCTTAATCGCTCACCTGCCAAAGTGGTTGCAAGAAGTATTTGAGGTCACATTCATTTATACATGGTTCCTCAACACTACAAAGGAATGAAGTCATGAAAGGCAAATTTTATGGAAAAACACTAAAGAATGGATTTGACTAAACCTGAACCTACCGGTAACATGCCCCCACCACCCCCACCCCACCCAAAGAGGGCCTAAATATTAAGCCAGGGACTCAAATTGAACAAACTTGAATCTGATCCTCCTTGAGATGTTCTATACAAAATATGAAAGAATTCTGACTGGTGGATCTGAAGAAGGTTTTTAAAGAAATGTCCTCACATTGCACTAAGTTAAACTTTGGGCTCAAATAGGGAGCCAAAATATTAACCCAGGGACCCAATTTGAACAAAATTGAATCTGACTCACTTAGAGATGTTGTATACCAAATATGAAATGATTCTGATTGGTGGATCTGAAGAAGAAGATTTTAAAAGAAATTCCCTCATATTGCACTAAGTTAAAATTCAGGCTCCCATAGATAGCCCAGGGCTTATATTTCGTCTAAATTTGTGAGAATCCATTTGGATTCTCGTGAAAATGGTTGCGAGAATCCATACCTACTATGAGTGTCCCAGGATCACATGACGCCACCACAGTTCAACCACTGTTATATACTGATAACACATCCTAACCTTCTACACAACACACCTTTTTAATTTTTAAAACTAAATTTGATAATTTTTAAACAATAAATAATAAATAAATGATAAAATAATTAAATGAACAATATTTACCAATAAAATCTTACAAATATGGCTATCGTTGGAACCGGCTCAATGAGCCGGTTCCAATGACAGCCATATTTGTGCAATTTTATTGACAAAGTGTCAGGATATTTCAGGTCATGTTAGCTTTCTATTGGTTAATTTTATTTCCGCTGTGTTAGATAAAGTGTTAAATTGACTCAATTCTTTTCACGCGAATCCTAGCAGAGGTGCAGCGAGAATCTACATGGATTCTCATTGGTTTTATTGCGCGAATCTTTGTGCGAATCGATTCTCGGATTCTCGTCGAAATATAAGCCCTGTAGCCCAAATTAATAACCCATGGAGCTTGATTTGAACAAATTGGAATCTGATCCTCCTAGAAATGTTGTATACCAACTATAAAAGAATTCTGACTGGTGGATCTGAAGAAGATTTCTAAAGAGCATTCCTCATATTGCACCAAGTTAAACTTTGGGCTCAAGTAGGGAGCCCAAATATTAACCCAGGGACCTGATTGGAATAAACTTGAATCTGACTCCCCAGAGATGTTGTATACCAAATATACCCCCCCCCCCCCCCCCCCCGGCCCCCCACTCTCCCTAGAGATGTTGTATACCAAATATGAAAAGATTCTGATTGGCGGATCTGAAGAAGAAGATTTTTAAGAACATTCCTCATATTGCACTACAGTAATATTTGGGCTCCAATAGAGAGATCAAATTTGAACTCAGGGACCTGATTTGAACAAACTTGAATCCCTAACCCCTCCTCTAGAGATGTTGCATACCAGATATGAAAGATTCTGACTGGTGGATCTGAAGCAGAAGATTTCTAAAGAAGATTCCTCTTATTGCACTAAGTTAAACTTTGGGCTCCAATAGGGAGACCAAATATTATAAATTTACAGTAATTTGTATATTTTTATATTTACTAATGGCCCAGACTAGCTGGTGCTTAACTCAAAGTTATTAAAGGCCAAACACAAATTTTGAAACCCCTAATCCCCAAAATTTGCTTGCAAAACCGAAAATTAAAAGTCCTATCTGGCCCTCCATACATTTACTCTCCACGCATGTGCAGACGTCAGGAAGAGACTGGAATTGGCGCCAACATCATTCTTTGTAGAAGAGAGTCCTACATAAAAATTCAATGGGGTGATATGAGTGCCCACTCATGGGATGGCCATCACCATCTGGGCCATTGGTAAGTATAAAAATATACAAATTATTTTAAATTTATAATATTTTTACACTGTAAACCAATGGCCCAGACTAGCTGAATCGTAAAAAGGTGGGGGTGATAGGACTTCAGAATTAGTAGATCAACATAGTTCCAATCCTGTAATCCAAGTTGAAAGGAAAATAAAATTATGAGGAATTACATGTATGTCTCTCTATACAGTAATAGAGAAGACATATCATACAAAAGGAGCCCAGTTCAAGTAATTCCGTATTCTTAGCATGAAGACTATGCTAATTGGATGTAACAAGTTCCCAATTTTTAAGGTTAGCCTGGACTAAGCCCCAAAAATTAGGATGGCGTATTTGAAAATGAGAGAATATCCCCCACAAACATATGCCATACACAATAAAACTCCAAGCTGTATGCAGGATATAATTATGGACAAAACAGCTTCCCTCATAGTTACATACCTATCAAGCCAGAGGAGAGGTAAAAAATCAACCCCACCCCTTTTCTTTTGAAGGAATCTTCAAAAAGAAAGAGGGGAGTGCTCTGGAATCAGTAAAAGCAGTACCGAAAACAATATAAATATTCGTCGAACGGGCACTCAGCTATTAATTTATTATTAATAAATGGTGCTTAACGCCACTTCAGAAGTTAAGGCTATAGTAACGATCCCGGTAATTAATATTGCCCGCTATATAACGTACACCGCAAACGGCATACGCAGACAGGTCGAACACCGGTGATATAATATATAACATACACATGCCCAATCGAACCACAATGAACAATCTCTGGAGAGTAAACACACTTCCGAGGTCACCCACAGGCGACCCCATTCAGGTGAACAATAAATTAGTGATGGGCCGATTATGGTTTCCAGCCGTGTGCCGATTACCGATTATTGAATCTAAATAATCGGCCGATTCCGATCCGATTACCGATTATTGAAGAAATATAAGAAAATTAATTTAAATTATGCATTTCGACTTCTCAATGTCATTTCGGAACAATACTTCTCTAAAGTTCTTTAAAAAAATATAAAAACGTTTGTCTTAGAAGTTGGTGAAGTCAGTGAAGTGACTCAACTTGGAAGAGATGTTATGTTTATTTTTATTTTTTACTTTTTTTGTAGGTCGATTCATTTTCAATATGTAATGTATGTAACTTCGTCCGGTAGGTTCAAGTACCGGTACGGTGGTAGATCTACTCATAGCAGCATTCAATGTAATTATTAATAAAGAATTTCAAACCTATCAAGCTTTTTGTTTGTTACTAACTCTTGTTGGTAAAAAAAAAAGTTCCAGAACAAACCTCGCTTGACACTAAGTTGACAGTTGACACCAGGGTAAGTTCAAAATCAGCTGAATTCAGACGTTATATTCAGGAGGAGAATGTCATTGACGAAGACTCCAATATTGACTTGCACGTGTGTGTAAACAAAAACAAACTGGCGAATGCTGGGAATATGTTAGCCACTGCAATAGTTACTCTAGAAACTGATGGACCTTGGACAACTCGACCCCGCCATAAATTGACAAGTGTTGTTTTGTTATATCACAATCTGAAGCAAGTTTAACATGTACAGGATGTTGATAAAAAGGTTCCCGTCGATACTGATAACACCTGTCTGTAGAGAGTTTAATTTTTCGAGGCTGAGACGGATGGGGTGTTGGGGGGGGGGGGGGGGGGCAGGGAAACCCTACCCATTGCAAAGTCGGCCCGTGAGAAGTCGGCCCACAGGAGAACTTGGCTCAAATCGTTTACAACTCGGCCCATCGGAAAAGTCGGCTCAGCATAAAAAGTTTAGGAAGCATTTGATAGGAATTAATCATCCTGGACAGCACCGTAGTAGCGTGAAAATGAATCGTTAAGACAACGACAATCAGTAAGACCCACACTGAGGGATTGGGGCTATCATAACCTATCAAAAATACCACCGAGCCTTTGACATTTTTTCCCTTGCTTTTAAAGCATAGCTTATGACACCCGTTAAACGCTCGTCCCAATGAGGACACGCCATAATCTATGTTTTAGAAGCAAAAAAAAAAAAAACGAACACAGCCTCACATGTATTAGAAGGATTGAGTAGCAATTCTTGCCATTTATGCCATGATTCGGAGAATTTTGCTTTTTGTCAATATCACCCTGAGTGTTAATCAATAATCTGTTAAAGTGTCGAAGGCTATACCGTCGTTAAACTTGGTTCCCCACCAATAGGCAATAACTAAATTAGTAAACCGTCGAATCAGAACCAACTTTCAAGAATTGAGGTTGAAGACAAACACAAAATGACTTTGGGGCTGAAATGATTGGAGGCCAAACCGTCTAACTGGCTGACTTGACTTGGGCCGAAAATTACTAGGTGGGTCGGTTATGTTGATAGCCACATAATGACATAAACCTGTATATTTAAACCTTGAAACTTTGTTGCGCTGTCTGTTACAAGGTGCTTAAATAATCTGGAAAAATATCTTGTCACATTCTAGCGGTGGGAGAGGTGGGGTGGGGTGGGGGGGTGGGGGGGGTCATAAAATGTATTTTTGGAACTGGAACAAGAATCGCACCTTTTGGCAATGTTTTTTTAAATTTTATGCCCCCTCCAGGCCTCCACCCCTCTCCACATACACCCTCCCATGACCCAATGGGGATTACAATTACAATTTTTACAGTACTATGGTAGGAGGAAAGGATGGATCTGCAAATTTGAAAGTTTGAAAAACTTTCAACTTTTCAGATTCACCTTTTCTTCCTATACGATATTAAAAGATTCAATTCATAATAGCAGTTTGTTTGTTGGTGGTTAACGTCACATATTTGTGGCTATGCACCATAGCTAATCGTGACACATGCAGATGAAGTAAAGTTTAGTCAATCGTTGATCCACATGTAGCCCATTTTAGAGGACTTTCACCCCAAGTATTGGTGACTGGGTTCTATTTTACTAGTAAAGCGGAACTGGTTAACTGGCTACAGTAAACCAGTGCTGCTTACTTCCCGGGGTTCCCAACTTCCCGCGGGGAATAATAGTAGGGTAGCAGTAAGAAGATGGCTGTGAGAGATGACTTGAATACGATTTAACATCAATCAACTAGGCCGTTTGATTTCTTCTGTCCTTTGCTGTTGGTCTGGGCTTTCTGGCTATGCGCCTATCGGAAAAGAATGGCGGACTGCCTCTGTGGTCTGTACCCCTGTTCGTGTTCGTGGTTGATGATGCTGGCTGATTCTGTTCCATTCCGTGTCCGTTTGCTGGTTGAGGTTTCTGAAATCCAAGTCTCCAACTACTCAACCCTTTAACCAATGCTAGTAGCCAGGGGCGCCGGAAGCTCCCAAAATGTGGGGGGGGGGCACAATTTTTTTTTCTGGGTAACCGCTGGGTTGTAGGACAAAAACTAAATTTTTAGGGGCTCAATGTGAAGATGGGCGTGGGGCATGGGTTGGAGGGCTACTTTGTCACCAAGTATGTCATGAATACAGGAAGAAATTAAGTGCAACTCTGGAAAGGGAATACATGCACACATTTTACCAAAGTCCAAACTTTACCCCAAATTCCGTAATATAATTTTTGGTTTGGACGTACCAAACCCAAAAATTATATTACGGAATTTGGATCCAAGTTTGGACTACTTTTACTATTACTCCAGTCTGTTATGACTAGTCTGAACTTGCGATGTGCAATGTCTCAATATATAAAAATAATAAAATGGACAGCGACGACGACACTGTTGTGTTGCTAATTTTGTTAGAACTATTACTATCTCACACAGTCAATGCGGCATAGGAGTTGTTACGTTATGTCAGAATACGTCCTATTAGGGCATTCATAATTGGTGAAAAAGTGTGTGTGTGGGGGGGGGGGGGGGGGGAGCATGTGCCCCCTGTCCCCCTCAGCCCCCCCCCCCCCCCCGGCTCCGCCGTCTCTGCTAGTAGCAGATGACACTAATATATATAAAAAAACTCGTATACGTAAAAAATCCATTTCAAAACATAGGTTATGACCTTCATTCAAACGAGCGTAACATGCTCGTTCGAATGAGGGGTCATCACATACGTTTTGGAATTTTGGATTAAGAAGCAAATTCAAGCAATTTCCATGTGTAGCTCAGGTCGGTTTTCGGCCATTAGTGCCCATTACATTGGGTGAAGGGTTAACTTATGTGTGGCATATAAGAGACTTTAAGAGTATAATTACCAGGGAATCAATGGAGTGTGATCAAGTGGGCGAATTGGCATGTGGGTTATTTTGGAGTGTAACGCGACACAAACTTCGTCGTACAGCTCTGTTATAGAACATGAATAAAATTAATGTTATTTCTGATCTGAAAAATATATGTTATCACACCACAAGGTGGGGTCATAAAATAGGTTTTTGAGACATGAAATGTGCACAAAGTAAAAGCTGTATATTTACAAACTTCCACGCATGGCTCAGTTATAACTTATAAGGCGCCCAAAAATTCAAAATGTTTTATTTCTTATCTGGAAAATATATTTTATGACCCCTCTAAGAGAGGTCATAAAACATATTTTCGAGAAAACTTCAAAAGAAACAAACACGAAAGTCTGTGCAATAGCGAAATGATGGAATTTTCTAACACACCCATTATTGGAATGTCGTCATTTCAATAAAATTAAATTCTTTGAATTATCTCCACTTTCTACTCGCCCCGGTCATTTTCTACCCATTACCCAGGCCATGTGAACGTTTCAGACTAGAATCCCTGGTAGGTGAGTCTAAGGTGACTGACTGACATTGACACTCTGTTCATAATTACTTTTTTTTCACTTTAATCCAAACTGTTACAAAGTTCTATCAAATCAAATCACAACACCCTTTCAATTCACATTGGCAATTTTTGTGTTCAGAGCTCTCCCCAATGTCATGTAACCACACTCAGTGTTCACAGTCAATTTTTAATTTTAGTCTAAGTTCAACAAAGGAATGTTGCCTCTAATTACAAGGATCATCTCCGCTTTATTGGGATCTAACTTATTCCTCTTCTCGTCGTAGAGCTCCCCAGCCTCACTGAAAAGTCTTTCGCTCACCACGCTAGACGGCGGAGCTGCCAAGAATTTTCTGGCCAATTTGCTTAACCTCGGATAACGACTAGAATTTACTGCCCACCACTGATAAATGTCTCCTGCTCTATCCAACAACTGGTCATTCTGAAAAGCAGCACATTCGTCCTCTATGTTAACTGTTTTAGACTGAGCTTTTACGCGTAAACCTTTCTCGTGCAACATTTCTTGGAACTCTGTGTCGACAAGTTTCTTAGATTCTCTCCTCATCCTTTTTGCACTACTTTGAGTACTATCGTCCACTTCCTCTCTTGGGCTCAACAAACTGCTACTGTTACTCCGGTCTGGTGATTTCGATTGCAATTCTATTTTGTTCAACATTAAGTCTTCTTCATTTATCCACTTCATTACCATATCTTTAGTTGTTTCTGTTCTACATGTATCTCCCTTCTCCAAGAAGAAGTGATCCTTGTATCGTGGATCTAGAAAAGTGGAAAGTACTAAGAGTTTATTCGACTCAATATCAGAATACCTTTTGTTGAGTGAGGTGAGCATTGCATCTGTCATCGTTTGTATTCCTCTGTCATTTTTGTGTGATCCCAGGGCTCTTGAAAGAAGGGACACTGCAGGTATTATCATCGATGCACTGGCTTTAGCTTCAGATGCTTCTCTAGTGAAGTATTCAAAACGCTGCAGATTCTGTACAAGAGTCTGAGCTAGTGCCCACTGATTAGGGGTCATCACAGGTAGATCATATTCAGTGCAATATTCGACCAATGCCAACTTCTGCACAATGACCCGTTCTAGCATGTAAAACGTGCTATTCCATCTGGTCGCGACCTCCTGTACGAGACTGTGCTCTGGCAGACCATGTTTGCTTTGAATCTGGTGTAACCTGTGATATGCTAATGGCGAGTGATTAAAATGACCAACAATTTTTCTTGTTACTGCTAGCATGTCGTTTATTGCTCTTTGCGTGCCCATTCCGTCTTTCACTACCAGTTGCAAGGTGTGGATGAAACAACCAAGATGATTCAATCCTGTCAACTCGCATCCACGCACAGCATTTGCTGCATTATCGCGAACGATGACCAATGTGTGTTCTTCTGGAATATCCCATTGAGAGCACATGCGTTTAATTTCTGCAGCTATCGCTTCTCCAGTGTGACTGCCTGGTAAAGATGAAGCATTCAAAACACAGCTTTTTTTTACAAATTTCTCATCAATCCAATGACATGTCAGGCTCATTAAACTGTTTGCACCATGGGAAGACGACCATATATCCGTAGTGAATGCCAGTGCTGTCTCTTTATCAATGTGTTCCTGTTTTATTTTTTCAATAACTTTATTATATAAAGCAGGTATTTCAGTCCGACTGAGCTGTGTTCTATCTGGGAGCGTGTACCGTGGTTCTAGGCCATGAGTATACCTCCGAAATCCTATACGATCAACGATGCTGAATGGCTCCAAATCAATCGCCACCAACTCAACCAGAAGTTTATTCTGTGCTTTTCTCCTTGGATCAGTAGGTCCCCAAGGAACATGTTTCACTATTGCATCTGAAATTTTCATTTGATATGCCTTTTTTATTTCTGAAGACGTTGAAGCACTCTCTTCTTGTTGAATTTTTCGTTTTTTTTCTTGTTGCTCCCTCTCTTTATTTTCTAGTTCTCTGAATTCAGTGCCATGCAAACATCTTAGGTGGTTACGCAGATTGGTCGTGGTGAAACTCCTAACATTCGCACCCCCACGTGCAATCATGGCATTGCAGATAGAGCACTTAGCCTTTTTTTCTTGCGGGGAACTTATGCTGAAGTAGTCCCATAGTCTGCTTTTCGATCTCAGTTTTGAAACCGGTTGTGTGACCTGTGTCTCTGTCTCAGTGTGTAATTCGACACCGGAGAGGTTTTCGTGAGTTTCATCTGTTGTCGCCATAATTTATGGTATAGATCGCAGAGAAGTAGATGAGCGTCGCTGAGAGCTGGCAATTGTATTATGGCACTAGTTGACAATTGATTAGGCATGTGTACTCTCTGTTTTGAAATGTTTTTGAGTGACAAGACATAAACACATTGGCATTGGACAAATTCTTTTATGCGAGTTTTAAAAAAAAAAAAATCAAACTTCAACAGTGGCTGACATCATGTATTGTTTTAAAATCATCATGATTACATCAAAGGCGGTACTCTCTTTGAACTTCGTCTTCACAGAGAATGCCACCTTTGATGTAATGCATGATAGTTTGAAACACAACATCAATTGTTCTGTGAAATCCCTAAATCAATGAAAGCAACAACTGGGCACGTCTCAGTCGTCTGTGTTGCGGGGTCAATTTCGGTCAGATATAGAAACGTTTTGCAGTACTTGAATAGTGAATGCAAGCAAAAATTGGCACTTTTCAGTTTGCTGGGTGTGATGTTTTCAAAAGCCTAATGCCCTAATCCACGTTGAGTCTACCTTATGTTGCGTTTTCTGTCATTGTTTTTTAAAGCATGTATCCCCAGGGTTGAGTCTAGTGCCCAGTGCAGTCAAGGGGTTCGAACTGTACACAACGTGTCCTATTTTCATATGCCGAACTTAAATTCCTGGGCCGAAATCACTTGGGTTGTACTGGTAACTCACTGGACAGAGTGCTAACTTGCATTCCGAAACTAAACTGTTCTGTAGTGACGAAATCGCAGAACAGTGACGCGGTTAGAGGAACGCATCTATCAAACATTCATTACTTGTAATTTACTGTTGTTTGTTGAACTTTGTACTGACTTTAGTGCTGATCTCATACGAAGGCCAACTGCCAGGTTAGTGTTTTTCACACCCAACAGCTGCCCCCCCCCCCCCCCCCCCCCCGACGTTTATTCTGCCGTATTCTTGTAGCATAAACGATAACCGCATCCAGTTATTTAATATTTATTTTTTAAGGTGAAAACTAAATAGAAGGAAAAACGTATGGGAG
The DNA here is from genome assembly GCA_031216915.1 of Pictodentalium vernedei. NCBI lineage: Eukaryota > Metazoa > Mollusca > Scaphopoda > Dentaliida > Dentaliidae > Pictodentalium > Pictodentalium vernedei. Next base: position 228,201,842 of record CM062288.1, read on the forward strand.
TCGTACTATAATCGGAACTGCCGATGTTCAATGGCGAGTACCGATTATTTTCCGATGGCCCATAATCGGCGGTTGCCGATTATATTTACCGATCATCGGCCCATCACTACAATAAATTCCAGTAACAACACTCCCGACGTGTACTATCCGATAGCTATGACACTATAACGTGGGAATATACGAGATGAGTACCGACATTAATAGAAACCTGGATCTAGAAATGGAAGTAGGTATGATTAACAGGCTCTGACACAGACCGCCCCAGAAATAATTCAAAATTTCAAAGGTCCATAATATACAATAAGGCATCAGCCTAATAATTATTATGCACGTGATCATTAAAATCCTGCATGTAATCATCTGAATACCAGTTAACTGGTAATGCAGCCTCCGAGGTACCCAAAGACTAGCAATTTAAGGATGATGAAATATGCGCTCGTATATGACATATAGACAGATAATCACAGGAAACCAATCCAACTAAAAAGTGGATGTGCCCATGAGGTCGCCATAGAACATGACCCAGCCACCAATCGAAAAGTGAAGAAATGCATGTATGAATTTAAACTTATACGAGGCATGCGGGAAGAAAACTACGTCTTACCCAGTAATTGCCTGTAAACACATTGGTGGTGTGTGCGTGTGTGTGTGTGGGGGGGATTCAAAGTCATATCGAAACCTCCTCACCCACATTACTTAATCGCTCTTGTATTAGTCATAAAATAATATAGGAACCGCAATGGTTACCTCGACTCCATTATGCCACTATGGGCGGAGAAGGATGTGAGGAACAAAAACTTTTCCTGATAAAGAAGGTCCTCTCGTGGAGGAAGCTTCCGGGGCACGTCCCATAACAGAAGATCAGTCTTCTCAAGAGACAGTCATCAGTCTTCTCAAGAGACTGATGACTGTCTCTTGAGAAGACTGAACCAGAAACCTTGGATCAGTCTTCTCAAGAGACAGTCATCAGTCTCTTGAGAAGACTGATCCAAGGTTTCTGTGACGACAGAGGTGCTACTAGTAGGATTCACAACGAGACTGTTTGATCTTAAATGCAATCTACTGAATCAAATGAATTGGAGGATACGCGTATCCTATCATCCATCCCCATGAGATCGGCAGAGTGTCTACTGCATGCGCTCAATGGTTTGGGCATGGTGACCAAAATGACGGTACCCTGATTGTTCCGGTGTATTGCATTTCCTGGGGCGATCCCTCTGGTAGCAAAACTGTCCAAATACACGCTTGTTGAGCATCCATTCTAACTGCAACAGGCTAACTTTCCGAGAGAGCGAGTCTGCTAGTACGTTCAGATGACCCAGTATATGACGGATAAAAAGATGAACATGATGATTCATGGCGTATTAGGAAAATCTCCATTAGTTGGCATAACGAAATGAATGGGTGCCGCCCTGGTTCCCGATGTACGCTACTACTGTCGAGTTGTCCGACCAAATTGAACATGGATGACCGTAAATATGTGAATCCAATGTTGTAGCACTAGCTAATTAACATCATCTCGATAATGTTTATGCGTCTCTCCTGGAAACCGAGGGTCCCAAAGACTCAGACACCTGAAGACTGTGGGATTAAGTGTCGCACCCCAACCCGTCAGACTCACATCTGTCATAATCGTGAAAGCTGAAACCAGCAGTTGCAGCGTAACTCCCTGAGTTAACCACTGAATATCTGCCCAATTGAACCCTTGTTTTACAATGTCCGTTAAAACAATACTGGTTCAAGCGAAAGTGTCTTCACACTTCAGTTCTAAGTAAAGAATATCTGGAGGGGACGCGCTCGCAGGCGGCCCATTGGAATGAGATCCACAGCCGCTCCGCACAACTCCAACAGTCACATGAATTCCCTCACTATTAATGCATCTGAGTGTAGACAAAGAGAGCATAATAACTAATTTCATTCTGGGTAGTGGCAGGCTCAAAGCTCAATACCAAGTGAATAGACGACTTATACGGAGCTAGATCCGACTTTTTCTCATTTACGATGAAACCGAGACGTTGGAGTAATAGAAGCAGACTCTGAACATTGTTCTAAAGAATAATTCTGTTGCCCGTATCCCTATAGAAGGTCATCCAAGTAAGCTGACATTACCGCAGGCAAATGAGCACGTAAGTAAGATATTACCGAGTTCATTATTCGAGTGACCAAAGCATATTGTTCCCTTGTACGGTGGACCGCAGGTACTTTTAGAATGCCGGATGTACCAGGACATGAAAGTACGGATCCTTAGATCTATGCTTGCCACATAGTCGATCACTTGAATGCTTGTTTATACCGACTGAATGATTTCCATAAATAGACTTTTAGAGCCATGATAAACTTGTTATCCAGCTCAAGTCTATTACCGGTCAGAACAAGCCGACTGGCTTTGGAACGAGGAACAGGTGATTGTAAAAATCTTGAGAAACCTGATTCTCCATGATCTGCATTGTTTCCTTGATAAGAGAGCTTATACTTCCGGTAGGAGAAACTCTCTTATGCAAGAATTTAATGGAAGATTTGTCCCACATGGACAGCTTGTTAGTGGGGTTTTACTCTGAATGATAGCTGTAAGCCGTCCGAGACTACACTTCTCACCCATTGAACTTCCTTGATTGTTATCCAGTTTTTGCGGAGCTTGATAACCTTCCGCCAACTAGCCAGCAATATAGGTCTAAACCATCGCCTATATGACCTGCGAGGCATACGGGAGGAGGAACCATGTCCTCCCCCGCGAAAAACCTTGTCTCATCGGCCAAGGGGCGTCTGACTTATAGTCCCGATCAGACCTGCGCCCCTTTTCCGAGTCGCTATACTGACGACCTCCAGAGTAATTATAAGAGGGTTTCTTGTACCCTCGTGAGGAGTTTCCTTTTGACTATTTTTGTCTGGAACGCCCTCCTTTACTCTTGTCTGCTGAAGTGGGTCATTGATATGCCGACTTCAAAAGCAGAGCACTATACGCTTTCTTAGTAGCCTGTTTATAGACTAATGAAAGTTAGTCATCAAAAATAAAATGTCCGGAAATCGGAGCGATTCGGAGAGAGCTTTTCACCTTGTCATCTTATCAGTGATGACGACGCAAGGGCAGCATCACGTATTAACTCCAGATTAGCCACTGTTAGGGTGGAGTTATACATGTATACATAATTGCCCTGGAAAGAACTCTAAGAGAGGTACAAACGTCCTCAAAATTCTTTTCCCTTGAGACGTTGCGCCATAGCTCTTGTAAGGTGATCTGCATAAGACATAACGTCCAAATTCGTCGCTCTATTTGAAGAAATTGCTGTCTCAATTGCATCTGAGCGAATAGTGAATGATACAGGTAACGATACCTCTAGATCCCCACTCTGCTCATCCAAACGCAGAAGAACTCTCTGAACATCTTCCCCGACCGTTTTTAAATGAACGTGGTCCAAAAAACGGAATGTATACGAAAAAAGAAGATAAGAAACCGCCTTTTTCCTCGCACTTAAGTGAATAAATACTGTCTCATCTATATGGCCGAAGGCCTGCGACACCTGCGTAAACTGAACTGGAAAAGAAAGGACTTTCTCCTTTGTCTGGATGAAGTCTGCGCCTAATGACGCCAGTGGTTTCTTTCTTGGCGACGCAGCATTCTGATTCGGCGGAACAAAAGCAGGGTAGTATTGATGGATGAAAGCCATCACAACCATGTACTGTTCCGAAAGGGAAGGATAATCCTCTTCCTTATCGCTTTTACCATCCGAGAGAATCAGTTGCGAATCTCAGTCCATTGCATCTGCATGAGCAGACGACTGGACCAACCCAGCACAGTCCGCCAGCTCAGATTCTGAGTCTGAGGGAGGCTGCATCTGCACTTGCTGGGATGCTGCGATTAGCTGTGCAATCTGCGACAGCTAGTTTGTCATCGAGGCCTGAGGAGCAGCAGATTTCCGTTCCTTAGATGCATGCTGCTCCTGGGACGGTGTGTCGGAAACGGATCCTTTCTCTAAGCGTCCCGCTGATCAACGCCTCGTCTCCCTAGCTACCGGATGGGCCGACTTCATGGGCGACGAGTGGTCGGATGTGTGCTTAAATAACGTAGCGGAGGGAGTGGTGACTGAAGCCGACACTGGCTACAGACTAGATGGAGCATCCCGAGTGGCGGGTGGACATATGCTCCATCTCGTGCGAGTTTCCAACCAGAAAACTTCATATTTGTCTTGTGAAACGTAGCAGAGGAAGCCTTGACTGAAGCCGACCCCCGGGTGCAAACTAAACAGAGCGTCCTGTGTGGAGGGCGGACATATGCTCCATGCTTGTGCAAGTTTCTCAAAACAACATCAGACCCCAGATGTTGCTATATTAGAGAGGGGGGCTTCTCCCGCTCGTGGTCTATCAGACCTCGCCGAGTACAAAACTTGCAGACTTTTCAGGCTGCAAGTATATGTTGATGGAAGATTCCTTCCATCAACATATACTTGCAACCTGAAAATCATGAAAATTGCTCTAAGCATTTTCAAGTTATTGTTCGACATGTGAAAAATGGCTTATATTTTGATGAATAAAGTACCATAACTCTGGAATGACATATCGGATGGTGACACAAATATAATGGGAGATTCATTCCATCAACATATACTTGCCACCCAAAAATCATGAAAATTGCTCCAAGCATTCTCGAGTTATTGTCCGACATGTGGAAAATTGCTTACATTTTGACGAATAAAGTCCCATAACTCTGGAACGACAAATCGGACAGCAACACTAATCGAAAGGGAGCTTCCTTTCATCAACATATACTTTCCACCAAAAAATCACAGAAATTGCTTGTGTTATTGTACAACGTGTGGACGGAAGGACAGCGGTATACCATCATACGACCGTTTTTTCAAAACGGGCATATAAAAAGGAGATTTTAAAGCACAGATGTCATTTCATTGTTGATGACTTTTAGGGCCAAACAAAGAATGATGTTGGCGCCAATTCCGGTCACTTCCTGACATCTGCGCATGCGCGGAGAATAAATGTATGGAGGGCCAGATAGGACTTTTAATTTTTGGTTTTGCAAGTAAATTTTGGGGATTGGGGGGGGGGGGGGGGGGGGGGTTCAAAATTTGTGTTTGGCCCTTAATAATCTTGAGTTAAGCACCAGCTAGTCTGGGCCACTGATTTACAGTGTAAAAATATTAACCCAACGACTCAATTTGAACAAATTTGAATCTGACCCCCCAGAACCCCCCCCCCCCCCCCCCCCCCCCCCCCCCCCCCCCCCCCCTCATCACATACCGAAAGATTTCAACTGGTGGATCTGAAGAAGAAGATTTTTAAAGAATATTTCACATAATGCACATAAGTGCAAATTCAGGCTCCAATAGAGAGCCCAAATATTAATCCAGGGACTCAATTTGAACAAACTTGAATCTGACTCCCCTAGAGAAGTTGTATATCAAATATGAAACGATTCTGACTTGTGGTTCTGAAAAAGAAGATCTTTTTGAATTTTGGAAACAAATTTATGGGTACTATCAGAGTTGTGGTGCCCCCTGTGGGCGGGACAACTTAATTTGAACAAACTTGAATTAACATATGATAGGAAACATGCACACAAGATTTGGTTAAATTTGGTCGAGTAGTTTGTGAGAAGAAGTCGATAATGTAAAGTTAACGCCAGACAACAACAGACGGAAAGTGATTAGTAAAGTTCCCCTTGAGCTTTGCTCAGGTGAGCTAATAGTTACATTAAACAAAATATGTATTACACTGCCTAAGACGGCCCCAGCTTTTGAGGGGGGCAGGGGGAGATACATACTACGTCCAAAAAAGTGGATAATTTCAAACAATGTGGAGGGGAAAATTAACCCTTCGCAGATATCGTTGTCTGCAATGTCCATGCAATGTTATAGGCATAGACTCTACAGCCAATGTGGAGGGAAAACAGTTGACGACATTGGTCATGCAAGAAATGCACAACAAAGTGAAGGGTGAAGGAGGTAAGAAGATCTACAGGAAAGTGGTTAACTGGTAGAGGGCTAAATTATTTTTGGTCCTTAAAATTTCTCTGTGCATCTCTGCCTTGTTACAATTTATGGGAGAGTGCCAATAGGCCAATAGGCACTCTCCCATAAATTGTAACAAGGCAAATCCTAACAGATAAAATCATATCACTTCAAGGATAATATGAAGCACATCCATAGAATATAAAAGCCCTTTAAATTGTAGTAAAGCACTCTACCAGTTAATACCTATATAAATGCATAATAATGAGTATTCAATTTTTTGTGTGGACAATTTAAAAGTCTTCAAAGGGTTTCTTCTTAGGATTCTCCAAAATCTGCCCTCTTTTTCACCTGAGATAAAGGATGAAGAATAGGCACTTGTGTAACTTTGGTAAGATTGGAAAAAATCTCCAACAGGAAAAATTGTGAGAGGAGGGGGTGGGGGTCACAGGTCACACACCTTACATCCTCATTGGAATGTGTGTCATCACACTCCCACATTCCCCTTAGTTACTTCCATTCTTAACACTTAGTCACTCAGTCAAAACAGACTGTATATGCAAGATATGAAACTTACTTTTTCTTGATGATGCAAATAATAACAATCACAAGAATCACCGCGATGATTCCAACAACAGTAGCAACTGGTATGACAATCATCCTAATATCAGTCTGTTTGTCTTTTTCAATAGTCTCTGGAAAAAGCCATAGAACTTTATCAAACCATAGAGTTAAAAAAATTCTGCTGCTTGGGTCTCTCCATTTTTAAATTCACAAGCAATAATTATTCACTTTTACAACATTGCTGTAATTTCAGCTTCATCAATACCTGCAACACTATAAATTATTGTATGAATTAATGGTAACATGGTGTGAGGTTTGTGGCTCAGAGCTTATGTTCAACCGAGATGCGAAGCATCGATATTCAACATATGAACATATGTTCCAAGCCGCACATCTGCAGACCATGTTACCGTCAATTCATCACAATAATATATATGTTCCAATAACACCCTACACATAGTCCAAAGCTCATATCATGAAATGACCATGGCAACATGAATGAACAAGGCAATTTTAACAATAACAAATTTAGTAAATAAACCTCTTGTGTACCCCCTACATCATTGGACAGCAAAAAAATCAATAACCTACATAAAGGTCAAGGTTACTCAGTGTCTTAGTTCAAATCATGAACCTATAAGTGGGTTGTGAGTATACATTCATAGATTGATCACTGCCTCTAAAAATACAATTTTATTGGCAATATGTACTTTGAATCTCCTTCCATTGTTATCATTTTTTCAAATATTTCATGTGGTGGCGTCAGATGGTAACATATGCCACTGGCGCCGTAAACATTGAAAAAAACTTAGTGAGCTGTCATCCAATCAGAGGGCAGAGATTTGATTCTTATTGGAACATATATAAATGTGCTCCAGATGACACGGGCAATTCTAACCATACAACTGGATGTAGCAAAAAGCATGGCTGCTGAGCTTCCCCAACCCAATAACTGCTATTATTTCCAAACATCATTTGGCATTTCTAAAAGTTGTTGGTGAGCTGGGATTTCTGTTATCCAGGGACATACATTCAACACTGTAACTGCAACACCCTAAGTAACAGCCAAGACAGAACAAAACAAGAGCAATTCAAAATGTGGCATATGCCTCCCTCCTGCAATACCACAGAGAGCACAAACCACCAAAAAGAACCCAACTTACACCTGGCAGTATCTATCAATACCAATATACAGGTTGTTATGTCACACCATGTCTGAAATACGAGCTTAACTCATTTTCAGAATATTTGGCTCTGCCTACAACTAAAATAAACTAGAGTGAAGTCACGCATACAGCCCGACTGTCCCAGCAATGGCAATGCTTAGACACAAAATAGTTAGAGCCATTTTTTGTTAACAGTTTACCTAACGAATCTGCCGTATCTGCATTCGTGGTGTACAAAATTTGCTATTCAAATTTTATTTTTTCATTTCTCTACTCTAAAACATACCTCATGACCTATTAACGGAACAAGCTTGATGAGCTTAATAAGGACTAATAAGCCATAAATCTGATGTTTCAGAAAAATAACTTGTAGTGTTGGCTTCAACTTGTGTTAGGTAAAGGATTAAAGATGCAGTACATAAAGCAATGTTGGGCTATAGGAGTCAATTTTCTTTTTTGCACGTAATATCTCCCAATCCTTCAAAATGCATTTTGGAAATAATTGCCTAAGTGACATGTGTATGTGTATGTGTGTGTGGTTGGGGTGGGGGGTGGGGGGGAGTTGTGGAACCTATATTCAAACCTGGCCTGTATTATAAATACGAATAACTTCAACAATTTTCATTGGTTGGACCTACAGACATGTTCTGAAAAGAATTGAAATCTGTTAACTTTTGTTTAAGTTATGCTGTTCCGTCTGCAACATTCATCGGTCACCATTTCAGCCAAGACCGGCTGAAACGGTGACCGATGACGTTGCAGACGGAACAGCAGTAGCAGCAGATACGACGGGAGCTGTTGAAACTGGTGGAAAAGGGGAGAGAGCAACCGAGTTCGGCCTCCAAAGGAGGAGTCACAACCTTAGTGACAGCCTCAGTTGTCGACTGGAGAGGGACCATAGTCCCGGAACCAGGCATCTCTTCACCAGACAACTCAACAGCTCCCGCAGTATCCGCTACAGTTAAAAAACTGCACATCCCCCATGGAGGGGGTATAACTCTCACCAGACGTGGTCGTGTCAGGAGGCCCCAAAAATAACAATGTTCTGCCCCCTCCCCCCTCCCCCACAGGAGTGGGAGGAAATGCACACCCCACATGGAGGGGGTATAACTCTCACCAGATGTGGTTGCGTCGGAAGGTCCTAAAAATGACAGCGCCCCCTCCCCTCCCCTCTCCCACAGGTGTGGGAGGAACGACCACGAGAATGCACCAAAGCGAGGGCAAAAGGAATTGCCCTAAATGAATCGTACTGGGCATAACAGAGGTGAGAGCAGTAGAAGAAAAAGGTGAACTCAACAGTTATAGACAGTAGAAGAACACCCCCAACTATGAGAGAAAGGTGGCAGAAAAAGTACCAAAGGTGGCAGAAAAAGTACCGGCGGGAACACAACTGAACCCAGACGGCAGACAGGGACCTAAAAAAACAGAAATTCTGCTCTCAATAGAGTGGAGAAATCCTGTCCATACAGTCCCCCATTGACACCTAACTCTAATAATAAAATTGATCAAGCGAAAAAAAATTTATGTATGAACCGCACGGTACCCGAAAGTCGCACGCGACACGTAAAATATATAAAGTACAATGAAAACATGGTTGAAAATAATAACGAGAATATATAAAACACAGTCCTGTTATTATACGATTCTCAGATCCATAATTCCAGTTACAAGAACCATTGTCAATGAGTTGAATTATCACTGTTTCTCAATTTGCAAATGGCCGTCCTACTCATGAGGACGGACGAAAAAAGAATGATTTGATGACTGCTTTGCACACTGGTTAATGGAAGTCGTGGAATTGTACTAAGAGAAGAACGTCTGTTAAGGCCCATTTCGTCTGCATTGTTCCATTACGTCCACAGGCCATTTGTCTGCAGAAACTTGACAAAAAATGGCCCATTAGGTCTGCAAGGCCCATTACGTCCACAGCAAATTGAACCATTGTGACTCGCAAGGCCTATTACGTCTGCAACAAATTAAACCATTGTGTCCGCCAGGCCAATTACATCTGCAAGAATTTGACCATTGTGTCCGCAAGGTCCATTATGTCCACAGCAAATTGACCCCATTGTGTCGGCAAGGCCCATTACATCCGCAAAAAGTTGACCATTATGTCCGCGAGGCCCATTATGTCTGCAAGAATTGAACCATTGTGCCCGTAAGACCCATTGCATCCGCAGCAAATTGAGCCATTGTGTCCGCAAGGCCCATTACATCTGCACGAATTTGAACCATTGTGTCCGCAAGGCCCATTACATACGCAAGAATTTGACCACTGTGTCTGCAAGGCCCATAATGTCCGCAAGAATTTGACCATTGTGTCTGCAAGACCCATTACGTCCACAAGACATTGACCATTGTGTCCGCAAGGCCCATTACGTCCACAAAAAGTTGATCATTGTGTCTGCGAGGCCCATCACATCTGCAACAATTGAACCCATTGTGTCCTCAAGGCCCATTACGTACGCAAGAATTTGACCATTGTGTCCGCAAGACCCAATACGTTCGCAGGAATTGAACCATTGTGTCCGCAAGGGTCCATTGCATCCGCAGCATATTGAACCATTGTGTCCACAAGGCCCATTACGTCCGCACGAATTTGAACCATAGTGTCCGCAAGGCCCATTACATCCGCAAGAATTTGACCATTGTGTCTGCAAGGCCCATTACATCTGCAAGAATTTGACCATTGTGTCCGCAAGACCCATTACGTCCACAAGACATTGAACATTGTGTCCGCAAGGCCCATTACGTCCGCAAAAAGTTGACCATTGTGTCTGCGAGGCCCATTACGGCCGCAACAATTGAACCATTGTGTCTGCAAGGCCCATTACGTACGCAAGAATTTGACCATTGTGTCCGCAAGACCCAATACATTTGCAGGAAATTGACCATTGTATCCGAAAGGCCCAATGCCTTTGCTGAAATCGGACCATTCTGTCTGTAAGGCTCATTAAGTCCGCAATATTTGGCCCATTGTGCCCGTTCGAAACAATTACTTTGTGTAGGCAAACCTCATCAGGTGAACAAGAATTGGAATTTGTAGCAACTTTTCTCCTGCATTACGTTGAAACAAAAAAACCTTCCGCAGATAAATCCGAGCCCAGTTCACTGAATCTGTCAAACAAATTTAAACATTTCACTACACTGTGAATTTGAATGATTGAGATTGAGTTCCAGGAGTCTGAGCTTCCGACGGGTTTGCTGTGATAAAATTTCAGGTTGCTTTCCCCACACTAAACAACATGCAAAAGCTGATGAAATCACCATTTGAGAGAGGACTGCCCAAGGTTGTGAGTGATGTCAGTAGTCCCCATCTTGAAATGTGAAGTCATAGACCTTTAGAATAATTCGGGGTCTGTTTTTACCTTTTGATCAAGCAACTCCATAAAACAGCACTGACCGCTCACTCCTACAGATCTTTGTGTCAGATCTTCTCCGGGCATCGGATGTTGTAGATGCGCCTGAGACAAGTGTTGAAGATTGCCTTATCTTCTACTGCGTCGTCCTTCTTGTGTGCCATGTCTCATACACCATAATCACCTTCACATTGGAGTTGAAGAGGTGGAGTTTTTTATGCTGACCTCTCCTGATGCCCAGATGTTCTTTAGCATGACAAAAGCTGCTCTGGCCTTGCCGATCCTAGCTGTGACACCTCAGCCTGTGCCTCCCTGTTGGTTGAACACACTTCCAAGGTAGATAAAAGAATCCACCTCCCTGATTATCTCTCCACCGACTTTGGTGAGTTGGCAGTGGTGCTGATCTTTATCAGCTCGGCCATCTTCCTGTTGATCGTGAGCCCTGTCCTGGCTGATGTGGTATCAAGGCGAGTGGTCTTGTTCTGCGCCTGGCTGTGGTTGTGTGACAGGATTGCCAAGTCGTCATCAAAGTCAAGGTCATCTAGCTGTGTCCAAAGTGTCCACTGTATCCCGTTGACCTGTCTGTTGCAGAGGTCTTCGTAATCCAGTCAATGACCGTAGGAAGAGGAATGGCCGCAGCAGGCAGCCTTGTCGAACTCCGGTCTTCACCTCAAATCTTTCTGACAGCTGGCCGGCGTGGTCAATGCTGCAGCGCATGTCCTGGTAGGTGCACCGGATAAGGGAGATGATTTCGGTAGTGCTTCAGCAGCTTCCACCTCGTCTCTCTGTCCATACTGTCGAAGGCCTTCTCATAGCCTATAAAGTCTGAGCTGTGACACCTCAGCCTGTGCCTCCCTGTTGGTTGAACACACTTCCAAGGTAGATAAAAGAATCCACCTCCCTGATTATCTCTCCACCAACTTTGGTGAGTTGGCAGTGGTGCTGATCTTTATCAGCTCGGTCATCTTCCTGTTGATCGTGAGCCCTGTCCTGGCTGATGTGGTATCAAGGCGAGTGGTCTTGTTCTGCGCCTGGCTGTGGTTGTGTGACAGGACTGCCAAGTCGACATCAAAGTCAAGGTCATCTAGCAGCTTCCACCTCGTCTCTCTGTCCATACTGTCGAAGGCCTTCTCATAGCCTATAAAGTTGATGTTATTGTAGTGGTTGTGGGTCCACTTCAGCGGCTGATTCACGATGATGCGCTCTTCATCAGCTCGGTCGACATAGAACATGTTCCTGAGGAAGCTTACCTGCTGGTCTCAGATCTTGGGAGCGACTGCCACATTCATCCTCTTCAGTAGAACCTTGTCTGGCACTGACAGGAGCACGTTCCCTCGGTAGTTACTGCAGTCCCTGAAGTCTATTTTCTTCGGCAGCTTGACTACAACTCCTTCTTACCACTGGGCCGGTACACCCTTCTCCTCCCAGATCTTGCTGAAGTGGCTGTGTAGCATGTTGACAGCAGTCTCCACGACTGCTTTGACAACTTCTGTAGGTATCTCGTCCGGCCGTGCATCCTTCCCATTTCTGTGTCATAATGGCCAATTTGATCTCTGCCTTAAGGGTTTTTCGCAGTTGATGGGTAATTCTGTCTCTGCAGGTGGGGGCAGGGGAGGATGTCTAGTGGTGTATCAAGAGAGGGGATATTCAGCAGCTCCATGAAGTATTCTGCCCATCGCTTCAGCTGTTCCTCGGTTGTCGTCAGTGGGTCCTTATTCCTGTACCTCACTGGCCTGCCTGTCTGCTGGAACTTGCCCGCCAGCTTCTTTGTTGCCAGGTACAGGTCCTTCAGGTTCCCCTGTTTGGCCGGATTTCTTACCCACTGTCAATTAAAAACTCTTTTACATGGTTATTCCATGTTTACATTGCTCGGGACATGGAATCGGTGTCTTTGAGAACTCGAGTGGGGCATCGTTTGAGCGTAATTTCAGTGTTCCTTCATGACTTTATAGTCGTGTTTTCCGTTTAAGGCTACCTAAAGGCCCACGCCTAGGTAGGGTGCCTGCTTTCGTCTTGGCTTCAAACGGTAAATGTGATCGTTAGAAATGAATAAATGTGGATCCGAGATTAGTAATTGATAAAGGTATATGGTTAATATTTGAATCTGCCCTCGAAAGACAATGGGACCTCGAATAATTTATAATAAATCGGATAATTGTCGCTTGTAACCCACTTTCCACTGTGCACTATCTTGTCCCACTAAATGTTTTTCGGTCTTTTCTGTGATTTCTCCCAGTTATCATGAACAACCCAAGAAGACCCAACAGTCGTGTAATATACCAATAGAAAGCTTATTCATTCCCCTTTCCACTGACGCCGGGTACAGCTAGATACGTTATGCGAATCAAATTTGAGGTGGGTATAACGAAGATGAGTGCTATGGTTTTCGAAAAGCGAGTTGTGTACCTTGTTAATATTTGTTAATTTTATATACCATTATGGGGGTAAGTGAGCATCGATTCAAAAATGCTATCAAATATCATTTTTCTTTCGATTTCCCAGTTTGTGCCGAGTACCTGTGTTCAGACAGTTTGTGTGAATTCCAATTCTAAAGCAGTTTGAGTAAAGGAAAATACATTTAATTGGTTAGAATCATGAATAAATGCTGGATCATGGAAAATTCTTTCCGACTTAAATCCCAGAGGAAATTTGCTAAGAGATTTTTTTCAAAATCCTACTATACCTGGCGTTATAACTTCCAGTGAGATGATTGTCGGACCAAACCAGAAATCGAATTTGACCTGTATTTTGACATTAGTCATGAGCATATAAAATTTTAAACCGATCGATGCAGCCAATTTTAAATGGGTGGGGGGGAGGGGGGAGGAGGGAGCACGTACCCCCATGACTTTTTCCCGCTGGCCAAATTTTTTCGACAATCATATATACACCACTATCACCTAATTTATTGTAATGTTTACCTTAATTGACCAGAAAAACAAGGAAATCGCATCTTTTTATGGTGAACTTTCAACAATTTTCTAACTGTGCCTTCGACCCTGAGAATTTATTCCTTCCGTAACTCATTACTAAAATCAAACTTATATCTGAAGCAAAAAAATTTCATGAATTATCCCACCCCACCACTCTTGAGTCTAGAAGCTCACGCAAAGGGAGATGAAAACTCTACAAAAATCTTTCAATTCACCTGATTTATTCGTTCTCTGGGGATTGTGTCTGTCACAACTCCCTCATATGACGCAATGTAGTGAAAAAACTGTACGAATCCAAGACGTGTGTCATCCTGTTAAATTTGAATATTTATTTTAATTTATTATGCTTAAATAATATTGAGAACAGTTTCATGATTCAGTTGTCGTTAAATGCGAGTTCACACCCGGACTCACAAAATCTAGTTCTTCCTTGAAATGATCGGTTCACCAAAACAAATCGATTATTGGGGGGGGGGGGGGGGGGAGAGGAGGGGGGGAGGAGGGGGGCACCATGGATTTATGGGGTGGTATGGTGCCTCCCCCCCCTAGTTTTTTTCGATCATTTCTGCTGACAAATTGGACAGAGAACGATAATTGAGCCAAAACTCAATTATCGTTCTCTGTCCATAGAACGATAATTGAGTTTTTGCGGGGGCGGGGGGGGGGGGGGGGGCATGTGGAGGGGACCGGGGGCACAGACTCCCCACCCACCCCACACTTTCTCCCGCAGCCAAATTTTTCAACAATCATATATTCACCACTATCACCTTATTTACTGTAATTTTTACCTTAATTTGACCGGAAAAGCAAGGAAATCGCGTCTTTTTATGGTGAAGTTTCAAATTTTTTTTAACTTCGGCCCAGAGAATTTATGCTATCCATCACCCTTTACTAAAATCCAACTTATATCAGAGGTAAAAAAAACCTTCATGAATGATCCTACCGCGGGGTGGGGGGGGAATTGTGGGGGCATGTGGGGGATCGGGGGCATGCACCCCCACCCACCCGTCACTTTCCCCCGCAGCCAAATTTTTCAACAATCATATATACACCACTATCACCTTATTTACTGTAATTTTTACCTTAATTTGACCGGAAAAGCAAGCAAATTGCGTCTTTTTATGGTGAAGTTTCAAATTTTTTTTAACTTCGGACCAGAGAATTTATGCTATCCATCACCATTTACTAAAATCCAACTTATATGAGGTAAAAAAAAACTTCATGAATGATCCTACCGCACCACTCTAGAAACTCACACGAAGGGAGATGAAAAATCTACAAACATCTATCTATTCACCTGATTTGTTCGGTCCCCGGGGATTGTGTCTGAAATCTTTCACATCTCCCGCATTTGTCGCGGAAAAACGTGTATGAATCCAGACGTGTGTCATCCCGTTGAATTTGAATATTTGTTTTAATTTAATATGCTTATATAATAATGATAACAGTTTTGTGTTTCAGCTGTCGTTATATGAGACTCAACCTAGACTCACAAACTCCTTGAAATGATTGGTTCACCGATACAACCGCTTAGTGGTGGTGGTGGTGGGGGGGGGGGGGGGGGGGGGGGGGTGTTCTGGGGTCACAGTTCACATAAGGTTTTTGCTCACCATGGACGTACAGGGGTAGTATGGTGCATCCCCTCCCCCAATTTTTTATCCTTTCCATTGAAAAATTGGACATAGAAGCAATAATTGAGCAAAAACAAATTGAGGGTGGAGATAAACAAAAAACAAAACATTCTATCAAGGCGCTCCAGGTGTGAAAGTATTGCTTCCAGATGCAAGGAAATTGCATCTGAAAATCTAAATTTTCTCATGACGGCCCAAACCATGATCAGGCCGCCGTGGTCTCTCTCTCTTACAACACTCTCTTTCCTGGCAACTGTAGGCTACAAACCTCCCTCCCCTCCCCCCCCCCCCCCCCCCCCAAAACCAAGACAAACGTTCTATCAAGGCACTCCAAGTGTGGATGTATAGCTTCCAGATGCGAGGAAAATGAGTCTTTTGGGGACTGAAAATCAAAATTTTCTCACGCCAGCCCGAACCAAGATCGGGCCGGTGTGGCCTCTTTCTCTCAACATTCTACAGGTTTCCTGGAAAGTGTATAAACCTGCCCACTCCCCCTCCTGTGCGCCTATGTTACTCACTAGACTAAGGGTACATGGCATCAAAATGCGGGTAACAACCCAAGGCCCACTGTAGATGAAATGGGTGGTTAAAAGATAAGGGCTCGATATAAGCTGTACAATAATGCAGCTGTTTTAGCTTTTTGGTGCAGTTTCTATTCTCTTTTCAACCTTTCGCGATCGGGGACAAGAACTCCATTCCATCCCTGTATGATTAAATTACAGCCCGCCATAGGCGTACGCGCCTGAAATGCAGGGGGCAACCCTCCCCCACACACATTTCAGGCACTTCTGCCCAAACATCGGGAAAACAATTTTTGTTAATAAAAAAAGAATGATGGAAAACATTTTTTGTTAATAATGATTAATGCCATATTTAGGCGCTTCAACTGGGGAATTGTAGGTTCAAAACTTAAGGAAAATGCATCTTTTGGGGTATAAAAGTAAATTTCTCACGTCAAGCTGACTTTTTGGGCAAGCGTACACCCCCCTCCTGCACCCATACAGGGGGGGGGGGGGGGGGGGCTACCATAGGCTATAAGACACACGCCGAGGAAGTCCTGGCTTCACCTTTGGCTCAGAAGAAAAATACATTCTGGAAGACTAGTTTTCTTTTGCAGTGCGCTTCTTCTTCTTCTTCTTCTTGCGCGAAATTATGTGTCATAGGGTGGTTGAGGTTTGGCGTAATAGGTACAAACTTAATCAATACCCAGACCTAATGGGCCTTGCGGACACAATGATCAACTTCTTGCAGACGTAATGGGCCTTGTGGACACATTGGTCAAATTTTTGCGGATGTAATGGGCCTTGCGGACACAATGGTCAAATTCTTGTGGATCTAATGGGCCTTGTGAACACAATGGTTCAAATTCTTGCGGATGTAATGGACCCTGCAGACACAATGGTTCAATTTGCTGCAGACATAATGGGCCTTGCGGACACAATGGTCAAATTCTTGCGGATGTAATGGGCCTTGCAGACACAATGGTTCAATTTGCCATGGACGTAATGGGCCTTGCAGACACAATGGTCAAATTCTTGCGGACCTAATGGGCCTTGCGGACACAATGTTTCAAATTCTTGCAGACGTAATGGGCCCTGCGGACACAATGGTTCAATTTGTTGCGGATGTAATGGGCCTTGCGGACACAATGGTCAAATTCTTGCGGACATGATGCGCCTTGCGGACAATGGTTCAATTTGCCACGGAGGTAATGGGCCTTGCGGACACAATGGGTCAATTTGCTGCGGACGTAATGGGCTTTGCGGACACAATGGTCAAATTCTTGCAGATGTAATAGGCCTTGCGGACACAATGGTTCAATTTTCTGCCCTAACACATTGGTTTTTTTTTAGACACCGACGAAACACTGTTTTTAGCTGTCACAATTGTCAAAGACAGTAAGCAAACAACAAAGAGAAAGAAGATTATTCCACAATGCATCTACTAACATTACGCAGATTTCGTGTTCACTGCGGTCTTCAACAAAATACGGCTACATTCTCAGACAATGGAAAAACGCAGCTTAAAATGTTTCTCCGTAAACAGGCCCTTTTGACAAATTTATAATCCGGATCGATGGGTCACATTTTATCTTACACTGGTAATAAAATTCTGGTTTTGAGGTATAAAGAGAAAACAACAAAGGACTATGCAGATAACAAAAGCAAAAAAATTAAATAATTCTTCTCTGCCCTTTCGTAGTTCTCACCAAAAGATGTAAGGGGGCCACTCTGACCCTCCCACAATCATGGGCCAGTGCAGGGGTTTAAAGAGAAGGAGTTGCGAAATGATTTTGTTGACCTTTTCTCAAACAGTCTAGTGCATACCCTGAAGACTGTTTTTTTTCTTTCACTGGGGATGATTGCTTCAAATCATGCAGAGGCTTAGGCCTACACAAATCTTTCGGCTTTAAATCCAGTGGCATTGAATCAAATGTAGGACATGGCCAAAAGCTGATCAAAATGACAGAATGAGGATTCTTCTATTTTTTCTAGAGGGGTTAATGGCTCAGCTCCCCATTACACCTTTGTGCATGCGGGTTGTAGGCTAGAAAGGCTGGGCTGGAAGGTGAAATGATTTAGCGCTTAAGGTACGAACGAGAGCTGTACATTCATCCAAGGTGGGTGAGAACACGGGGAATGTCGCCCTCTTGATGATAGGTGATCTGGACATTTGGAAAAGTTTGCTATTTTGTAAATTTAGATCCGAACAAACTCGTTTCAATCTATTTCTGGTTATTTTAAACTGTTTCAAGTCTCATGCAATTCGTGGTATTTTCAGGAGAAAACATGATTTGTACACAAAAAATGACAATTAAGGTGTAGTTATGCAGTAAAAGCACAGGGAAAATGTGGTACCTGGAAATCCAAATAGATTGAAGCCAAGACAAAAGCAGGCACCCTGCCTAGGCGGAGGCCCTAAGGTAGCCTTAAACGGAAAACACGACTATAAAGTCGTGAAGGAACACTGAAATTACGTGCAAACGATGCCCCACTCAAGTTCTCTAAGACACCGATTCCATGTCCCGAGCAATGTAAACATGAAACAACCATGTAGAAGAGTTTTTAATTGACAGTGGGCAAGAATTTGGAATAACCCAACAACTGTTTTTTAATATTCTTATTGGTGACATAACATACCCTACCCTCAAATGAAATTTTTATGGGACAGTCTCCTCATATCCGGCCAAACAAGGGAACCTGAAGGACCTGTACCTGGCAACCAAGAAGCTGGCGGGCAAGTTCCAGCAGACAGGCAGGCCAATGAGGTATAGGAATAAGAACTCACTGATGACAACCGAGGAACAGCTGAAGCAATGGGCAGAATACTTCATGGAGCTGCTGAATATCCCCGCTCCTGATACACCACTAGACATCTCCCCCCCCCCTCCCCCCCTGCCTGCAGAGACAGAACTACCCATAATCTGCAAAAAACTCTTAAGGCAGAGATGAAGTTGGCCGTTATGACACAGAAATGGGAAGGCTGCAGGGCCGGACGAGATACCTACAGAAGCCGTCAAAGCAGACGTGGAGACTGCTGTCAACATGCTACACAGCCACTTCAGCAAGATCTGGGAGAAGGGTGTACTGGCCCAGTGGTAGGAAGGAGTTGTCATAAAGCTGCTGAAGAAAGGAGACCTCAGGGACTGCAGCAACTACCGAGGGATCGTGCTCCTGTCAGTGCCAGACAAGGTTCTACTGAAGAGGATGAAGGAGACAGTCGACCCCAAGTTCCGAGACCAGCAGGTAAGCTTCCTCAGGAACATGTTCTATATCGACGAGCTGATGAAGAACGCATCATTGCGGATCAGTTGCTGAAGAGGACCCCCCCCCACCCTCTACAATAACATCAACTTTATAGGCTATGAGAAGGCCTTCGACAGTATGGACAGAGAGACGAGGTGGAAGCTGCTGAAGCACTATGGAGATCATCTCCCTTATCCAGTGCACCTACCAGGACATGAGCTGCAGCATTGTCCACACCAGCCAGCTGTCAGAAAGTTTTGAGGTGAAGACCGGAGTTCGACAAGGGTTCCTGCTGTGGTCATTCCTCTTCCTATTTGACTGGATTACGAAGACAACAGACAAGACAATGGGATACAGTGGACAATTTGGACACAGGTGGATGACCTTGACTTTGCCGATGACCTGGCACTCCTGTCACACAACCACAGCCAGGTGCAGAACAAGACCACTCGCCTTGATACCAAATCAGCTACGACAGGGCTCACGATCAACAGGAAGAAGACTGAGCTGATGAAGATCAGCACCTCTGCCAACACACCAGTCAAAGTCGGTGGAGTGCTAATCATGGAGGTGGATTCTTTTGTCTACCTAGGAAATGTGTTTGGCCGACAGGGAGGACAATGGCTGAGCTGACACACCTAGGATCGGCAAGGCCAGAGCAGCTTTTGTCATGCTAAAGAACATCTGGGCATCAGGAGAGATCAGCATAAAAAACAAACTCCTCCTCTTCAACTCCAATGGGAAGGTGATTATGGGTATGGGTACGAGACATGGCACACAAGGATGACACAGCAGAAGATAAGGCAATCTTCAACACTTGTCTCAGGCGCATCTACAACATCCGATGCCCGGAGAAGATCCGACACAAAGATCTGTAGGAGCGAGCGGTCAGTGCTGTTTTATGGAGTTGCTTGATCAAAAGGTAAACAAGCCAAGACCAATACCGGGTCTGGACCTGCGTCGCTGCATGCAATTGAATTGGCAAACAGGAAGTGGCTGCATGGCAGATCTGAAAATTGCATACACGATACAGATGAAATATAAAATCAATCCCTTGCATAGAAGCCGAGAAAAGTTTGACGAAAAATTTCAATGTTCAGTGGGTACAGTAAAATTTCAAAGTATCGGCAAACAGGAAGTGGCTGCACGGCAGATCTGAAAATTGCTTACACGATACAACTCACCATTATGAAGCTGCAGACCAAATATAAAATCAATCCCTTGCATAGAAGCCGAGAAAACCTTGACGGAAAATTTCAATGTTCAGTGGGTAGAGTAAAATTTCAAAGTATCGGCAAACAGGAATTGGCTGCACGGCAGATCTGAAAATTGCTTACATGATACAATTCATCATTATGAAGCAGCAGACCAAATATAAAATCATTCCCTTTCATAGAAGCCAAGAAAACTTTGACGGAAAAAGTGTTTCGGACGGACAGACGGATGGACTGACGGAGTCGAGCGGTTACTAGACCTGCTCTGCCGCTGGCGACGCAGGTAAAAAGACACAGAATTATTCTAAGGGTTTATGACGTCACGCTTAAGATGGGGACTACTGGCATCACTCACAATGTTGGGCAGTCCTCCCTCTCTCTCACGCCCCCCCCCCTCCCCACTCCAGAGATTTGGGCTCTCAAATGGTGATTTCATCAGCTTTTGCATGTTGTTTAGTGTGGGGAAAATAACCTGAAATGTTATCTTAGCAAACCCGTCGGAAGCTTAGATTCCTGGAACTCAATCTCAATCATTCAAATTCACAGTGTAGTGAAACGTTAAATTTGTTTGACAGATTTAGTGAACTGGGTGCAGATTTGACCGCGGAAGGTTTTTTGTTTTAACGTAACGCAGGAGAAAAATTGCAACAAATTCCAATTCTTGTTCACGTGATGAGGTTTGTGTACACAATGTACTTGTTTCGAATGGGCACAATGGGCCAAGTACTGCAGACTTAATGAGCCTTACGGGCAGAATGGTCCGATTTCAGCAAAGGCAATGGGACTTTCGGACACAATGGTGAATTTCCTGCGAACGTATTGGGTCTTGCGGACACAATGGTCAAATTCTTGCGGACGTAATGGGCCTTGCGGACACAATGGTTCAATTCTTGCGGACGAAATGGGCTTAGTGGACACAATGATTAGCTTCTTGTGGATGTAATGGGCCTTGCAGACACAATGATCAACTTCTTGCAGACGTAATGGGCCTTGTGGACACAATGGTCAAATTTTTGCGGATGTAATGGGCCTTGCGGACACAATGGTCAAATTCTTGTGGATCTAATGGGCCTTGCGAACACAATGGTTCAAATTCTTGCGGATGTAATGGACCCTGCAGACACAATGGTTCAATTTGCTGCAGACATAATGGGCCTTGCGGACACAATGGTCAAATTCTTGCGGATGTAATGGGCCTTGCAGACACAATGGTTCAATTTGCCATGGACGTAATGGGCCTTGCAGACACAATGGTCAAATTCTTGCGGACCTAATGGGCCTTGCGGACACAATGTTTCAAATTCTTGCAGACGTAATGGGCCCTGCGGACACAATGGTTCAATTTGTTGCGGACGTAATGGGCCTTGCGGACACAATGGTCAAATTCTTGCGGACATGATGGGCCTTGCGGACAATGGTTCAATTTGCCGCGGAGGTAATGGGCCTTGCGGACACAATGGGTCAATTTGCTGCGGACATAATGGGCTTTGCGGACACAATGGTCAAATTCTTGCAGATGTAATAGGCCTTGCGGACACAATGGTTCAATTTGCTGCCTACGTAATGGGCCTTGCGGACACAATGGTTCAACTTGCTGCAGACGTAATGGGCCTTGAAGACGCAATGGTCCATTTTTTGTCAGTTTCTGCGGACATATTGGCCTGCGGACGTAATGGAACAATGCGGATGTAATGAGCCTTAACAGTGTCCCCTACTGGTTGTGTGCCGATGGTGCTCAACCCAGTTTTGGCTTATTTTTTCATGGTGTTTTTGCACCATTTTTCTTTCCCCAAATCTCTTGGGAAAGATCAAACAGAGAGTATATTTTCTGAGTTAGGGTCTTCCACTGTAGTGCAAGCCTGTAGTAAACAATAATAAGGTAGGTTGATAAGAAATGGCTGATTCTTTAGGGTTGCAGATAAAGACTGAACTATTAACTTGTAAGAGTGCTAAATTATTTTTCAAAGGTGCTTTGTAACATGAGTATTTTTTCAAAGATTCAATGCTTTCAGAAAGGGAAGCTTTAATTTATCAAGTATTTGTTAATAAATAATTGTTTTGTTACTATTTATTGGAGAGTGCCTGCTACTACTCTCCAATAAATGGTAACAAAACAATTTTGTATTAACATTTATTTTTTCAAATACTGCACAAATAACA
Organism: Pictodentalium vernedei; assembly: GCA_031216915.1. NCBI lineage: Eukaryota > Metazoa > Mollusca > Scaphopoda > Dentaliida > Dentaliidae > Pictodentalium > Pictodentalium vernedei. The sequence goes on from CM062288.1 coordinate 228,224,575, forward strand.
AGGTTATGTATACAGTGTAAAGCCACTAAAGTGACATTCAACACATTTCAATAGAGCCCTGATAGTGGCTTCTAGCACTCAACCAGTTAAAGTATTTACACACATTTTTGCAGCTTATGACCCCACAAAGGAATGAGTGCATTGAGCTCATTCCAATAAGGGGTCATAATCATTTTTTGAAGACACAAATGAAATTTTTTTTTAGTTAATTACAAATATTTTTGCAATTTCTTCTTATCAGGGTAAGTAAGGGATAAAAGGGCTTTACTCTATATGGTAACCAATTTTCTATAAACAGGTTAAATTTGTATTCTGGGTATGGAAAATGGTGTTTTAAAAAAGCTTTTCTATAAAGTCATTCCCAATTAAGTGACCTCCAATGTTAAAACAAGACAGTCTAATGACATCCATATCCCCGCCGACTTGTATGTTATGATAGGAATAATTTCATTATCAACCTGGACATGTATTCATACCCAATAATGTCACTCACCAAATATCATTTAATTTCTTTAATCGCAACTGAAGATATCTTCCAAAAACTTGCAATTTTGGTAAATTCAAAGTCGACAGGGCTATAACCCTAGTGAAATTATTCGAATCAAAACATCCTTTCCATATGCACATGTACATATCATACTCATACTACACACAAAGTTTTGTAAAAATCCAATGAAAAATGCAGGAGGAGTTCATAATGACGCAAAATTTGTTGCATCAAAAATTCCTGACCACATGCACATCTACTCTTGATACTGATACTTCAGACCAAGTTTCATAAAAATCCAATAAAAAATGTTGAGGGAGCTAAGCGGACAAAACTTTGTGATGAAAATTTTGCTATTTCCTGGGTCTGTAACCATGCACAATTTGTCGCATAGAACATTTCTGACATCATACACATCTACACTTGATACTGATACTGCAGACCAAGTTTCATAAAAATCCATTGAAAACTGTAGGAGGAGTTAAGCAGACAAACTTTGTGATGGACAGATGGATGGATGAATGGACTGACAGATAGACTGATGGACAGCTGGACGAACACCATTTCAATATCCCCCAGATTTGGTCGGCGGGGAATAAATCATTTAATTTCATTAATCGCAACTGAATATATCTTCCAAAAACCTGCAATTTTGGTAAATTCAAAGTCGACAAGGGCTACGACTCTGAAAAAATTATTCGAATCAAAACTTTCTTTCCATATGCACATGTACATATCATACTCATACTGCACACCAAGTTTTGTAAAAATGCAATGAAAAATGTTGGAGGAGTTAGTAAAGTGAACAAGCATTTGTGACGGAAATTTTGCTATTACCAAGGGCCATAACCACATAACTTTGTTGCATCGAAAATTCCTGACCACATGAACATTTACACTTGATACCGATACTTCAGACCAAGTTCCATAAAAATCCAATAAAAGATGTAGGAGGAGTTAAGCAGACAAGACTTCGTGATAGAAATTTTGCTATTTCCAAGGACCATAACCATGCAAAATTTGTCGCATCGGAAATTCCTGACCACATGCACATCTACACTTGATACTGATACTTCAGACCAAGTTTCATAAAAATCCAATAAAAAATGCTGAAGGAGTTAAGCACCATTTCAATATCCCCTTCCCGACTTCGTTGGCAGGGGATAATAAATTAAAAGCTGAAGTGGAATGAACATCGCCAGATTTCAGACAAAGGTTTTATAAAATCAGGTATCACTGGAAACAAGATCTGAAATTCTATTTGCTAATCAAGTTTTACTGTACAGAGATATGTTCACACCGATGGGTGGGCGCAATCCTCTATTAGACAATCCTCCTCACCCACATAACACCTAACAAAATGGAGCATTTTGATGATATTAAGAGGTAAAGGCTTTTACACATTAAATGCGTTGCAAGTGTTCCAATAAAGTAATGCAATAGGACCCACTTAATTGGATATCCCTCAATTGAATAACTCTGTCAACTGAATATAAATTCCTAATACCCAAACCATTTACCATACCTTCAATATAAATGTGACCTGTTAATTGAATATAGGTTTTTGAATAAACTCCTGTTAATTGAATAAAAAAATCTTATAATATGTCAATAAATTACCCTGTTTAAAAACTTATTTGCCTTAGTACATCCAGTACAGGCATTAAAACTATTGTATCTTCTTTGACAAAACTCTTTGAACTTAGTCAAACAAGATATATAATAGATTAAATGCTTAGGTTACCTAAAAAATACACTAAAATGACCAAATCTCTGTGAACTGTCTGAGTGCTGGAAGCCACTATAATGGTTTTACTGAAAAGTCCTGAAAGCTGCTATAGTGGGTTTGCCATCCCTGCAAGGTGTAGCTATTATTTGAAAATAACAGAAAGTGTATTGAAATGACATATGTTGTTTCCATTATTGAGAGTGCCAATGGGCACTCTCCAATAAATTTTTGAAATGATAAAAATTTACAGCAAAAACAGACATAACTGTTTGAGTGAACTTTTCCAGAGAAAAAAAATGTCATATTTCATAACATCAATTGAATTTTTTTTAGCACTCTACCCGCTAATTGAATACTCCTGTTAACTGAATACTTTTCATTGGCAAAGTGGTTATTCAATTAATGGGGTTCCACTCTAAATATTGAGTTTTATTATCTGTTTGGAATTCAGACACTTTGTTTTGGCTCTGATTTCCTCATAGGCATAATGGTCTCATATGGGGAGAAGAGATATTTGTTGGGAACAAACCCAATCGTTACCTGAACCTAATCCAAAGCCAGATGTGGTACATTTAATAACGGAATTAAATTCTATGATTTTATATTTCAGTCTGCACATCAATTTTATTGTTGTTAGTATCTGTGTTTTTTGTAGAGCAAGGCTCACACTCGAGGAATTACACCTTGCAGAAACTGCAAAATAGGGGTAAAACTTTATATTTGTTGTTTTATTGCAATGCTCAGAATGATTGCATCACATCTAAATTCTTTATCTCTTAACCCACTGAGTAATTTTAAAATATTTTTCATCAAAATATTTTTCATCAAATCTAGTCATGGCTGCTGTGGAGCAGCCATGACTAGATGTGATGAAAAATTCCTGAACATTTCATACAAGAAACCATTGGCTAAAAAATCTACACAACTTACAGGGGAAAAGTTGGTTAAAAATTCTCAAATTTGACTTATTTTAATAGCAAGAGATTTCCTGTCCTGGGTGGGAATACCCACCAGCAGCATGCAAGGAGTATAGATGATATCTTGTGTTTTGAGTTGATATCAAAATTATAAATTTAAAGTAATTTGTATATTTTTATACTTACCAATGGCCCAGACTAGCTGGTGCTTAACTCAAAGTTATTAAGGGCCAAACACATATTTTGAACCCCCCAATCCCCAAAATTTGCTTGCAAAACCGAAAATTAAAAGTCCTATCTGGCCCTCCATGCATTTACTCTCCGCGCATGCACAGACGTCAGGAAGTGACCGGAATTGGTGCCAACATCATTCTTTGTAGAAGAGAGTACTACATAAAAATTCAGCGGGGAGGTATGAGTGCCCACTCATGGGAGGGCCATCTCCATCTGGGCCATTGGTAAGTATAAAAATATACAAATTATTTTAAATTTGTAATATTTTTACACTGTAAACCAATGGCCCAGACTAGCTGAATCTAGAACTTAGTATTAGTAGATCAACATAGTTCCAATCCTGTAATCCAAGGTGAAAGGAAATTAAAATTATTAGGAATTACATGTATGTCTCTCTATACAGTAATAGAGAAGTGCATATCATACAAAAAGGAGCCCAGTTCAAGTGATTTTGTATACTTAGCATGAAGACTATGCTAATTGGATGTAATGAGATCCCAATTTTTAAGGTTAGCCCGGACTAAGCCCAAAAATTAGGATGGCGTATATGAGAATGAGAGAATATTCCCCACAAACATACGCCATATACAATAAAACTCCAACTGTATGCAGGATATAATTACAGACAAAACAGCTTCCCTCATAGTTACATATCTATCAAGCCGAGAGGTAAAAAACCCCCACCCCTTTTCTTTTGAAGGAATCTTCAAAAAGAAAGAGGGGAGCGCTCTGGAATCAGTAAAAAACAATATAAATATTTGTCGAACAGGCACTCAGGTATTAATTATTATTAATAAATGGTGCTTAACACCACTTCAGAGACTAAAGCTATAGCGACGATCCCGGTAATTAATATCACCCGCTATATAACGTACCCCAGAGTCAACATACGCAAATAGGTCGAAAACCTGAGACATAATATATAACATACACATGTCCAATAGAACCACAATGAACGATCTCTGGAAAGTAACACACTTCCGAGGTAACCCACAGGCGACCCCATTCAGGCGTACAATAAATTCCAGTAACAACATTCCCCGATGTGTACTATCCGATATCTATGACACTATAAACATACGAATATACGACAGTGTAAACAAGGTGTATTCGATTGAGTACCAACATTAATAGAAACCTGGATCTAGAAATGGAAGTAGGTAAAATTAACAGGCTCAACACGGACCGCCCCCGAAATAATTCATAATTTCTAAGGTCCATAACAAACAATAATGCGTCTGCCTAATAAATCATTATTATGTGTGTGAGCACTGAAAACTTGCATGTAATCATCTGAATACCAGTTAACTGGCTATGCAGACTCTGAGGTACCCAAAGACTAGCAATTTATTCATGATTAATTATGCGCTCGTATATGACAAATAGACGAACAATCACAGGAAACCAACCAACTAAAAAGTGGATGTGCCCATGAGGTCGACATAGAACATGACCCAGCCACCAATCAAGAAGGCATGAAATGCATGTATGTATTTAAACTCATACGAGGCTTGCGGGAAGAAAACTACGTCTTGCCCGGTAATCGTCTCTAAACACATTGGCGGTGGGGGGGGGGGGGGGGGGGTGTTAGGGGTGGAGGGGGGGATTCAAAGTCATATCGAACCCTCCTTACCTGCATTACTTAATCATTCCTGTGTTAGTTATAAAATAATATAGGAACTGCAATGGTTCCCTCGCGTCTAGCTGACTCCATTATGCATGGGCGGAGAAGGGTGTGAAGAACAAAACCTTCCCCTGATAAAGAAGGTCCTCTAGTGGAGGAAGTTTCTGGAGAACGTCCCATAACAGACACCTGAGACGACTGATCCAAGGTTTCTGTGACAACAGAGGTGCTACTAGTAGGATTCACAAGGAGACTGTTTAATATTAAACAAAATCTACTGAATCAACTGAATTGGAGGATATGCGTATCCTATCATTCATCCCCATGAGATTGGCAGAGTGTCTACTGCATACGCTCAATTGTTTGGGCATGGCGACACGAACGACAGTAACAGATTGTTCCGGTGCGTCGCAAACAGATCTATCTTGGGGTGATCCCTCTGGTAACAAATCTGCCCAAATACTCACTTGTTGAGCATCCACTCCAATTGCCACAGGCGACCTTTCTAAGAGAGCGAGGCTTCTAGTACATTCCATACATGAGATTGGTCAAAGATAAAAAAAAAGAGGAAATGTCTGCAAAGTGTAGTGAGGTGAAAATTTTTTTGGCCGAGCGAAGCGAGGTGAAATTTTTTTTAGTCGGGGTCCAGGGGCCGCGGGGTATGGGAACACTCATCCCTTGAATTGACACAAAACGTTTCAGGGAGACAAAAGAATCTGTGTCAGTTTTCTTCCAACCTATCTTGTGACAGGACATGTGGTGTACTTGTCTTGTGCAGAACTTATTGTTCCGAAATATTTTAAATATTTCGGAACAATAAGGTCTGCACAAGTATTTTTCAAGGATATTAAAACGATTAAGTATTTTGTCCCAAACTAACTGGGACGTTTCGTCCCCAGCTGGGTACGAAAAAATCCCACCCTGCCATGGGGACGAAACGTCCCGGAAACAAAACGACCTGGACCCACAAAAGCGAGTCCTCAATATGGCAGTGGGTCATCTAAAAGTGAAGGTTACATACCTGGGAAATTATTTTCCTTTTAATTTGATGCTTTGCAGACTTAATGTGGTCGATTAACGCCGGCTTACCACAGCTTCCATACTTTATCTCCAAATCACAGAGTTTACAATAAGCTTTCCCTTTGGCACGAATTTTTCGTACGTGTTCATTGACATATTCCGTTTCGTCATGATTGATAATTTTTAATTCCATCCATGACCATTTCCAAGAATTTTTTATCCCCTTTTCATCAATTAATGAATCACTTTCTCGCTCAATAATGTCACTCCGCATTTTGCTTAATAGTATTGGAAATCCAAGTGGAATTACAAATAAAAAGTGCATAATATTTAGCAGCAGAACATAAAACATGTGCTCTCGATGGTGCGTTCGATTGTGCATAATCAATAGAAGAGTGATACTCGCAAAACGCTCCCAACAGATTTGCCCCAATATTTCGTACCCTTCGTCTTTTTAGACGTTTTTTGCATGGAAATTTTGCTTTTTAACGTAATATTTTTACACTTCATTATCGGAAAATACGCAAAAGCGGAAATCCGCGGATCCGCGGAAAAATCTCATGTATGACATTCAGACGACCCAGTATATGACAGACTAGCGGATGTTACCCGGCGTTGCATGGGAGAAGATGGTTATATCAATATACCCTCAGATATGATCGGCTCAGCTGTTTTCGAAATAGGTCAAGGTCACCAATTTCAAGGTCAAGGTCACCCCGATAAAGTCAAAATGATCAATGGGTCAATATACCTGCACATACGAAATTTTAGCCCGATCGGCCCAGCCGTTTTCAAAATAGGTCAAGGTCACCAATTTCAAGGTCAAGGTCAACCCTCACGGGCACGCCGATAAAGTCAAAATGAACGATGGGTCAATATACCCGCACATATGAAATTTTAGCCCAACCGGCCCAGCCGTTTTCGAAATAGGTCAAGGTCACCAATTTCAAGGTCAAGGTCATCCCACATGGGCACCCCGATAAAGTCAAAATGATCGATGGGTCAATATACCCGCACATATGGAATTTTAGCCCGATCGGCCCAGCTGTTTTCGAAATAAAAGATCAAGGTCATCAATTTCAAGGTCAAGATCACCCCGCATGGGCACGGCACCCATCCCATGTTACTCACAGGGACGAATTACCCCCGTGTACAAAATTTGAGATCGATTGGTCGAGACATGGAGGAGTTCACCCGGAACAAAGATAGATAGAGAGAGAGAGAGATAGAGATATACAGACATTTACATTTATATATTAGATAGAAAGATGAACATGATGATTCATGACGTATAGGAAAATCTTCTCTGTTAGTTGGCATAAGGGAAATGAATGGGTGCCACCCTGGTTCCCGATGTATGCTACTGCTGTCGAGTTGTCTGACCAAATTGAACATGGACGTCCGTTATTATGTGAATCCAATGTTGTAGCGCTAGCCATATTGACATCATCTCTTGATGTTTATGTGTTTCTCCTGGAAACGAGGGTTCCAAAGACCCTGACACTTCCAGACTGCGCTCCAACCCGCCTGACTCACATCCGTCATAATCGTGAAAGCCAGATCTGGCAGTTGCAGCGTAACTCCCTGAGTTAACCACTGAATATCTGCCCAATTTGAACCCTTGTTTTACTAGGTCTGTTAAAACAATATTGGTTCAAGCGAAAGCATCATCACACTCCAGTTCTGAGTAAAGAATATCTGGAGGGGACGTGCACGCATGTGGCCCATTGGAATGAGAACCACAGCCGCTCCACACAGTTCCAACAGTCGCATGAATTCACTCACTATTAATGCGTCTGAGTGTAGACAAAAGCGAGCATAACAACTGACTAACTTCGCTCTGGGTAACGGCAGACGAACCAGATTGTTGTGAGTCTCAAAGCTCAATCTCAAGTGAATAGACAACTTGTACAGAGCTAGATCCGACTTTTTCTCGTTTACAATGAAACCGAGACGTCCGAGTAATAGAAGCAGACTCTGAACATCGTTCTGAAGAATAATTCTGTTGCCGTACCCCTGTAGAAGGTCGTCCAAGTAAGCCGACATTACCGCAGACAAATGAGCTTGTAAGTAAGACATTACCAAGTTCATTATTTGAGTGAAACACCCAGGGGGCCAGATTCAGACCAAAGCATATTGTTCTGAACTGATACACCTTCCCTTGTATGGCAAACCGCAGGTACTTTTAGAATGCCGGATGTACCAGGACATGAAAGTACGCATTCTTAGATTTATGCTTGCCGCATAGTCGATCCCTCAAATGCTCGCTTTTACCGACTGAATGAACTTTTGGAGCCATGATAAGCTTGTTATCCAGCTCAAGTCTATTACTGGCCGGAACGAGCCGTATGGCTTCGGTACGAGGAACAGGTGACTGTAAAAATCTGGAGAATCCTGATTCTCAATGATTCTTGATGACCTGTATTGCTTCCTATGATAAGAGAGCTAAAAACTCCGGTAGGAGAAACTCTCTTATGCAAGAATTTGATGGAAGATTTGTCCAACGCGGACAATTTGTTAGTGGGGTTATTACTCGGAATGATAGCCGTAAGCTGTCCGAGACTACACTTCTCACCCACTGATCTTCCGTGATTATTATCCATTTTTTTGCGGATCTTGATAACCTTCTGCCAACTGGCCAGCAATAGAGGTCTAAACCATCACCTGTATGACCTGCGAGGCTTACGGGAGGAGGAACCACATTCTCCCCGTGAAAAACCTTGTCTTGTCGGCCTAAGGGCATCTGACCAAGGGTCCTGATCAGATCTATGCCCCTTTCCTGAGTCGCTATACTGACGATCTCTAGAGTAATTTTAAGAGGGTTTCTTGTACCCTCATGAGGAGTTTCCTTTTGACAATTTTTGTCTGGAATGCCCTCCTTACTCTTGTCTGCTGAAGTGGGTCATTGATACGCCGACTTCAAAAGCGGAGCACTAGACGCTTTCTTAGTAGCCTGTTCATAGACTAATGAAAGCTAGTCGTCGAAAATAAAATGTACTGAAACCGGAGCGACTCGGAGAGAGCTTTTCACCTTGTCATCTTATCAGTGATGACGACGCAAGGGCAGCATCACATCTGATTAACTCCAGATTAGCCACTGTTAGGGCGGAGTAATATGTGGTATACATAATTACCCTGGAAAGAACTCCAAGAGAGGTACGAACATCCTCAAATTGCTTTCCCTTGAGACATTGCACCCTAGCTCTTGTAAGGTGATCTACGTAAGACATAACATCCAAATTCGCTCTATTTGAAGAAAGTTGTCGCAGCATTCTGCTTCGGCGGAACAAAATCAGGGTAGTACTGATGGATGAAAGCCATCGCAACCACGTACTGTTCTGAAAGGGAAGGGTAATTGTGCAACAGGCTGGATATCCGAAGTCGGGTAGCTAGGATGCGGTCGTGTGTGCTTAAATAATGTAGCGGAGGAAGCCGTGACTGAAGTCGACCCTGGTTGCAGACTAGATGGAGCGTCCCGAGCGGCAGGCGGACATATGCTTTTTCTCGTGCAAGTTTCCGACCAGAAAACTTCATTTTGGCCTTGTGAAACGTAGAGGAGGAAGCCTTGACTTAAGCCGACCCGGGCTGCAGACTAAACAGAACGTCCTGAGTGGAGGGCGGACATATGCTCCGGCTTGTGCAAGTTTCTCAAAACAATATATGACACCAGACGTTGCTAGATTAGAGAGGGGCCTCTCACTCGCGGTCTATCAGACCTCGCCGAGTACAAGAACTTGCTGACTTCCTCCCTATTTCCATCGTCGCTGGGTGAGCTATTTATATTATAGTGCTCGCTCTACCCAATCCACTTCTTAGACCACAACGAAATAGAAACTGACAGAATGAATTAAAACGCAGTGAGAGGCTCTGATCCTCAGAACCTCACCGCCAACAACGTACTGTGACACCCGACTCCAACATCAGTCATCCAAGTGCAACACAAGAATGACAAGCATCCGCAGGAATGTATCAACTAAAGTCGATATCATTCCTCCAGACTCCACAACAATATATAAATATAACTGAGGTAATTGAATAATAGCAATCATAATTAAATTAAAAATATTTTTTGTAAACAAAGGGGAGCCCAAGGGCATCCCAATAGAGCCTAAGTGTGGACAAAATCCAAAACTTTTGAGCTACACTACCGGAATAACAATCCATGTATCCTACAGTATACTGCAGTAATAGGATATAAACAACTACCTATATATGATGACGTTGATAATGCAAACAACGTCAATGTAAACAAGACATCAGGCACACAAAAAGGTGCAAAGTCAGAATCAATTGAAATGTTATCAGATGCAAAGCTAGATCTTCATACCGAGCAAAAACGATACACCGGATAGAATATGCAAGACTTAATGGCCCAACACCCCTAGGATGAGAACGTAACCCTGGGGAAGAAACAGACTAATATTCTGTAAAAAATGTTAAACTCCCAAGGAATTTAATAAAAAAATTCAATAAAAAATAGCCAAAAAGCTTAAGAGTTTAACAGGAAAGGTTCATGGAAGGATAGGGAAGGAATACTTAACAAACAGTGGAATAATCATTTTTAAAAATGATGACATCAGGCATACGTCCCAAAAATGGGAAACATAAAATAATTTTACAGATATTATAAAGTTACAGCCCTGAACGTCCAAAGCCACCATTGAACACTTCCTTCATCCAATAACAGCCTTGTATCCACCAATTCTTGCATTGATTTGTGTCTGGCATCCTCAAAAAAGGAGATTTTAAAGCACAGATTTCATTTCATTGTTGATGACTTTAGGGTCAAACAAAGAATGATGTTGGCACCAATTCTGCGCATGCGCAGAGAGTACATGTATGGAGGGCCAGATAGAATATTTAATTTTCGGTTTTGCAAGCAAATTTGGGGGATTGGGGGGGGGTTCAAAATTTGTGTTTGGCCCTTAATAACTTATGAGTTAAGCACCAGCTAGTCTGGGCCATTGGTTTACAGTGTAAAAATATTATCTCATGAGTGACTGAGACAAATGTTTATTTTTAAATAATAACCATTTGTCTCAGTCACGAGTGAGATAATTTTCGGTATCCACTCAAAAACACTAGATTTTCTTTTTAATATACACTTTTTATAAGAATCTGATCATTCCTATCGATAATTCCATTCGTTTCAACCTTGAATTGAATTGAATTGATGCATGAAAGTAAACAGAGGACTGATACACGGAATGATTTGATCGATACGCGGAACAGGTAGCTTCTTGCGATCTGATTCAGCTGCCTGGTTTCAAGCATCAATTCAAGGTTAACACGTGTTGAATTATTTCTGGAAATGATCGGTATCCATTCAAAAACACTAGATTTTTTTTTCATTATACGTTTTTAGAATAAATTGATCATTTCCAGTGATAATTTGACTTGTATTCACCTTGAAGTGATGCTTTGAAAGCCACCATTTTGATTGATATCGTGAAAGCAAAAATTTATATATCTTCACAGTCGGTGATATGATATCTACCTTTCTGTAATTGTTTTGATAATCTATTGTTTAGCGTATAATAATAATTCCTACTTACCTGAGCAATCGTCAGCACTTCTTGAACCAGTAACTTTGGTTGTATATCCAGAAGGACAATTCTTACAAGATGTGGCACCTGTCTCATCCTGATAATATCCTTTTTCACACAATGTACAAGCGCCATTCTTTTTCTGGCTTCCTTTTGGACACAAGACTGAAAAAAGTAACTGAAGTCCTAGAACACAGCTTAACTGGAAGGAAGTACCGACACCCAAAAGAAATGCAAAGACTTCACAGGATGTTTAAATGACAAATCACTGGAGCATCGGAAGCAAAATTCATCTATACAGTAACCTTTCAGTTTTATAACAGCTAAAAAAGCAAGTATAATTTTTTAAGAAAATGAATTCAGGGTCTTGTTTAACCTGCAAGGGTCTATTTCAGGACATGTTCCATTAACATGCTATCATTAGGAGCTCCAGCTGACAAGAGATAAATCACCTGAGTAGTGATTTCTAGTCAAATCTTGGCTGCCAACTAAGGCAGCTAAGACCCGACTAGAAATCATTGCTAAGCAACAGGACACATAGAGGTCATAATCTAGTGGGAAATTCAGGACAATTTCCCATATCCGTAAGAGTTACGGTACAGTTACTCAAGTTGGCCCAATCCAAATGGAACACATTCTGAATACTGAACGAATATGAGACAATATCAGATTTAGCTAAAATTTTACAAAAACTAATAACTCAAGTAAAAACTTGGCATAGCCATCAGATGCTCCCAGAAATGCAAACTGATGGAAACAACATATTGATGTTTTCAAATGCAGGACTGTGAAATGGTTTAACCCATATAAAACAAGTGCAATGCTAAGGGCGGCTATGTCCCCACCCACCCCTACCACTGCCCAGCATGAGTTTCTAGGCATTTGTCTTTGTTGATACTGAATTAATAAATATCTTACCTTATCTCCATTAATCCATAGCACCAATACAGCAGGCCACCAAATAAGTCCATGGGACACTAATATCCCTGCTTTATGAAAAACTGTATTTAGTGATTCATAAAGTCCAAAAGGGGCCATAACTCAGGTAAACATTATCACCTCACAATCAAACTCAAACCAATCTGGTATAATGTCTACAGTAAGCTATATTCCAAGTTATCATACAGAAACCAATGTCTAACATGTCTAAGTCAGAAAAGGGCAAGCCCTCTATGAATCCCAACCTGTATTATGTGGTTATGTATAAAATTTTGCTTGATTTCGTTCAGTCAAACTAAAGTTATCATCAAGAAACCATTTGTTTCGGACAGACAGATGGACGGACAGAAGGAGACTATATGCTCCCCTGAAAATTTTTCAAGGAGCATAAAAAAGTGCATAATGAGGATGTTTTAATGGGATTTTTTGCAAAACAAATGCTAATGGAAATAAATACAAAAAGGATGGAGCTAAATTATCCTCAAATCCATACATCATCTTGAAGTTTACAGCTTACATCAAATGTCCATACTCTAACATAAGTGTATACAGATTTTTTTATCTCTCGTATTGATCAAATAAAACAATGTAAAGATGAAACATTTGGTCCTCACCCCAATTTTCAGCACAAATATACGGACAAACCTGATTTTTCTCAATGTAACCTCACAGTTACACCAAAATATGTCACAGAAGGAAATATTTCACCAGTAAGATAATGGCATGTTTGACAATACAGTCATTCAGTCTGATTAGGCCTAAAAATGTTAAAAATCTGTTTCTTAGGCCCTCCCACAAGGTCATTTTGGCTGCTACATGCTCTCTTTTTATAACCAATGCAAACTTAAACTGGAGGTGTGACCATCCCAGACTGCCCATACCCTCCACCACCATGATTATTCTAAGGTGAAAAGGGGCACAATCTGGAAAAGAAAGTCCAATCAAAAGTATAATCACAGGTGCACAGGTTGCCATGGAGTGAACATCCATACCAAGTTTCAAAGAATTTAACCCATAAACATCTGAGAAAATCTCTGGACAAAACTGTAGGCAATTCAGGCATTCTAAGACAAAAAGGAAAATAACTCTGGCAAAAAGAGTCTGATCGAAACTACAAACACAGAAGCACAGTCTCTCATGGTAGTAAACATCCGTACAAAGTTTCAAAGAAACTGACCCATAAACATCTGAGAAAATCTTCGGACAAAATTCAGGCATTCTAAAACAAAATGGGACATAACTAGGGAAAAAAAGCAGAACAAAACTATAACTGCAGGTGCACAGATTCCCATGATAGTGAACATCCATACCAAGTTGCAAAGGAATCGACCTATAAACATCTGAGAAAATCTCCGGACAAAACTGTAAGCAATATTCAGGCATTCTAAGACAAAAAGGGACATAACGTTCGCAAAAAGAGTCAGATCAAAACTACAATCACAGGAGCACAGGCCCTCATGGTATTAAACATCCGTACCGAGTTTCAAAGAAATTGACCCATAAACATCTGAGAAAATCTTCGGACAAAATTCAGGCATTCTAAAATGAAATGGGACATAACGCTGGGGAAAAGTCTGAACAAAACTATAATTGCAGATGCACAGATGCCTTTGGTAGTGAACATCCATACCATGTTTCAAATGAATCGACCCATAAACATCCGAGAAAATCTCTGGACAAAATTGTACGCAATTCAGGCATTCTAAGACAAAAAGGGGCACAACTCTGGCAAAATAAGTCCGATCAAAACTATAATCACAGAAGCACAGGCCCTCATGGTAGTCAACACCCATACCAAGTTTCAAAGGAATCGACCAATACACCATCTGAGAAAATGTCCGGAAAAGAATTCAGACATTTTAAGACGAAAAGGAGCATAACTGTGGCAAAAAAAAAGTCCGAACAAAACTATAATCACAGGTTCCCCTGGCAGTAAACATCCATACCAAGTTCCAAAGGAATTGACCAATAAACAGCTGTGAAAATCTCCAGCCAAAATTCTAGGCCTGCTTTTTCCCATCAAAAGGGGCATAATTCTCGCAAAAATAATCTGACTGGAACTATAATCGCAGATGCACAGGTTCCCATGGTGGTGAACGTTCATACCAAGTTTCGAGCAGATTGGCCCATAAAAGTTTGAGAAAATCTCCAGGCAAAATTATGTCTACAGATGGACAAAGAGATGGATAAGGTGATTCCAGTATACCCCGCCCCCCCCCCCCCCCCCCCACTCCCAACTCACGTTGCGGGGGGTATAAAAAATAAAAGTTGAATGGTTTATGTCTTATATTTTACCCAAGTTAATAAAATTGATAAATTTGTCACTTGAGTCCAACAAGGTTTTGCAATTAGCATTGCACAGCCTCCTAAAACATAAAACAAACCAAGAATATGAACTTTTACTGGCAAAGAAATAATTACAAAAATAAAAAATTAAATAAAAAAACACCCGCCCACATGCAAGTTTACAAAAAATGGCCTGAGAAACAGATCTACTTTCTTGGATATTTAAGGCACACTGAACTATGGGACTAATTAGGATGTGTATTATGCCATAAATATAACACAAAAGGTTGGGTATATTCAGTCATGAGCTGTTCCTAAAAACCAAAGCACAATGCATTACAAAAAGGAAATTATATAGCACACACTATTTTCAACTCTTGACAAACTAATATTGATATACTTGTGCAGAATGCCTTATGCAGGCAATGTATGCTTTGTACAGGGAGCATGGTAACCCAGTGGTTAGAGCACTATACTTTAAAATGAAAAGTTGATGGGTTTATCCTGACTAGCAGTAACTATGTTGTGTCCTTTCCCAAGACATTCAAGCCTGATTGCCAGTATGGGGTCAGGATGGCATTGTGTACTAAGGTATACTGCATATCGATGGTGCCTGCTACTGCTGCTAATGCTGCTTGTACAGGGTTAGTTAAGTTGAGCATCTAACAAGGTTAGGTCTTTCTCATAAGGCCTAAAAAGTTTCAAATTTGCTTTCTTTTTATAACCAATGTCAACTTAAAAAAAATGAAAGTGTCAATGACACTGTAGCTCAACTTGTCAAGACAAAGACATGTACATGTATAGTATGTGACACAGCAATGACAAACATCTAGGTAATGACCTGATAACAAAGGTACATATAAAGTATTGTAACGGTCTGTACATAAATACTGACCGTTGCCTGTAACAAATGTATAGGTAAAGGATTGTAAAGGTGGGTGACAGTCAGATGCTGAACTAGAAAACATCTTTGAGTCCCAGAGTGGGTCTGACTGAACCCCAAAATATTTGTTCTCATAGCACAGTGATAACAAAGGCACCCCAAAACGCACTCGTTCCTGTCCCAAGGTGAAAACAAAAGTACTCAAGAAGTTTTGTGAAGATCAGTTCATAAATATGAGCTGTATAGAACTTGTGACAAAAAACTGATTGGACCTAATTTCGGTACAAAATGGCCACTGGCAGCCATCTTGAATTTTGGACCGTACCCAGAAACACTCATTCTCATCCCAAGGAGATAACAAAGGTACCCAAGAAGTTTTGTGAAGATTGGTTCATAAATACAGCCTCTACCCTGAGCCGTATTGACATGTGTGCTTACATTGTGTAAGTTGCACTGAATAAATCAAAGTTCATCTAATTTGCATAATTTCTGCACGAAAAAAAAACCCCTTACAATATGTGATGTATTCCATGTTACTAAACATTCATACAAAAATTTATTAAAATCAGAACTTTCATACAGAAGTTCTATACAAAAGACTGATTGCACTAATTTTGGTACAAAATGGCTGCTGGTGGCCATCTTGAATTTCGGACCACACCCAAAAACACTCGCTCTCATCCCACAGTGATAACAAAGGTACCCAAGAAGTTTCGTAAAGATCAGTTCATAAATACAGACTCTAGTCTGAGCCGTATTGACATGTGTACTTACTGTGTGTAAGTTGCACTGAAAAAATCAAAGTTCATCTAATTTGCATAATTTCTGCACGAGAAAAAAACCCGTATTATATGTGATGCATCCCATGGTACTAAACATTCACACAAAAAAATTATTCAAATCAGGGCTTTCATATGGAAGTTCTGTGCAAAAATCTGATTGCACCTAATTTTGTACAAAATGGCTGCCATCGGCCATCTTGAATTTCGGACCGGACCCAAAAACACTCGTTCTCGTCCCACGGTGATACCAAAAGTACCCAAGAAGTTTCGTAAAGATCGGTTCATAAATACGGCCTCTAGCCCGAGCCGTATTGGGACTTGCACTTACAGTGCTGAAAGTAACCCCAAAAAACATCAAAATTAGTCTAATTTGCACAATTTACGTACGAGAAAAAAACCCGTATTATATGTGATGTATCCCATGGTACTAAACATTCATACAAAAAATTATTCAAATCAGAGCTTTCATATGGAAGTTCTGTACAAAAAACAGATTTCTGCATCGTCGGTACAAAATGGCAGCTGGCAGCCATCTTGAATTTCGGACCGCACCCAAAAACACTCGTTCTCGTCCCACGGTCATAACAAAGGTACCCAAGAAGTTTCGTAAAGATCAGTTCATAAATACGGCCTCTAGCCCGAGCCATAGCAGCTTGGCACTTAAAGCTCTGAAAGTAACACTAAATAAATCAAAGTCAGTCTAATTTGCATAATTTACGCACGAGAAAAAAACCTGTATTATATGTGATGTATCCCATGGTACTAAACATTTATACAAAACTTTATTCAAATCAGAACTTTCATACAGAAGTTCTGTACAAAAAACTGATTTTTGCATCATCGGTACAAAATGGCCACTGGCAGCCATCTTGAATTTCGGACCACACCTAAAAACACTCGTTCCCGGCCCAGGGTCATAACAAAGGTACACAAGAAGTTTCGTAAAGATCGGTTCATAAATACGACCTCTAGCCCGAGCCATAGCCAATTGTTGACGTACGGACAGACGGACAGACGGACGGACGGACGACGGGCCATGACAATAGCTCAAATTTGACTTCGTCAAAGTTGAGCTAATAAAAATTAAATTGTTTATGTCTCATATTTTATCCAGTTCGATAAAATTGATAAATTTGTCCACTGAATGCATCCAGGCTTTGCAATGCTTCAGCACTGCAAAGCCTTCTTGCAATAAAGGGACAAAATACACCACCCATACTATTATGCAGATTATGAGGCCAGAAACATAAAACAAAGCAAGGCCATGAACTTTTTATGGCAAAGAAATGAATAGAAAGATAAAAAAAAAAAAAAATAAAAAAATGCCCACCAACATACAATTTTACAAAAAAATGGCCTAAGGAACAGAAGATTAACATTGTGTGGCCTAACATAAGTATAGGGCCCTGCGAATCAGGAAATTTATGTTTGAATCGAATCTCAAATCAAATTGGGACTGATGTCGACATCAAATCGAATCTCAAATCGAATCGGGATAAACTCTAGAAATAACTATAACTGGCATTATCTTGTGCAGAAATGTCCGGAAAGCACTGCGAGAAGAGATCGTTGACATAACTTGGCAACTTGGCGTTGTTTTAATTTTCTTTCTCATTGAATGGCCATTCAGATGTTCAAGACAAAAATATGGACAGAAATTAAGAGACATTTGAGACAAACCACTAAATTGAAACATGAGAATTAAAAGCACAAAGTGGCACATTAATTCCCATGGGTTGAAGTTGGCTACAGCTGCTAACATCACGTACGTTAGCGTGGCTAAATACATGTACATCTTATAGGAACCTCATTATTGTCATGTTTGGTTGTTTTTGTATTATCAGGATTCGGGTCTTGTAGATTTCAGTCCGTTCTCAACTCAATAACTCAGTATACATCAAAAGCAGCGAAGGCGTTAAACTGTGTTAGTTTCTGCATTAGTTAACTCGAATATAAACGCAGTGCTCATTCACACAAATTGCTTTTACTTCATTTCAACTTCCAAGTACCAACGACGAACAATGCAAAGAAACTAAAGAGGTTTTCCTCCCACAGTTTTCTAACAATAATGGGAGCACTCCAGGCGACATGCCCCCATTATTGTGTTAGAAGATTCTGGGACTCGGAGCGGGCCTTAGGCCCATAGCTGGATATTTTGGTTGTATAGATGGGGCATGAACAGGTTACAAGTTAAAACAGCTCCAATTTGCAAAAGTCACAAAACGAACGTTTAATTTCCCGTTCTAAAAACTCAAAATGTACATTGTCGAACACTGATTCATTTTCCTCGAAGCTTCGTTTGACTAACAAATCGGCAAACTATTTGAGATCGATATACAAATACCAAAGCGATGTCGACATCAAATCGAATACTCGAAGCTTCGCAGGGCCCTACATGAGTATCTCCTGCAAAAAAAACCTCATTTCCATACGGTATCTAAAGAAAGCAGGCAAACACATTATTGTTTTTAACCATTTATTTCAAAAAGGGAGATTAAAATTTTGCATTCTGCAACAATTTGTGTTACTGCTGTAATGATTTATGCTGTTACAGTAGGGACTGTTATGGGAGAGACATACAGGCAGTACATCCATTGTCTATTAATGAGTTCTCAGAATATCACAAAAATGTAGAAAAGTACACAAAAACATCTTCATAGAATTGTATTTATAATTTTCTCATGATGATTATTATTATATTTGAGTTACATTAAAGACAACAATGAAAAATATACAAGAGGTTTCAATTGGACCAGCAGAGATTTAATTACAGAGTGGGAAACTGGAAAATTCTGTGTTAAAAGTCACTGTAACCTTGACCTTTGCCACAAGGACCCTAAATGAATAGGGTTCTTTCTCTGATCATACCCAACCCACATGTCAAGTGTAGTTTCGATTGGCCCAGTGGAACTTTAATTAGGGAGTAGAAACCTGGAACATTTGTAAGTTTTAGGTCAAAGTGACCTCGACATTCTGCTGAATAATCCAAAAATAAATAGGGGTCTTTTACTTCTAGTATCCAGCCCATGTGGCAAGTTTGGTTTTGATCGGTCAAGCAGGAATTCTATTTGGAGAGTGGAAAAACCATCTCCCAAAAAACTTTTTAGTTGGCAGTTCACTGTTACTTTGCCCTTTGGTACAATGACCCACAATGACCTGTTAACAAACTGTAACAGACACATTCAAAACCAATTACAATCAGGCCCCATAAAAATTTACATGGATGATGTTTTATCACAGAAAAAATTTTTATATATCAGTACAGCTCCAAATCAAAAAATATTCAAAATAGGGAAGAAATGAAATCTGGTTAATATTGTTCAAGTTATTCCATAAACAAGCTTAACTCGATATTATTTCAACTCCCATAATTTTCATCATATAGCAGTTGTTACTGAACTTGATGTAGATATTGGATATTGTTGCTATACAGACATATGCTAAAATGAATTGAAATCTGCTTACCGCTGTTAACCCTTTACCCAACGTAACGGCCAAAACCAGCCAGCGCTATTCACAAAAATCGTCAATTTTCATTATCTTTTTCATTTTTTGTCTCAAGAGCATAGGTTATGACCCCTCTTTGGAACAAGCTCATCAAGCCGTTCCAGAGATGGGTCATAACCTATGATTTTGAGACAAAAAATGAAAACAATTAGTTATTCAAGAATTCTGTTTGCAAGTGTAGTCTGCTTTTCATGTTAGGTAAAGGGTTAAGGGCATATTTCCAAATTTGATCACATTTTTTACAACAGAACAGGTACAGTCTTTGGGTTAAGTCACAATTTACATTCTAAGCACCCTAATAGTTGTTTTTGGGCAAGTCTTGGCTGCCTATATAGGTGACCAAGACTTGCAAAAAACAACAGCAAAGTTACAGGATGTAAACTTTCAAAGTGTAGCAAAAATATGTAAAAATCTCTAGGCCTTTAAGGGTTTAAAGTTATGCCATAAAGAAGCTTAATGCAATATTTTTTAATGAAGGGCAATAACTCCCACAATTTTCATCAAATAGTGGTGGTTTCTGAACTTGATGTATATATTGTCGCTACAGGGACATAAGCTAAAAAGAATAGAAATCCAGTTACTATTGTTGAAGTTATGTCATAAACAAACATTCCACAAAATTTTTTTAACAAAGGGCGATAACTCCAACAATTTTCATCAGGTAATGATGATCATCAAACTTGAGGTAGACACTGTTCCTAAAGAGATATATACCAAAAAATTTTGAAATTTGGTTACTAATGTTTAACCCTTTACCCAACGCAGATGATTTCAAAATTTATTATTTTAAATATAATTTATTAAATTTTTTTTAAAAATTTCAACAAAACCATATCATGTGACCCCTCTTTGGAACGAGATCCACGAGCTCGTTCCAAAGATGGGGCACATGATATGGTTTTGTTGAAATTTTTCGAAAAATAATATTTTTTCAGCTGCTGAATTTGCATATTACGCGGGCGGATGCAGGCGATTCGTTGGGTAAAGGGTTAAGTTATTCCATTAACAAGCATTCCATGATTTTTTTCTAACAAATAATATTCATCGAATATCACTGGCCATCAAACTTGACGTAGACATTTTTGATACAGAGACATCTACTGAAAAGAATTGAAATCCAGTTACTATTGTTAAAGTTATGTCATAAACAAGCATTACACAATATTTTTTAAGGGCAAGAACTCCCATAATTTTCATCAGATATTGGTGGTCATCACACTTGACGTAGACATTGTTTCTATAGAGAAACATACTGAAAAGAATTGAACTCCGTTAACTATTGTTCAAGTTATGCCATAAACAAGTCTTACAAGATATTTTTATAACAAAGGGCCATAACTCCCATAATTGTCAAGAGATATCAGTGGTCATCGAACTTGACATAGACATTGCTGCTATAGAGACATATTCTAAAAAGAATTGAAATCTGTTCACTATCATTCGAGTTATGCCATAATCAAAGTCCAGATGGATGGATGGAGGAAACTTAGAGAGCAGACACCAACTGCATCTACAGACAGGTGGATATAGAGACATATCTCCCTGGAATATTTCTTTTTTTGGGGGTGGAGGGGAGGAATGAATAAAATATGGCAAAGACATTTTGGTACAATTTTAGGAGGAAATGGATCTCCCAATGAACTAGATATCATGGAGATGGAATCCATCTCTGCGAGCCCTGCAGCAACTAACCGATGTTAGGTATAAACTGATGTGAACCGTAATACTAAAATATTTCAAGCAATAGGTAAAATCTGATTAAAAACCCTTCCCAGACACGAACTTGTCAGATAAAAACCCCAAATTCTGAATAATTTGACCTTGAGGTCAAACTTCAAGGTCAAAGCATGGCAACCTTGGTATGTGACATGTCGTCTTGAGATAATCTACCCACATACCAAATATCAAAACCCTATCTATTAAAGGAAAAAAGTTACAGCCCAGACACGAACTTGTCAGAAAAAAAAAAAAATATCTGAATAATTTGACCTTGAGGTCAAACTTCAAGGTCAAAGCATGGCAACCTTGGTACGTGACACGTCGTCTTGAGATAATCTATCCACATACCAAACATCAAAACCCTATCTATTAAGGGAAAAAAGTTACAGCCTGGACACGAACTTGTCAGAAAAGAACCCCGAATTCGGAATAATTTGACCTTGAGGTCAAAGCATGGCAACCATGGTACGTGACACATCATCTTGAGATAATCTACCAACATACCAAATATCAAAACCCTATCTATTAAGGGAAAAAAGTTACAGCCCGGACACAAACTTGTCAGAAAAGAACCCCGAATTCGGAATAATTTGACCTTGAGGTCAAAGTTCAAAGTCAAAGCATGGCAACCTTGGTACGCATCACGTCGTCTTGAGATAATCTATCCACATACCAAATATCAAAACCCTATCTATTAAGAGAAAAAAGTTACAGCCCGGACACGAACTTGTCAGAAAAGAACCCCGAATTCGGAATAATTTGACCTTGAGGTCAAACTTCAAGGTCAAAGCATGGCAACCTAGGTACGCGACACGTCATCTTCAGATAATCTATCCACATACCAAATATCAAAACCCTATCTATTAAGGGAAAAAGTTACAGCCCGGACACGAACTTGTCAGAAAAGAACCCCGAATTCAGAATAATTTGACCTTGAGGTCAAAGTTCAAGGTCAAAGCATGGCAACCTTGGTACGCGACACATCGTCTTGAGATAATATACCCACATGTCAAATATCAAAACCTTATCTATTAAGAGAGAAAGATTACAGCCCGGACAAGTTTTGTTATGGACGGACGGACGGATGGGTGGACAGAGCGATCACTATAGGGCTTCCGCCTCACGGCGGGGCACTAATAACTATCCACAGGAGGAGACTCCGTAGGTGTTGACATGATAGCATTTATTTTCTTACACAATGGAAACAACGATATGGCAAATAACACGGCACACCAGACACCCCAGGTGCAAAGGACAATCTGATATTGACTGCTATACTGTTATTCAACTGACATTTCAAAACCTGACTCTCAATAAACCTTATAGTATCACAACATTAAGTCCTAAGATGCTGTCATAATAAAGGCTTCTAGCAGTTAAAGCACTTTGATGAAAGTGGTAGCTGTGCTTTCTTCAACTCATCCTTAATATTTTATCCTTGAAAAACATTTCTACAGACAGAGGCTCTCAGTCCCAGGTACGTTCCAAATGGGTATTTCTAAAGAAACTTTGTGTGAGAGATATAATATGATACAATAGAGAATATGTGATGAATAGATTCCTCACAATAAATTAAAATTCTATTAATCACATTAATTTATAAAACAGATAGTCCTTGCGGGAGGAGTCCTAGGTCACTTAGTCACCACTAGCAGTATCCAAAATTATGGTCTCCTGGATCCTCAAATACCCAGACAATAATATGGACAGGGCGTGTGTGCATGTGTGTGTGTGTGTGGGGGGGGGGGGGGGGGGGGGTATAGTTGGGAATGGTCCATTTTAGCAGATAAAAATCTAGTAACAGACAAAATGGTTGAAGAATGCAGTAGAGGAGACAGGAGACAGAGTAAAATACGCTGAAGAAAATCAGAAATATGGACATGAAGGATGGGGAATCTGACCTGTAATAACAGCAGGTTTAGGCAAACACAGCTTTGAGAACAGAAAAAAAACTCAAGCAAAACCGTGAAAATAACAGTAACAAAAGTAAGATTCTCATCTACTAGAGAGCTAAATTTGGAACAAATCAGTCAATCAGTTCCAAAAAGTAACATGAGAAACACTGGGCATTACATAACATGACAGTGTGCTGTTAAAACTGTACAGCACCTTATATATTTGCAGAGTTTTTAAAAAAAATGAAATTTTATACTTGGACCAAAGTATGTCTTGCAATGTGCTGATCCAATATAATCTATGGCTATCAATATACCTATATCATAACCGCAACACAAGTGTGAAGTCAAGTTTTAATGATCATTTATACCTATCCTGTCCACTACAGAATACTTTCACCCCAGGCACTGTTGTCAGGACATATTTTACTAGCAAAACAGAACTTGTTTACAACAGCAATTAAAAACTGCTACATTTCCCAGGGTTCCCATTGGGGAAAACTTTCCTAGAACAACCCTGAATCAACATTCTCAAAGGGGGTACAGGAAAACTTTGGGCATATCATATTCAAATATCAAACATCTGCATACCTATTTTCCTTAAAATCTGTTGACCAGTTATGAAAATTGCTATATTTGGTAGGTCAAAATTTTGAGCAAGCATTACCTGAGAACCCTTTCTGAAACAAACTTGAATCTATATCACTACAAGAGACTGAATACCTGCATACCATACATCAATTTAATGTGGCCTGAAGCGCATGAAGAAATGATTGTTCAGTGTTTTTCACAATTACCAACAGTGATAAAAAGGGGGGGGGGGAGATGTGGTACACCACAAGGCAATTAATAGTTGCATTCTTTGTCCACTTGATGCCGTATTAAATAACGAGTATCTCTTTCCTTATGTTTAAGACATATGAATGATTGGAATTTATTTCTATATTTAGTTCCTGCTTGAAAAATGATAAATTTATAGTAATTTGTATATTTTTATATTTATCAATGGCCCAGAATTAGCTGGTGCTAACTCCAACATATCGAGGGCCAAACACAAATTTTGCCCCCCAATCCCCAAAATTTGCATGCAAAACCGAAAATCAAAAGTCCTATCTGGTCCTCCATATATTTACTCTCCGCGCATGTGCAGATGCCAGGAAGTGACTGTAATTGGCGCCAACATTATTCTTTGTAAAAGAGAGTATTACATAATAATTCAGCTGGGAGGTCTGAGTGCCCACTCATGGGAGGGCCATCCCCGTCTGGGCCATTGGTAAGTATAAAAATATACAAATTACTATAAATTTATCATATTTTACACAACAACCAATGGCCCAGACTTAGCTGAATAGTAAAAAGGTGGAGGGCCTAGGACTTCCGAAATAGTTCCAATCCTGCAATCCATGATGAAAGAAAATTAGAATAATTAGAAATTACATGTATGTTTCTCTATACAATAATAGAGGAGACATATTCTAAATAAGGAGCCCAATTTAAGTAATTCCCTATTGGAAGCATGAAGACAATGCTACTTAGGATGTAACAAGTTCCTAATTTTTAAGGCTAGTCCAGACTAAGCCCCCAAAACTAGGATGGCATATCTGAGAATGAGTAAAAATCCCCCACAAACATACACCATACAATAACACTTCAGCTGTATGCAGGATATAATCACAGATAAAACAGCTTCCTTCATAGTTACAAACCCTGTAATCCAGAGAAGAGGGAAAAATCTCCCCACCCTTTCTTTTGAAGAAATCTTCAAAAGAAAGAGGGGAGAGCTCTGGAATCAATAAGAGTGGTACCAAAAAATAATATAAATAAACGTTAAACAGACACTCAGGTATTAATTCATGATTAATAAATGGTGCTTAACGTTACTTCAGAAGTTATGGCTATCCTGGTAATTAATATTGCCTGAAATATAATGTACACCGCAGATGACGTACACAGATACGTCGAAAACCGGTGATATAAAATATCACATACACATGTCCAATCGAGCCACAATGAATGATCCCTGAAGAGAAAACACACTTCCTATGTAATCCACAGGTGGCCTCTGTACAATAAATTCCAGTAACAACACTCTCCAACGTGTACTGATCGATATCTACGATCGTAAAAACATGTGTGTGAATTGAGTAGACACAATAGAAACTTGGATCTAGAAATGGAAGTAGGTATGATTAACAGGCTCCGACACAGACCGCCCCCGAAATAGATTATAATTTCAAGGTCCACAAAATACCATAAAGCGTTAGCCTAATAATATAATGCGCGAGAGCATTTATATTTAGCATGTAATAATATGAATACCAGTTAACTGGTTTTGCAGCCTGCGAGGTACTGAACGAGTAGCAATTAATTGTGATGATTTTTAAATAAGTGCTCGTATATAACAAATCTACAAATAATCACAGGAAACTAATCCAACTAAAAAGCAGATGTTCCCATGAGGTCGCCATAGAACATGACCCACATGCATAGTATGTATGTATTAAAATATACGAGGCTTGTGGGAAGAAAACTATGTCTTGCCCAGTAATTGCCTCTAAACACATAGGCAGTGTGTGTGTGTGTGTGTGGGGGGGGGGGGGGGGGGGGGGAATTCGCTGTCATATCGAAATCTCCTCACCCGTATTATTTAATCGCTCCTGTGCCAGTTATCAAAAAATATAGGAACCGCGATGGTTCCCTCACGTCTAACCGACTCCATTATGCCACTATGGGTGGAGAAGGACGTGAAGAATAAACTTCCCCTGAAAGAAGGAAGGAAGCTTCTGGGGAGAATCCCATAACAGACACTTGAGAATACTGATCCAAGGTTTCTGTGACAACAGAGGTGCTACTAGTAGGATACACAACAAGACTGTTTAATCTTAAACAAAATCTATTGAATCAAATGAATTGGAGGATACGCGTATCCTATCATTCATCCCCTTGAATTCTGCAGAGCGTCTACTGCATATGCTCAATGATCTGGCGGATATACCAGGACATGAAAAAACGGATCCTTAGATCCATGCTTGTAGCATAGTCGATCACTCGAACGCTCGCTTTTACCGATTAAATGATAACCATAAATAAACTTTTAGAGCTTTGATAAACTTGTTATCCAGCTCCAGTTTTTTATCGGTTGGAACAAGCTCTATGGCTTCGGTACGAGTAACAGGTGACTATAGAATCCTAGAGAATCTTGATTCTCGATGACCACTATTAATTTCATTGTCAAGACAGACATAAAGTTAGTTGTGGATTCTCTCGGAAAGATAGCCGTAGACCGTCCGAGACCACACTTCTCGCCTACTGGTCTTCCATAATAGTTATCCAGTTTGATGTGAATCTTGATAACCATCCGTCAACTGCTAAGCAACAGAGGTCCTAACCCTCACCTGTAGTAATTGCGAGGCCTATGGAAGGAGAAACTACGTCTCCTTCGCAAAGAGCCTAGAGCCAACGGCTTAGGGGCATCTGACTGGTAGCCTCGATCAGACCTAAACCCCCTATCCGAGTCGCTGTATGATGATCCCTAGAGTAATTATAGGAGGGTTACCTATACCCTCGCAAGGAATCCTTTTTAGACAACTTTCTGTCTAGGACGTCCTCCCTTACTCCTTTCTGCTATTGCGGGTTGATTAGACACCGACTTAAGGAGCAGAGTATTGATGCTTTCTTTGTAGCTTGGTCATAAACCAATGAAAGCTTATCATCAAAAACTTAGTGTCCAGAAACTGGAGCAACCCGAAGAGAGTTTTTCACCTTATCATCTATTAAGGATGACGACGCAAGGGCTCCGTCACGTCTGATTAACTCCAAATTAGCAACTGTTAAGACAGAGTTATATGTGATAAATATAATAGCCCTGGAAAACACTCTAAATGAGGTACGAACGCCCTCAAATTCTTTCGGTAGAAACGTTGCATCACAGTTCTTAAAGGTGATCTGCGTAAGACAGTGAGTCTAAATTCGCTCTGAATGAAGAAATACGGTCTCAACTGTGTCCGAGCGAATAGTGAATGACAAAGGTAAGGCCATAATTAGGTCCTTAGCCTGCTCATTCAAATGCTGAGGAGTTCTCAATACATCTTCCCTGTTTTCCGTTAATCGGTAAAATTACGGAAGATGATGACAAGAAACCACCTTACTTCTTTCCACTGGAAAGTTGAATATGGCGCTGTCTAAAAGGCCAAAGGCCTGCGACACCTGTCTATACTTAACCGGAAAAGACATTTCCTCCTCTTTTTCCAGATAAAGTCAGCATTCAACAACGCAACCGGTTTCTTGCAAGTAGTCGCAGCATTCTGATTCGCTGGAACAAATTCAGGGTAGTGTTGATGGATTAAATCCATCGCAACCATGTGTTGTTCCGAAAGGGAAGGGTAATCCCCCTCCATATCCCTTTCAGCATTCGTCTGAATAAGTTGAAAATCACTGTCAGCGGCATCTGGATGTACAGATGACTGGACCGACCCAGCACCATTTGACAGCTCAGGTTCTGAGACTGCCGTTGGCTGCTTCTGCACTTGCTGGGATGCTGCGATGAGCTGCGCAATCTGCGACAGCAAATCCGTTACGGAGGCCTGAGGAGCAGCAGTCTATTCTGGTCGCTGGCTGCTCCCGGGACAATGTGTCTGAGACGGCTCTTTTCTCCGGACGTCCCGATATATGAGGCCTCTTCTATTAGCTACTGAATAGTGCTACTTTCGAGCATTCGCAGCATTCTGATTCTCAGGAACCAACTCAGGGAAGTATTGATGCATTAGATCCATCGCCACCCTGTGTTGTTCCGAAAGGGAAGGGTAATCCCCCTCCATATCCCTTTCAGCATTCGTCTGAATAAGTTGAAAATCATGGTCAGCAGCATCTGGACGCGCAGATGACTAGACCGACCCAGCACCATCCGACAGCTCAGGTTCCGAGACTGCCATCAGCTGCTTCTGCACTTGCTGGTATGCTGCGATGAGCTGTGCAATCTGCGACAGCAAATCCATTACGGAGGCCTGAGGAGCAGCAGTCTTCTATTCTGGCCGCCGGCTACTCCCGGGACAGTGTGTCTGAGACGGCTCCCGATATATGAGGCCTCTTCTTTTAGCTACTGAATAGTGCTACTTTCGAGCGGTCACAGCATTCTGATTCTCAGGAACCAACTCAGGGAAGTATTGATGCATTAGATCCATCGCCACCCTGTGTTGTTCCGAAAGGGAAGGGTAATTCTCCTCCAAAATCCCTTTAATCATCCGACTGAATCAGATTATACTCACGGTCATCGGCATCTGAACGCTCAGTTGACTGGACCGACCCAGCACCATCTGACAGCTCAGGTTCTGAGACTGCCATCGGCTGCTTCTGCACTTGCTGGGATGCTGCGATGAGCTGCACAATCTGCGACAGCAAGTCCATTATGGAGGGCTGAGGAGCAGCGGTCTTCAGTTGCTTGGCCGCCGGCTGCCCCTGGGACAGTGTGTCCGAGATGGCTCTTTTCTGTGGAAGTTCTGAACTACAACATCTGGCCCCAGATGTTGTTATGAATGAGAGAGAGGGCTCTCTCGCTCGCGGTCCTTCAGACCTCGCCGAGCTTCATGTTGAACTTGTGGGCTTTTTCCTCTCAGTAGTCATAGGGTGAGCCTATTATTATTTTATAGTGCTCGCTCTAACCTTTCTACTCTCCCTGACTGCAATGGACACACCCGGTGTCACGGTACCCTCGGACGGTGTAACCGCTTCACCGGTTGAGCTAGCTGGCGACAGGGAGCTGAAACCGCGCTGTGGTTTATTGCCCTGTCTAATATTCATGAGCACTTTAGCTGCTAGCTCTGATTGACTATCTAAATGCGACGACGGAAGCACACTCTCTGTTGGCGTCATGTAAACATCACCATGTTCTTGTTCCTCTGTAAATAGAAACTAAAAAACTAGAGCGGGTTTTTGGCGAGAGAACCGGCAGTGGCCCCTCGCTAACAACTTACTGTGACACCCGTCTCCAACATTTGTCATCCCATGCGACACATGTTGAGCAAGAATTAGTGGGAGTACATCAACTACAAGCAAGGCAACCAACATGTAAATCAGAGGAAAGATTTCCTCGCCTTGCTTATTGAGCAATATGTTTTCATAATGAAGCAAACAAAGTCGATCGTACTCCCACCAACTCCACATTAAATATTATAAAAAGATACATAACAAAAAACATTCAAAATATAAATCGAAAAATAATTTACACAAAAAAAATTTTGACAAGAGCCCAAGTTCCCAAAGGGAACAAAGTGCACAAATGTATCCCGATAGAGCTCAAGTGTGGACAAAAATTAGTTTTCTATCCCAAAAAATTAACTGCTACACTACCGGAATATTTAATGTATCTTACAACAGACCTACCATATAATAAATAGGAAACTACGTATATAAAAAGAGCATTGTTAATGTAAACAACATCAGAATGAAAACCGGAAACAAGACCCCAGGCAACACGGCCCGAAGTCAGTAACAGATCTTTGAACTATCCGATGTAAGGCAAGATCTTCATCAAAAGAAAAAACGATACATTGGATGTATGATGCATGACCAAAATGCCTAAACACCCCAAGGGTGAGGACGTAACCCTGGGGATATACAGAATAAACATTCAGTGTAACACGTTAAACTCCCAAGAAATTTTATAAAAAAAATTTCAATAAAACAAGCCAAAAAGCTTGGGAGTTTAAATGGGGGGATCAAGGGAGGGCAGGGAAGGAATACTTAACAAACAGTGGAAAAAGCATTATCAATAATGATGACGTCAGGCCCAAGTCCCGAAATTGGGAAACATGAACTAATTTTTATAAATATTATAAAATTACAGCCCTGAACGTTTCAAACCACCGTTTCTTCCTTCCTTCATCCAGTTGTGTCCTTGGATCCACCAAATTAACCATTGATTTGTGTCTGGCATCATTATAAACTGAGATTTAAAAGCACAGAAGTCAGTTTGTTGTTATGTGACAGAGGGCCAAACAAAGAAAGATGTTGGCGCCAATTCCGGTCACTTCCTGGCGTCTGCGCAAGCGCGGAGGGTAAATGTACGGAGGACCAGATAGGACCTCTAATTTTGCATGCAAACTTTGGGGATGGGAGGGGGGGGGGGGGGGGGTGTGGCAAAATTTGTGTTTGGCCCTAGATATTTTGGAGTTAGCATCAGCTAAGTCTGGGCCATTGGTTGTCGAGTAAAAATATGTTTTTTAAATGAATCAAGTATGCCACTTGAGAAGAAACACTTGTTTGGAACAATCAAAGGTGATAACTCAGTATGTACTGATAGATGGACCATACTTAAAGATGCAAAATGATTGGTTGGGTGATCCTAATGGAACGATTTGATAGGTTAATTTAGACAGTGGAGAGATCAGTATATGAAAACAGGGGCAGAGGTAGTTGGGGATGGTCCATTTTAGCAGAAAAAAATCTAGTAATAGACAAAATGGTGGAAGAATGCAGTAGAGGAGACAGGAGACACAATTACCAACAGTGAAAAAATGGGGAGAGGGGGGGGGGGGATGTGGTACACCACAAGGCAATTAATTAATAGTTGCATTCTTTGTCCACCTGATGCCATTACTCATAAGGAACAATCATATTAAATAATGAGTATCTGTCTCCTTATGTTTAAGACATATGGATGATTGGAATTTATTTCTATACTTAGTTCCTGGAGTTCCATAAAAATGCTTGAAAAGTGTTTTTTAAATGAATCAAGTATGCCACTAAATAATATTGCAAACCATTTTTGGTTCTCACCAACTAACTGGCTCTGAAGATAGAAATTTAGGAGGGGTTATGAATTCCGCACCTCATAGGATGAACTCAAATAATGGACAAGAATCTTTCTTTGAACAAACTTGATTCTATATAACCATTGTACATTGCCCTATCATGATGCACGAATGGGTAAAATTCTTAACATTCATTAACAAAAAAAAATCCTAGAAAACTGATTGAATGTGATAACAGCATGCTGTGAGTCAAATTAACAAGGGATTGGTTAGATATAAATTTGTTACACAAGATAAAATTTAAAAGGAGACCAACCTGGGCGTGCAGTAGTTCCACCACCTTCAACTGAAATGTCAAATGACAACATTCAATCAGTTAGAAAATAATACTGCAAATAATTTATACAAGTTTTCATTAATCAGACAAGGGAATACATTCCAAAATTTAATCATAAACGAGTTTTTGCACTTTAGATGATTCAAACTTCTTGTCTCTCAATATTAAATATCAAGACCTGGTAAGAACCAGATGTTACACATCCCCCACCAACTGTATTGCCAAGTGTTGTTCCATTCTGTGTTCAACTTTTATGTAACATATTCAGACTCCTTCAGTTTCAAAGAAGTAACATAATCCTATTCAGAAGATATTTTTAAACTGAAAAGAATAGCTACCACTGATATTATAAATCACCACTCTATTTCACTCTTAACTAACCAGGCTAGCAGATAACACCCAGAAAATCAAGAGGCCCCAGGGGGCCTGAGGGCGCTCACCTGACATGGTAGCCTAAATATCAACCCAGGGAATTGATTTGAACAAGTTGCATCTGCCCCTCCTAAGAAAAGCTTATACCAAATAACAAAAGTTTCTGACAGGTGGATCTGAAATTTATTTTTTTTAAAAGAATATTCCTCATATTGAACTAAGTCATAATTCGGGCTCCGACAGGGAGCTCAAATATGAACCCAGGGACTTGGCTTGAACAAACTTGAATCTCACCTCCGTAAGGATGCTGTATACCAAATATCAAGATTCTGACAACTGGATCTGAAGAAAAATATTTTTAAAGAATATTCCTCATACAGAACTAAGTTATAATTCTGGCTCCCCCAGGGAGCCCAAATATGAACCCAGGGACTTGGCTTGAACAAACTTGAATCTCACCTCCCTATGGATGCTGCATACCATATAACAAAAGATTCTGATGGATGGATCGGAAGAAGATTTTTAAAGAAGAATACTCATATTACACTAATCTGAACATTTGGGCTCCCACAGGGATGTGAATGAATCTTCCAAAGATATTATATGTGAAATATGAAAGCCTTTGGAGCAGTGGTATGGGGGACGAAGATTCTTTTGTTTTTCTCATTACTCACAGTGTTAAAAAATTATGACTCAGCATTTTTTCAACGTCCTGGAAAAGTACCCTATGATAATACCGATGGCAATTTTTTTGTGACCATTCATTTCTGCTGTTCCTAAGGAAGCTTCACACAAAATAAAAATTCTCAGTACGGTGTAGTTTTGGAGATATGGGCATTTTAAATTTTATTCTATTTTTAGGTCCTGCAGTTCACATGGGACGGGAAATTCTTATTTTGCATAAATCAGGTACTTAGGACCCAATAAGCCCTCATATCAAATTTGGTTCAAATCGGCCTCTCAGTTCAGAAAATGACAAATTCATAGTAATTTCTATATTTTTATACTTACCAATGGCCCAGACATAGATGGAGCTAACTCTAAAATATCGAGGGCCAAACGAAAATTTTGCCCCCCAATTCCCAAAATGTGCATGCAAAACCGAAAATTAGAAGTCCTAACTGGTCCTCCATACATTTACCTTCTGCAGACATCAGGAAGTGATCGGAATTGGCGCCAACACCATTCTTTGTAAAACAGAGTATTACATAATAATTCGGCAGGGAGGTATGAGTGCCCACTCATGGGAGGGCCCTTCCCGTCTGGGCCATTGGTAAGTATAAAAATATAGAAATTACTATGAATTTGTCATATTTTTACACAGTGTACCAATGGCCCAGACATAGCTGAATCATAAACAGGTGGAGGGCCTAAGACTTCAGAAATAATTCCAATCCTGCAATCCATGATGAAGGAACTTAGAGTAATTGGGAATTACATGTATGTCTCTCTATACAGTAATAGAGGAGACATATTCTAAACAAGGAGCCAGTTAAGTAATTCCTTATTGTAAGTATGAAGACAAGTTCCTAATTTTCCAAGGCTAGTGAGTACTAAGCCCCAAAAATTAGGATGGCGTATCTGAGAATAAAAGAAAATCTCCCACAAATATACGCCTTACAATAACATTTCAGCTGTATGCAGGATATGAATACGGATAAAACAGCATCCTTCAAAGATACATACATTTTAAGCCAGATTATGGGCTCTGGAAACAAAAAGAGCGGTACCCAAAAAACAATATAAATAATCGTCGAACAGGCACTCAGGTATTAATTCAAGATTAATAAATGGTGCTTAACGTTACTTCAGAAGTTACGGCTATAGCGACAGTCCTGGTAATTAGTATTGCACACTAAATAACAAACACTGCAGACGACGTACACAGATACGTCGAAAACCGGTGATATATACAAATATAACATACACATATCCAATCAAGCCACACTGAAAGATTCCTGAAGAGAAAACACACTTCCTACGTAATCCATAGTTGGCCACTGTAGAATAAATTCCAGTAACAACACTCTCCAACGTGTATAATCTGATATCTATGATCGTAAAAGCATGTGTAAGATGAGTACAAAACGAAATAGAAACTTGGATCTAGAGATGTACGTAGGTATGATTAACAGGTTCCTACACGGACTGCCCCAAAAATAGATTATTATTTCAAGGTCCACCATATACTAATAATAATAATGCGTGAGAGTATTTATATTTAGCAAGTAATCATCTGAATACCAGTTCACTGGTTATACAGCCTGCGAGGTACTCAAGAGTAGCAATTTAATTGTGATGATTTAAAAATAAACGCTTGTATTTAACAAATCAACAAGAATAACAGGGCATTAATTCAGCTAAAAAGCAGATAAGCCCATGAGGTCGCCACTGAACATGACATAAATGCATAGTATGCATGTATTAAATTATATGAGGCTTGCGGGATGAAAACTACGTCTTGCCCAGTAATTGCCTCTAACACATAAGGCAGTGTGTGTGAGTGTGTGTGTGTGTAGGGGGGGGGGGGAGGGTATGGAATTCAAAGTCATAACGAAATCTCCTCACCCGCATTATTTAATCATTCATGTGTCA
Source organism: Pictodentalium vernedei (assembly GCA_031216915.1). Lineage (NCBI taxonomy): Eukaryota > Metazoa > Mollusca > Scaphopoda > Dentaliida > Dentaliidae > Pictodentalium > Pictodentalium vernedei. Next base: position 228,259,195 of record CM062288.1, read on the forward strand.
GTTAACAGAAAAATATAGGAACCGCGATGGTTCCCTCATGTCTAACCGACTCCATTATGCCACTATGGACGGAGAAGGACGTGAAGAATAAAACTTCCCCTGGAAGAAGACCCTCTCATGGAGAAAGCTTCTGGGGAACGTCCCATAACAGACACTTGAGAATACTGATCCAAGATTTCTGTGACAACAGAGGTACTACCAGTAGGATTCACAACGAGACTGTTTAAACTTAAACGTAACCTATTGAATCAAATGAATAAAAGGATATGCATATCCTATCATTCCTCCCCATGAATTTTGCAGAGCGTCTACAGCCTGCGCTCAATAATCTGGGCATGGTGACACAAATGACGGTAACTAACTGTTCCGGTGCATCGCAAACCGAACAATCCTGGTTCCTGATGTACTTTTCCACTATTGAGTTGTCCAACAATATCTGAACAAGCGTGTATGCATTGATGTAGCGCTAACAATATTGGCATCATTCTTGATGATTATGTGTTTCTGCAGGAGCCAAGGGTCCCAAGACCCCTGCATTTAGAGTCTGTCGGACTCAGGGTCGTGCCCCAAACTATTGGCTCATACCCGTCATAATCGTGAAAGTCGGAATTGGCATTTGCAGCAGAACTAATGAGTTAACCACTGAATATCTGCCTCAATATGGATCCTTTTATTTACTATATCCGCTAAAACAATACTGGTCCTGAGCAAATACGTTATCACACTCCACTTCTGAGTAAGAATAACTGTATGGGGTGTGTGCGTAAGTGACCCATCTAAACAAGATGCGTAGCCACTCAGCACAACCCCATCAGTTGCATAAAACTAATTTCGTTCTGGATAATAGAAGATGAACCAGATTGTTATGAGACATTACCAAGTTAATATTCGAGTGACAGTGCAGGGTGCTATCTTCAGACTGAAGCTATCCTTAGATCTATGCTTATAGCATAGTCAATCACTCGAACACTCATTTTAACTGACTAAATGATATAAATAAATAAACTTTTAAAGCTTTGATAAACTTGTTATCCAGTCTATTATCTGTAGGAACGAGCTCTATGGCTTCGGTACGAGTAATAAGTGACTACAGAATTCTAGAGAATCTTGATTCTCGATGACCTTTATTACTTTCATTGTCAAGAGAACCTTTACCTCCGATTGGAGAGACTCTTATGCAAGGATTTGATGGAAGCATTGGGCGTCTGACCGGTAGTCTCGATCAGACGTAAGCCCCGTATCCGAGTTGCTTCATGACGATCCCAAGAGTAATTATAGGAGGGTTAACTATACCCTCACGAGGAGTCCTTATAGGCAACCTTCTGTCTAGGACATCTTCCCTTACTCTTTTCTGCTTTTGTGGGTCGATTATATGTCGACATAAGGAGCAGAGTATTAATGCTTTCTTGCAGCTTGGTCATAAACCAATGAAAGCTTATCGTCAAAAACTTAGTGTCCGGAAACCGGAGCGACTCTAAGAGAGTTTTTTCACCTTGGCATCTATTAAGGATGACTACGCAAGGGCTTTGTCACGTCTATTTAACTCCGAATTTGCAACTGTTAAGACAGTTATACATGATAAATATAATAGCCCTGGAAAAGACTCTAAATGAGGTACGAACGTCCTCCAATTCCTTTCCGTAGAGACGTTGCGTCACAGTTCTTAAAAGTGATCTGCGTAATACAGTGAGTCTAAATTCGCTCTGAATGAATAAATGCCATCTCAGTTGTGACCAAGCAAATAATGAATGATGAAGGTAAGGCCACAACTAGGTCCTTAGCCTACTCATTCAAACGCAGAGGAACTCTCAATACATCTTCCCTGTTTTCCGATCGGCAAAACTACGGAAGATGAAGAAAAGAAACCGCCTTACTTCTTTCCACTGGAAAGTTGAATATGGAGTCGTCTAAAAGGCCAAAAGTCTGCGACACCTGTCTATACTTAACCGGAAAAGACATTTCCTTCTCTTTTTCCGGATAAATTCAGCGTGCAACAATGCTAGCAGTTACTTGTAAATAGATGCAGCATTCTGATTCGTTGGAACAAATTCAGGGTAGTGTTGATGGAATAAATCCATCTCAACCATGTGTTGTTTCGAATGTGAAGGGTAATTCCCCTCCATATCCCTTCATCACTTGTCTGAATCAGTTGAAAATCACGGTCAGCAGCATCTGAACGCATGGTTGACTGGACCGACCCAGCACCATTCGACAGTTCAGGTTCAAGACTGCTGTCGATTGCATCTGCACTTGCTGGGATGAGCTGCGCATCTGCGTCAGCAAAACCGTAACGGAGGCCTGAGGAGCAGCGGTCTTCAGTCTTCAGTGTGTCCGTGACGGCTCTCTCTCCGGACGTCCCGATATATGAGGCCTCATCTTAGCTACTGAATATTGCTCTTTTCGAGCTGTCACAGCATTCTGATTCTCAGGGACAAACTCAGGGAAGTGTCGATGCATAAGCGCTATCGCCACCCTTTGTTGTTCCGAAAGGGAAGGGTAATTCTCCAAATCCCTTTCATCATCCAACTGAATCAGATTATATTCATGGTCATCGGCATCTGAATGTGCAGATGACTGGACCGACCCAGCACCCTCCGACAGCTCAAGTTCTGAGACTGCCATCGTCTGCTTCTACATTTGCAGGAATGCTGCGATGAGCTGCACAATCTGCGACAGCAAGTCCGTTACAGAGGCCTAAGGAGCAGCGGTCAACTATTGCATGGACGCTGGCTGCTTCTGAGACAGTGTGTCCGAGATGGCTCTTTTCTGCGGATGTCCCGATAAATGAGGCCTCATCTCCTTGGCTACTGTATGGTGTGACTTCTCTGATGAAGAGTGACTTTCTTGGCGATGCAGGCTGGATATCAGAAGTCACGTAGCCAAGGTGTGGTCATGTGTGCTTGGTAGACGCTGAAGAAGCCGTAACTATAGCTGATCCCGGCTGCAAACTGAACGGAGCATCCCGGACGGGAGACGTGGACATATGCTCCGATTGAAGCAAGTTCTGAACCATAACATTTGAATGTTGTAATAAAAGAGAGGGGGAGGGGGGGGGGGGGGCTCTCTCGCTTGTGGTCCTTTAGACCTCTCCGTGCATAATACTGAACTTGCCGGCTTCTTCCTCTCTGTCGTCGCAGGGTGAGCCTTATATTGATATTATATTATAGTGCTTGCTCTACCCTTTCTATTCTCCTTGACTGCAACAGACACACCCGGCGTCACGGTACCCTCGGGTGGAGTAACCGCTTCACCAGTCAAGCTAGCTGGTGACAAGGATTTGAAACCACACTGTGGTTTATTGCCCTGCATAATGTTCATGAGCACTTTTGCCGCTAACTCTAATTGACTATTTAAATGCGACGATGGAAGCACACTCTCTGATGGCGTCACGTAAACATCACCATGTTCTTGTTCCTCTGTAAATAGAAACTAAAAAACAAGAGCGACCTAACGGTGAGAGGACTGGCGGCAGCCTCTCATCGCGAGAGGACCGGCAGTGGCCCCTTGCTAACAACGTACCATGACACCCGTCAGCAACGTTTGTCATCCCATGCGACACATGTTGAGCAAGAATTAGTGGGAGTACATCGACTACAAGCAAGGCAACCTACATGAAATAAGAGGAAAGACTTCCTCGCCTTGCTTATTGAGCAATATGCTTACATAAAGAAGCAAACTAAGCCGATCATGCTCCCACCAATTCCACATAACATAAAACAAAAAGATACATAACAAAAACCTTCAAAATATAAATCGAAAAATAGTTTACACAAAAAAATTTTTGAAAAATTTTGATTAGAGCCCAAGTTCCCAAAGGGAACGAAGTGCCCAAATGTATCCCAAAAGAGCCCAAGTGTGGACAAAATTAATTTTTTCATCCGAAAAATTAACTGCCACACTACGGGACTGTATAATGTATCTTACAACAGACCTAACATATAATAAATAGGAACCTACATATAAATAAAGAATGCTGCTAATGTAAAAAACGTCAGACTGAAAACCGGAAACGAGACCCCAGGCAACACGGCCCGAAGTCAGTAACAGATTTTTTAACTATCTGATGTAAGGCAAGATCTTCATCAGAAGAAAAAACGATACATTGGATGTATGATGCATGACTAAAAATGCCTAAACACCCTAAGGGTGAGGACGTAACCCTGGGGATATACAGAATAAACTTTCTGTGTTACACGTTAAACTCCTAAAAAATTTTATAAAAAATTAAAAAAAAAACAAGCTAAAAAGCTTGGGAGTTTAACTGGGGGAGGGGGGGGGATGGGCGAGGGGGGGTTGGGGTCAAGGGAGGGTAGGGAAGGAATACTTAACAAACAGTGGAAAAATCATTATCAACAATGATGACGTCAGGCCCATGTCCCGAAATTGGGGAACATGAACTAATTTTTATAAATATTATAAAATTACAGCCCTGAACATTTCAAACCACCGTTTCTTCCTTCCTTCATCCAGTTGTGTCCTTGGATCCACCAAATTAACCATTGATTTGTGTCTGGCATCATTATTAATTGAGATTTAAAAAGCACAAAATTCAGATTGTTGTTATCTGACAAAACAAAGAATGGTGTTGACGCCAATTCCGTCACTTCCTGACGTTTGCGCATGCGCAGAGAGTAAATGAATGGAGGACCAGTTAGGACTTCTAATTTTCAGTTTTGCATGAAAATCTTGGGGATTGGGGGCAAAATTTGTGTTTGGCCCTAGATATTTTAGAGTTAGCACCAGCTATGTCTGGGCCATTGGTATGCTGTGTAAAAATATAGAAATTTTGGTACAATTCGGGTTCCCACAGGAAGACCAAATATGAACCCAGGGAGTTGGCTTTTACAAACTTATATACCAAACTGTATACCAAATATCAAAAGATTCTGACTGGTGGATGTGAAGAAGATTTTCTAAGAATATTCTTCATATTGAACTAAGTTATAATTCGGGCTCCCACAGGGAGCTCAAATATGAGCCCAGGGACTTGGCTTGACCAAACTTGAATCTCACCCCACTAAAGATGCTGCATACCAAATATCAAAACATTCCGACTGCTGGGTCTGAATTAGAAGATTTTTTATGAAAATTCCTCATTTTGAACTAAGTTATAATTCAGGCTCTCACAGTGAGCCCAAATATGAAGCCAGGGACTTGGCTTGAACATACCTGAATCTCACCACCCAAGCATGCTGCATACCAAATATCAAAAGATTCTGATTGGTGGATCTGCAGAAGAAGATTTTTTCAAAATATTCCTCATACTGCACTAATTAAAACATTTGGGCTCCCATAGAGAGCCCAAATATGGACGCAGGGATTTGATTTCAATAAACCTGTAAAACAATCTTCCTAAGATGTTATATGTGAAATTTGAAAGCTTTTGAAGCAGTGGTTTGGGAAAAAAAGAGTCTTAAATGTTTTTCCCATTACCCACAGTGTTAAAAAATGCTGACTCAGAGAACTTTTTCAATGTCCTGGAAAAATACCCTATGATAAAACAGATGGCAATTTTTTTTTTTTGGGGGGGGGGGGGGGGGGGGGCATTCCTTTCTGCGGTTCCCAAGGAAGCTTCACACAAAATAATTTCTCAGTTCTGTGTAGTTTTGGAGATATGGGCATTTTAAATTTTTAGGTCCTGCGGTTCCCATGGGGCGATAGGAAACTTTTTTTGGCATACATTAGGCACTTATGACCAAATAAGCCCTCATATCAAATTTGGTTCAAATCGGCCTCTCAGTTCAGAAAATAGAAATTTTGGTACAATTCAGGCTCCCACAGGAAGCCCAAATATGAGCCCAGGGACTTGGCTTTAACAAATCTATATTTCACCGCTCAAAGGATACTGTATACCAAATATCAAAAGATTCTGACTGGTCAATCTGAAGAAAAAGATTTTTAAAGTAAATTCCTCATTTTGAACTAAGTTATAATTCAGGCTCTCACAGTGAGCCCAAATATGAACCCAGGGACTTGGCTTGGACATACCTGAATCTCACCCCCCTAAGCATGCTGCATACCAAATATCAAAAGATTCTGATTGGTGAATCTGAAGAAGAAGATTTTTAAAAATATTCCTCATACTGCACCAATTTAAACATTTGGGTTCCCATAGAGAGCCCAAATATGGAACCAGGGATTTGATTTCAATAAACATGTGAAACAATCTTTCAAAGGAGTTATATGTGAAATTTGAAAGCTTTTGGAGCAGTGATCTGGGAGAAGAACCTTATTTGGATTTTCCTGAAAATCTATTTGTTATTGCCAAGATTATTTGGATTTTCCTGAAAGGAAAATCTATTTGTTATTGCCAAGATTATTATTATTAATCTTTTTTTTTTTTTTTTCCAACACATCGGGGAAAGAGTTTTCTCGAAAACGGTCTTTAAGATTTTTTTCAAACTTTGCACGATCAATGACGGCCATGAGTTCTAATAAATAAAACCATCAGTATTTGGGGGAAAATGTTTCTTGGTGGGCAAAAACGCCCAAAAACGCCCAAAGCTTCGTAGGCCAATATCTCATGAAAGAAAAAAGCTATCGACTTAATTTTTTGACAGACTTGTCAGAATTACTCTTGTCTAAAACAAATATAATCGGTATTTTTTTCCATTTTTTATGTTTTCTGCCAAAATTTTTCACAAAACGGAAAGTTATCTAAAAAATCGGCCATTTTGGATTGAAATATCGAGATTTAAATATAACGAGTCCTCTAAAAGGGTTCCAAATTGAAGGAAGTAATACCGCTTTATAGAAAAAATCGAAAGAATTTCGTTTCGATTTTTCGGTAATCCAAAATGGCGGCCGAAAAATCGAATTTTTATTTTCGGTTATTTATGTGTTTCAGGCCATTTGGAGACGAAAAAAAAAAAATTTTTGCACCAGAAAAATTTTCGGTTTGGACTTAGAAATTTTCGACCAAAAGTCGGAATTTTTTGTTTCCACCGGGCTACTTTGCCGTCACAGTACTCAACAAGTGGGACGATTTGAAAGCTTCTAAGGGTAGAAATGTTGAAGTCACAGTGTACATGAACAGTTATCATCTTTTGGAAATAGAGTTGTTCTTAATTTGGCTTCCGCTAGCAGTCAAACATGGCTTCGGGACACTGTGACCAAAAATTGAAAAAAAATTTCTTCTTTTTTTTTTACTTTATTATGTCTAGATTCATTATTTCTCATAAATAAAAACTATCAATGACGGCCATGAGTCCTAATAGATAAAACCACCAGTATTTGGGGGAAAATGTTTCTTGGTGGGCAAAAACGCCCAAAAACGCCCAACGCTTCGTAGGCCAATATCTCATGAAAGAAAAAAAGCTATCGACTTAATTTTTTGACAGACTTGTCAGAATTACTCTTGTCTAAAACAAATATAATCGGTATTTTTTTCCATTTTTTATGTTTTCTGCCAAAGTTTTTCACAAAATGGAAAGTTATCTCAAAAATCGGCCATTTTGGATTGAAATATCGAGATTTAAATATAATGAGCCCTCTAAAAGAGTTCCAAATTGAAGGCAGTAATACCGCTTTATAAAAAAAATCGAAAGAATTTCGTTTCGATTTTTCGTCAATCCAAAATGGCGGCCAAAAAATCGAAATTTTTTTTTTCATTTTTTATGCGTTTTGTTCAATTTTGAGACGAAAAAACATTTTTTTTTTACACTGAAAATTTTCGGTCCGGTTCTACTTCCGAAATTTTCGACCAAAATTCGGAAATTTTTGTTTTTGTTTTTTATGTGTTTTGTTCAATTTTGAGACGAAAAAATGTTTTTTTTTTTTTTTACACTACACCACCAAAAAACGAAAATTGGTCTTCAGACTGGTACTTTGACCTAATTATACTGTACTACCGGAGTGGGTTAAAAGCGGTGATGATTGCGAATGTGTAGCGCATATATAGGTAAAAAGATTCCCCATAGTTTGGAAGCACAATTTTGTTGCGTTTGCCTTCGGGCGGTCGCCAAAAGTACACTCTCGGCCTCTCAACGGTCCGTACACCCTCTTTTTGGCATGAGAATACTTGGCGTTCTTGACTCGTATAAGGCTTCCGTGATTCAAATGGCAACATTCACGGTCTCCTTTAACCTTTCCCCACCCCATGGGAATAAGGTTTTATTTCACTTGGCTTCTGATGGCTGGAGAACTACCTCTCCGGTTCGGACTTTTCGACCAAAATCCGGAAATGTTTGTCTTAATTTTTTATGTGTTTTGTTCAATTTTGAGAAGAAAAAAATTTTTTTTTTTTTTTACACTACACCCAAAAAACGAAAAATCGGTCTTCAGGCTGGTACTTTGACCTAATTATACTGTACTACCGGAGTGGGTTAAAAGGGGCGGTGATTGAGAATGTCTAGCCCATATATAGGTAAAAAGATTCCCCGTAGTTTGGAAGCACAATTTTGTTGAGTTTGGCTTAGGGAGGTCGCCAAAATACACTCTCGGCCTCTCAACGGTCCGTACACCCTCCTTTCGGCATGAGAATACTCGGCGTTCTTGAATCGTATAAGGTTTCTGTGATTGAAATGGCAACATTAACGGTCTCTTTAAACCTTTCCCCTCCCCAGGGGAATAGGGTTTTATTTCACTTGGCTTCTGATGGCTGGAGAACTACCGCTCCGGTTCGGACTTGAAAAATTTTGAACAAAAATCGGAATTTTTTTTCTCGGTTTTCTGTGCATTTTGGTCAATTTTGAAACGAAAAAAAATTCTTTACCTGGAAGTTTTTGCTCCGGTCTTCGGTCAGCTACTACGACCTGATTATACTTTACTACCGGAGTGGGTTAAAAGCGGTGGTGATTGAAAAATGTGTAGCCCGTATATAGACAAGAAGATTCCCCATAGTGTGGAAGCACAACCTTGTTGCATTTGGATTCGGGCGGTCACCAAATGTACACTCTCGGCCTCTCAACCATGCGAACACCCTCTTTTTGGCATGAAAATACTCGACGTTCTTGAATCATATAAGGCTTCCGTGGTTGAAATGGCAACATTCACCGCCTCTTTAAACCGTTCCCCCCACCCCACGGGAATAGGATTTTATTTCACTTGGGTTCTGATGGCTGGAAAACTACCACTCCGGTTCGGACTTGGAAAATTTTCAACAAAAATGGGATTTTTTTGGGGGGGTTTTCTACGCGTTTTGGTCAAGTTTGAGACGAAAAAAATTGTTTTTTTACCTGGAAGTTTTTGGTCGGGTCTTCGGACAGGTACTATGACCTCATTATACTTTGCTACCGGAGTGGGTTAAAAGCGGTGGTGATTGAAAATCTGTAGCCCGTATATAGATAAAAAGATTCCCCGGAGTGTGGAAGCACAATCCTGTTGCATTGGCTTCGGGTGGTCGCCAAATGTACACTCTCGGCCTCCCAACGGTCCGTACACCCTCATTTTGGCATGAGAATAATCGACGTTCTTGAATCGTATAAGGCTTCCGTGGTTGAAATGGCAACATTCGCGGTCTCTTTAAACCTTCCCCATCTCATGGGAATAGGGTTTTATTCCACTTGGCTTCTGATGGCTGGAGAACTACCACTCCGGTTCGGACTTGGAAACTTTTGAACAAAAATCGGATTTTTTTTTTCGGTTTTCTATGCGTTTTGGTAAATTTTGAAACAAAAAAATATTTTTTGTTACCTGGAAATTTTTTGGTCTGGTTGGGACTGAAAATGTTTGATAAAAAACCAAACTTCTTTCTTTCGATCGCCACTTTGATGTGACGAAACTGTACTACGAGACGGGTTAAAGTGGCCGTAATTCAGAATTTGGATGTTGAGGCTCTTCCTCCACCTGTAAAACTATCAGACGCGACTGCCCAACCCCCACCCAACACAAACACCCATTAGTTGGACTCTACATCTCGGGCGTCCATGCCAGGAAACACGTCTGAAAAACATTGATCATTTTGCACCCGGCGACCTCAACTTCAGTGAAAGCTGTACATAATTTGAAATCAAAATTTTCAGTAAAACCCGCAAACATTGGTATTCGCGTTTCTTTTAAATATGTAGTATTACTTAATCAGTCCTTGCTGATAGAACACCAATTCAAATGATTTGTTGTAATTTGTAATATATTCAAAAAAATATGCGCTTTTAGATTGTATAGTGTAGGCGTTAAGTGTCATTTTACGTTTTGAGTGAAAAATCATTGAAACATTAAGGGTGTCTAATTATAAGAAATAACCCGACAATATTACCTACCTGCAACTATCCATTTGCTTCCTAACATTCTGACATGGAAGCCAAAAGTAATAGAGCACCACGATGGCCTGGAATTAGTTGCTGTAGCCAAATTGAGGACTGGGAAACTCTGCCCCCCCCCCCCCCCCCCCAAAAAAAAAAAGGTGGGTGTGCGACGGTGGCGAACCGCGACCCCAATAAACATCTCTGTCGAAAATAATTTCTGACCAGTGTGGCATAGACTCAGAGCCAGCAGCCGACGAAGCTAACAATTGTCCAATGACCTCCTATATAACTTTTAGAATATCATGATTGTCAAAGAACTCATTATTCAAGTCGGCAAGGAGATTTCCCAACACCAGACCAGAACCGAGACCGGAAAGTGCGGGATTTAGAAATGTCACACGCCATTACGCAGAGCCATGACAAGCCTCAAATGAGAATTGTTATCAGAGCCTCTTATTTAAAAAAAGTCGGGAAGGGGAGCCTCCCCCCCCCCCCCCCCCCCCCCAAATACCCTCCCACATCTCGGGGCTATGCACTTTGGATATGCCTAATATGTTACGGACTTTGGGTCCAAGTTTGAATTAGCTTTAGGTATACATATGCCCCCCCCCCCCCCTCACCCCACACACATGTCAAATTTTTAAATACTGCTGACTTCGAGCCTGGGAAGTTGCCTTCTGGTACCCGCGTTTCAATTTCAGGCTTTCACCATAAGAGCTCATGGCATAGATAAATAACTAAGAATTATTCATCTACCCGAAGACCCTGCAACGTACATGTAGATAAGAAGAAACAGGAAGGGTTGTGGCAATATGACCAATACCTGGTGGAATTCCTCTAAAGCGGATAACAGTATACATAAGTGTTTAATCTTGACTTTTGGCCTGTACTTGTTGTGGTCATACAAATCAAATCCATCAGGTTTATTGAAGGAGAAGTAGAACTTATTAAGAAATGACATAAACTAACACTCCTCATACTGATTTGTCAGCTCCCACCCGAACCACCCCCCCCCCCCCCACTCCCACCCAATTACGCGCTCGTTTTTTATTTCTGAACTCTAGATATTTCTTCTGCAATCGTGAGGAACCACGACATCACTGCCCATCATGTAGTGTTTCCGCCTCCACGCATAAGAATCGGATGCAAAAGCATTTGGAAATCTTCAAAAGTAACCTTCATTGAAACACTTATGGTTGCAGTTGTTTTGGACTTTTGAATGGGAATTACAACTGACATGGATTTACTGGCAAATGTCGTCCACTCGTTGACATTTAATGAGGTCAATATAGTAATAATGCGCAGTTTGGAATGGCTATGGTTGTTCCAATGTATGGAGCCTTGGCGGTCAGTACAGAATATCATTAGATGTGACCTCTGGGAGCTGGCATACTGCATAGAGGTCTTGCAGTTATATCTTCTACCGTCAGTATGTTGATAGGCTCATCAAAAATCCGTTTTTCTGTGTTCTTCTCAATTTTGTGACGAAAACGCTCAGGAACTGAAAATAGGAGGAAAATCCTGTGTATTGTGTGGGCACAATCACTTCATCTAGTTATTTTTTTTTTTTTTTTTTTTGTTTTTTTGTTTTTCCAACACATCGGGGAAAGAGTTTTCTCGAAAATGGTCTTTAAGATTTTTTTCAAACTTTGCACGATCAATGACGGCCATGAGTTCTAATAAATAAAACCATCAGTATTTGGGGGAAAATGTTTCTTGGTGGGCAAAAACGCCCAAAAACGCCTAAAGCTTCGTAGGCCAATATCTCATGAAAGAACAAAGCTATCGACTTAATTTTTTGACAGACTTGTCAGAATTACTCTTGTCTAAAACAAATATAATCAGTATTTTTTTCCATTTTTTATGTTTTCTGCCAAAAATTTTAACAAAACGGAAAGTTATCTCAAAAATCGGCCATTTTGGATTGAGATATCGAGATTTAAATATAAAGAGCCCTAAAAAAAGTGTTCCAAATTGAAGGAAGTAATACCGCTTTATAAAAAAATCGAAAGAATTTCATTTCGATTTTTCGTTAATCCCAAAATGGCGGCCGAAAAATCAAATTTTTTTTTTCCGTTTTTTATGTGTTTTGTTCAATTTTGAGACGAAAAATAAAAATTTTTTTACACTGAAAATTTTCGGTCCCGTTCGGACTTCCGAAATTTTCGACCAAAATTCGGAAATTTTTGTTTTTGTTTTTTATGTGTTTTGTTCAATTTTGAGACGGAAAAAAAAAAATTTTTTTTTTTTTTTACACACCACCACCAAGAAACGAAAATTGGTCTTCAGACTGGTACTTTGACCTAATTATACTGTACTACCCGAGTGGGTTAAAAGCGGCGGTGACTGCGAATGTGTAGCGCATATATAGGTAAAAAGATTCCCCGTAGTTTGGAAGCACAATTTTGTTGCGTTTGCCTTCGGGTGGTTGCCAAAAGTACACTCTCGGCCTCTCAACGGTCCGTACACCCTCTTTTTGGCTTGAGAATACTCGGCGTTCTTGACTCGTATAAGAATTTCGTTATTCATATGGTATCACTCACGGTCTGTTTAAACCTTTCCCCACCCCATGGGAATAAGGTTTTATTTCACTTGGCTTCTGATGGCTGGAGAACTACCACTCCGGTTCGGACTTTTTGACCAAAATCCGGAAATTTTTGTTTTTGTTTTTTATGTGTTTTGTTCACTTTTAAGACGAAAAAATTTTTTTTTTTTTTTACACTACACCAAAAAACGAAAAATCGGTCTTCAGACTGGTACTTTGACCTAATTATACTGTACTACCGGAGTGGGTTAAAAGCAGTGGTGATTGAGAATGTGTAGCCCGTATATAGGTAAAAAGATTCCCCGTAGTTTGGAAGCACAATTTTCTTGAGTTTGGCTTCGGGCGGTCGCCAAAATACACTCTCGGCCTCTCAATGGACCGTACACCCTCTTTTCGGCATGAGAATACTCGGCGTTCTTGAATCGTATAAGGCTTCCGTGATTGAAATGGCAACATTCACGGTATCTTTAAACCTTTCCTCACCAAATGGGAATAGGGTTTTATTTCACTTGGCTTCTGATGGCTGGAGAACTACCACTCCGGTTCGGACTTTTAGACCAAAATCCGGAAATTTTTGTTTCTGTTTTTTTATGTGTTTTTTTCAATTTTGAGACGAAAACAATTTTTTTTTTTACCTGGAAATTTTTTGGTCCGGTTTGGACTGAAAGTTTTTGATCAAAAAACAAACTTTTTTTTTTAGATCACCACTTTGACCTGACAAAACTGTACTACGAGGCGGGTTAAAGTGGCCGTTATTCAGAATTTGGATGTTGAGGCTCTTCCTCCACCAGTAAAACTATCCGACGTAACTGCCCAACCCCCACCCAAGGCAAACACGCATTAGACTCTACAGACTCTGGCGTCCAAGCCAGGAAACACGTCTGAAAAACCTTGATCATTTTGCACCCGGCGACCTCAATTTCAGTGAACGTTGTTCATAATGTTACATGGTATTTTGTATCCTAAACTGAAATCGAAAGTAGAACACTGAGAGTCTGTTATTTTTTATGGGAATATGACTCCAGCTACTCATCCCCTCCCCCGTCCTCATTGAATTTGATGACGGTGGCAATTCCGACAGTATTGCCAGATTGTTAATAACTGTGTAGACATTACATAGCGACACATCCCAAATAAGCCTGGCTGCCATTACCGAATCGGACTGTATCAAATTTTTGCGGCAATCCACGAAGCGATTTGGAACAATTCTCACACGTGTACGGCTCATCATTACAAACAATATGTGTGCGAACCCTCAAAAACTTTGCCCGAACCGTCGGGGATTTCGAAGCAACCCATTTTTCGTTCACGTATTTTTCAATTCAGGCGACCTCCAGGCGAACCAAAAGATCGTTCGCTTAAAAAGCAGGCCTATTGTGTTAACCATTGACTAAATGCAGAGCCATGACAGTCCTCAAATGAGGCATTATGAGGCTCTAGAATAGTTATCAGAGACTCTTATTAAAAAAAATCGGGAAGGGGGGGACCCCCTCCAATACCCTCCCTCACCTCGGCGGGGCTGTGCATTTTGGGTATGCCCAATATATTACGGACTTTGGGTCCGTCCAAGTTCAAATTAGCCTTAGGTACAGAATTGTCCCCTCCCCCCTCTCCCCACACCCATGTCGAATGTTTAAATAATAATAACTTCGGGCTGGGGAAGTTGTCTTCTAGTACCGCGTTTCAATTTCAGGCTTTCACCATAAGAGCTCACGGCATAGATAAATAACTGAGAATTATTCATCTACCCTGCGACGTACATGTAGATAAGAAGCAACAGGAAGGGTTGGGGAAATATGACCAATGTCTGGTGGAATTCCCCTAAAGTGACAACAGAATACATGATTGGTTAATCTTCATTTTAGGCCTACACATGTTGTAGTCATACAAATCCATGTTTGTCATTGTCAGAATGGCAGGAGGGCCATAGTGTTCCGCCTAAAATGGGTCCAGGTGGGCCATTTTTGTTCCACCTTAATTCATTAAAAGCGGGCGACTTTCTTGAGTTGACACGAAGTTAGTTGAGCTTTGCCAATCCAGTGAATAGTAATGTCCCACAAATATCAAATAATTTACCTTGGGTACCGGCAAGAAATTTGGTGAAAAAAACACCAAAGAAAAATACATAGTGGTAAATATATTGGAAGAATTTTTACTCAATAAAGAAATATTTTGATATGCTGTTATTTCGAAAACAAAACGTTTCAAAAAACGGAATTGTGAAAGCAAGAAAGGAAACTTGGAATGCGATGCTGAAAAGAAAGCTCTGCACATCAAGGGAGAGTACTCATCACAATTCTCTTGCCAAAGCCATCTGTTTCAAAAACGCATTGTCATTCACTTCACGTGGTTAGAAGCCTCTGCACTGCTCAACACGGCGTAATGACAATTTGTGTCTGTCACATTGAGACATGCTGGCACTCGGATCTAAATATATGTATTTATGACAGAGAACAGTTATATTCAGAAAAATATGCGCTTTTAGATTATACAGGGTAGGCGTTTGATTTACTGCCAAATGTCGTCCACTCGTTGACATTTAATGAGGTTGACATTGTAATAACGCGCAGTGTGAAATGTCTATGGTTGTTTCAATATATGGAGCCTTGGCGGTCAGTACAGAATTTCATTAGATGCGACCTCTGGGAGCTGGCATACTGCATAGTGATCCTGCCGACATTGCTGCTGTTTTGATTCAGTAGTGTATAGCCACGGAATTAAGGGGAGGGGAGGGGGGGGGGCAAGTCCCTAAATGTTCCCCCCCCCCAAAAAAAAAAAATTAAAATTGACCCATTGCAATTTCATACAACATAGAGCCCCCACAAATGCTCTCCAATATAGGGCAGCACATGCTACAACTGCTCAAATTGAATCTTAAGAGTACTGAACTTTGCAAAATATTCTCGGGAAGACTTTGTCCTTACTAGGAGTCTATGACCCTCTGGACTTTACCCCCTCCACAAATGTCTCTCTACTAACCCAGAAACCCGACAACAACCTTCCAAATATCATGGTAGTTATCACACTTTTCTCCTGAACAATAGCTGCTGGTCAAACGAGAAGACCCCAGTGATTTACATCAAACAACAGGGTTTCTGTAAAAAAAAATCTTGTCATTATATCGTCTACCGTCAATGTGTTAATAGGCTCATCAAAAATCCTTTTTTCTGCGTTCTTCTCAATTTTGAGACGAAAAATAGGAGGAAAATCCTGTGTATTGTGCGGGCACAATCACTTCATCTAGTTTGTTTTTCCCATTACCTACAAGTGTTAAAAAATGCTGACTCAGCACTTTTTCAAAGTCGTCGAAAAGTTCCCCATGACAAAACCGATGGCAATTTTTTTTTGACTGTTCCTTTCGGCTGTTCCTAAGGAAGCTTCACACAAAATAAAACTTCTCAGTGCCGTGTGATTTTGGAGATATGGGCGTTTTAAATTTTTTTCTATTTTCAGGTCCTGAGGTTCCCATGGGGCGATGGGAAAATTGGTTTTGGCACAAATTTGGTACTTATGATCCAATAAGCCCACATATCAAATTTGGTTCAAATCGGCCTCTCAATTTGGAAAATAAGAAATTTTGGTACAATTCGGGCTCCCACAGGAAGCCCAAATATGAACCCAGGGACTTGACTTTAACAAACTTATATCTCACCTCCCTAAGGATACTGAATACCACATATCAAAAGATTCTGACTGGTGGATGTGAAGAAGATTTTTGAAGAATATTCCTCATATTGAACTAAGTAATAATACAGGCTCCCACAGGGAGCCCATATATGAACCCAGGGACTTGCCTTGAACAAATTTGAATCTCACCCTTCTAAGGATGCTGCAAACCAAATATCAAAACATTCCGACTGCTGGATCTGAAGAAGAAGATTTTTAATGAAAATTCCTCATTTTGAACTAAGTTATAATTCAGGCTCCCACAGCGATCCCCAAATATGAACCCAGGGACTTGACTTGAATAAATCTGAATCTCACTCCCCTAAGGACGCACCATACCAAATATCAAAAGATTCTGGATTTTTAAAGGATATTCCTCATACTGCACTAATTTAAACATTTGGACCCAGGGATTTGATTTCATTGAACATCTGAAACAATCTTCCAAAGATATTATATGTGTAATTTGAAAGCTTTTGGAGCAGTGGTTTGGGAGAAGAAGAGCCTTAAATGTTTTTCCCATTACCCACAGAATGTTAAAAAATGCTGACTCAGTACTTTTTCAAAGTCCCGAAAAAGTATCCTATGATAAAACCGATAGCATTTTTTTTTATCATTCCATTCTCTTGTCCTAAGGAAGCTTCACACCAAATAAGAATTCTTAGTGCCATGTAGTTTTTGGAGATATGGGCGTTTTAAATTTTTTCTATTTTTAG
Source organism: Pictodentalium vernedei (assembly GCA_031216915.1). Taxonomy (NCBI): domain Eukaryota; kingdom Metazoa; phylum Mollusca; class Scaphopoda; order Dentaliida; family Dentaliidae; genus Pictodentalium; species Pictodentalium vernedei. The sequence continues at coordinate 228,276,306 of CM062288.1, forward strand.
CTACTGCGGTTCACATGGGGTGATGGGAAAATTTTTGGGGGTCTAAATTAAGTACTTATAACCCAATAAGACCTCATATCAAATTTGGTTCAAATCAGCCTCTCGGTTTGGAAAATAGAAATTTGGGGCACGGCAAAAATTCTTGCCTCTCCCAAAACGACGGCAAATATACCCTCAAACTTCTCTTGAACAAATTTGAGTCTACACCTCAAAAGGAAGCTGCACGCCAAATATCAAGTCTCTGCTACTGCTGGTTCATGAGAAGATTTTTTAAGATTTAAGCACACTTTTTGGGTGTGGCAACTTGATTTGAACAAAATCAAAATGTGATGTCATAACAAACAATTATCTCAAATTTCACTTAAATTGGTTCAGCGATTTTGGAGGAGAACACGCAAACACCATGTTCACAAATGACGGACGGACAATGGACGGCGAGTGATCACTATAGCTCACCTGACTGAAAGTCAGACGCGCTAATAATTCATGAACTAAACATGTTCACTTTTTACCTAAAAATAAACATAGATTATGATTTCTCAGTGGAATGATCTCAGTGAGCTCATTCCCATGAGGGGACCATAAACTATTTTTTGGAGGCCAAAATATGGAATGATCTCAATGAGCTCATTCCCATGAGGGGACCATAAACTATTTTTTGGAGGCCAAAATTTGAAAAAAAATAAAAGGTCAATGATAATTTTTATGAAAGGACAGGTTGGATATTTCGATTTCACTGAGGTCAACTTCTTTGCTATGACTCAAATTCTATTACCCATCCCCTATTTAGCCTTTCCATTATTATAATTGTTCTTTTATTTTCATTCTTTTGTCTTCCCTCAAAACAAATCAGATTCCCACGCCCACTCGCCAAAAATGATATTCCACTCTCAGCATCGTGTTCCTTTTTTTTGTTATTGTTTACAAACTTGTTGAGTTGAATCAATTATAAAGGGTTGTTTTGGAAAAACAAATAAGGAGAAAATAAATACAAAAGTTTACTGCTCGGATTTGAGTATGATTTTTTCTTCTTGAGGGCTGTGTGGATTATTATAATCCTCTGTGCACCCTAGTCAAGGATAAAAATAGTAATCTAATCCGAGCAGTGAAATAGTGTCGATATATTTCTGATCCAGTATTTCATGTTTGACAGCTCTGTCATCAAAGATATAAAAAAACAAATTCACAATTTTGTTTCATATAAGAGGAACTGAAAAAAAAATAACAATTTGTTTGCTCCCAGCATGCTGGTTGTTGAAGAAAACAAATCTGGTTAGATATATATTCATTGTACAGAAATTAAATTTATAAAAATACCAACCTGACACTGAAGTAGTTCCATTACTTTTACCTGAAAAATTAGTGACATACTTTTTATCAATAACAATATAATATCACTTATAATTTGGGAAACTTCTCTTTCTGAAAGTTCTTTTCTGATCATACAAGAGAATATTCACTAAAGTTTACTCATAACTACCAAGCTTTTTGCCCTGTAATTGATTTCAATCGCCTTTCCATAAACATTATGTATTTATTACACACCCATTTCAAATTAATGTGTGTGCAGGGCATTCCAGAGTGTGTAGTAAAAAGAAAATTGTAACACACGTGTGTGATACAAGTTTTTGCATTTTTTCAAACCAGAGAGAGAACCAATCATACTGCTGAGATTCTCTTCTCCAGAGAGTTGACCAATCATTTTTCTTGGCGTTATTTTTGACATTGACAGTGTGTTTTTAGCCACAGAAAAATCTGAGAATAAATTATGCATACCTTAGGATATGAGTGACGGAAAGTCGCTATTGCTTCATTTGTAAGCTGAGTCCAATATTAAAAATTGGAATCAAACTTTAAAAATGGAACAAAAAACTTCACCTTTTGACCCTTTCAGTAAAAATGAAAATCTACCATTCAATTACTTTCCTTAAATTATGAGTACCAAACTGATCATTTTCTTGCATTGAAATCATCGAGATCAAAGCAATAATTTATTGTCTACAAATACAGTTCTGACACAAAAAATGGCCAAGTTTGAATCACCAAAAAATCAATATGGCAAATTTAATATGAGGAATTCTGATAATGAAAAGTGGGAAAACAACAGTAATTTAAACTGCTATATGCTGGGATATAATGACAAAGATGCTCTCATTGAATTTGACTTTCTAAATGAGATTTTTGAGGAAAGCTATGAAACTGAGAGAGATAACAAACTGATACAGACAGAAACCCTGTTACTAAATCACCCTCCAAATCTCAGTGCCATCCTTGCAAGACAAGTCTGAAACATTCACAGACAAGTGTGTTTTAAGTATCTGCAAACACTAAGGACCTAAAAAGGTATACAGAGAATAAAAGAAATTCAAATTCTGTTAGAAAAACACAAAGTTGTTTGTGAAAATTCCAAAAGTGACTAACAGAAGTAGCTCCACATGAAAAAAGGGCAGTTTATTTCATCCCACCTACGGACTTGATGCCTTCAAAGGAACATTTATTTTAACATTGGATAAAAATGATGGTGGATTATTATGAACCTGATTCTTTAACAAGTTTTCACATGACTATAAAAAGATACCTGAGTGACAATAACTATGATCATAGCATTCTAAAATCATATCTTTTTAAGATGAGCCATGAGATCCTTAAAGCTAGAAGGAAAGAGTTAAACAAAAAGGAATGGGAAATAATAAAAATAAAGCCGAGGCAATGATGGCTTTAGAAGAACAAATAAAAAATTATGGGATACTCAAATTAATTAGGCGTCATGATCCTAGTGCACTTTTGAATTAGATGTGGTTCAACATAACAAAATTTATGGGCTTTAGGGTCTGATGAATATCGACAATTAAAATGGGGAAGGGCGGGGAAGAAATTGAACTGAAATCTAACAGTAATGGTAATGAGTACTTGGAATTCAGGAAAAGCATGACAAAAACAAGAGATGGAAAAAAACTTAAAATTCTCCCCAATGACGACAACAGAGTATGCCCAATAGAAGCCTATGAAAAAATGCTTCTCACAGACCAGAAAAAAAATATGAACCATTTAGAATCACCCTTCATATTAAGCTATCAATTACAATTACAGAAAATATTAAAAAAAGCATGCTGGGAACAAGTCACAAGCTTTTGGGGTAAATAAATTGTGCACCATGTGCTCACCTGATAAAATTGTTTAAAGAAGGATTTAAGGTTACATTCAGCATCTACCTGATAATATACTTAATCTATTTTAGCTTGGGTCCATTTGGTGAATTTTCTCTAACACCTTCAAATTAAACAACGTCGAGCCTGGTTAGTCCTCGGATGGGTGACTGTCTGAGCGATCGATTCAGACTCCCACGTTGTGTCCTTGGGCAAGGCACTTAACCCTGATTGTCCACATGGAGGCATGATGATGCTGTGTACTAAGGCATACTGAACGTCGATGGTGCGCATGTCTTCAACCAATCTAACCCAGCCTGTGCTGCCCTGCAGAGTTACGATGTTGAGGAGCTGGCAGCTGCTCGTCGTTGCTCGGTGGTCCTCTCTGGCTTCCTCCATCTGTAACACTGTCACGGTCATGATTAGCCATTGTGCATACGTATGTGACCTTAAACACCAATAAATAAATAACACCTTCAAAACACATTTTGAAGAGAAAAAAATCTCCAAGTGCACTCCCTTTCACTCATAAGATCAGTCAAAATCCTCCAAATCTTCTCAAGCAAAAAAACAAAATAGCCATTGTGCATATGTATGTGACCTTAAACACCAATAAATAAACAAGAGGCCCCAAGGAGCCTTAATCTCTCACCGGCCAAAGTGGTTCAAAGAAGTATTTGGGGTCACATTCAGTTAGACATGGTTCATCAACACTACAAAGGAATGAAGTTATGAGAGACAAATTTTATGGAACTAGGGACATGGCTTGAACAAGCTGAATCTTACCCCCCTAAGGATGCTGCATACCAAATATCAAAAGCATTCATCTGCTGGATCTGAAGAAGAAGATTTTTAAAGAAAATTCCTCATTTTGAACTAAGTTATCATTCAGGCTCCCACAGTGAGCCCAAATATGAACCCAGGGACTTGGCTTGAACAAATTTGAATCTCACCCCTAAGGATGCTGCATGCCAAATATCAAAACATTTTGACTGCTAAATCTGAAGAAGAAGATTTTTAAAGAAAAATTCCTCATATTGACTAAGTTATAATTTGGGCTCCCACAGGGAGCCCAAATATGGACCCAGGGATTTGGCTTTAATAAAACTTGAATCTAACCCCCCTAAGGATGCTACACACCACATATCAAAACATTCCAACTGCTGGATCTGAAGAAGAAGATTTTTTTAAGAAAATTCCGCATTTTGAACTAAGTTATCATTCGGGCTCCACAACTTGAATCTCACCCCCCTAAGGATGCTCCATAACAAATATCAAACATTCTGACTGCTAGATCTGAAGAAGAAGATTTTCAAAGAAAATTCCTCATTTTGAACTAAGTTATCATTCGGGCTCCCATAGTGAGCCCAAATATGGACCTAGGGACATGGCTTAAACAAACTTGAATCTCACCCCCCTAAGGATGCTGCATACCAAATATCAAAACATTCAAACTGCTGGATCTGAAGAAGAAGATTTTTAAAGAAAATTCCTCATTTTGAACTAAGTTATAATTCGGGCTGCCACAGTGAGCCCAAATATGAACCCAGGGACTTGGCTTGAACAAACTTGAATCTCACCCCCTAAGCATGCTGCATATCCAATATCAAAAGATTCTGCCAGCTGGATCTTGAGAAGAAGATTTTTAAAGAAATGCACTAAGTTCAAATTTGGGCTCCTATACTGAGCCCAAATATGAACCCAGGGGGCCAATTTGAACAAGCTTGAATCAGATATACCCCACAATGTTGCATACCAAATATCAAAAGATTCTGCCTGCTGGATCTGGAGAAGAAGATTTTTTTAAAGAAATTTGCCTGAAATGCACTAAGTTCGAATTCGAGCTTGTATAGTGAGCCCAAATATGAATCCGGGGGCCGATTTGAACAAACTTGAATCAGATCCACCCCACAATGTTGCATACCAAATATCAAAAGATTCTGCTTGCTGGATCTGGAGAAGAAGATTTTTTAAGAAATTTGCCTGAAATGCACTAAGTTCGAATTCAAGCTTGTATAGTGAGCCCAAATATGAATCCAGGAGGCCGATTTGAACAAACTTGAATCAGATCCACCCCACAATGTTGCATACCAAATATCAAAAGATTCTGCCTGCTGGATCTGGAGAAGAAGATTTTTTAAGAAATTTGCCTGAAATGCACTAAGTTCAAATTCAGGCTTCTATATTGAGCCCAAATCTGAATCCAGGGGGCCGATTTGAACAAAATTGAATCAGATCCACCCCACAATGTTGCATACCAAATACAAAAAGATTCTGCCTGCTGGATCTGGAAAAGAAGATTTTTTAAGAAATTTGCCTGAAATGCACTAAGTTCGAATTTGGGCTTCTATACTGAGCCCAAATGTGAATCCAGGGGGCCAATTTGAACAAACTTGAATCAGATCCACCCCAAAATGTTGCATACCAAATATAAAAAGATTCTGCCTGCTGGATCTGGAGAAGAAGATTTTTTAAGAAATTTGCCTGAAATGCACTAAGTTCGAATTCGAGCTTGTAAAGTGAGCCCAAATATGAATCCGGGGGCCGATTTGAACAAACTTGAATCAGATCCACCCCACAATGTTGCATACCAAATATCAAAAGATTCTGCCTGCTGGATCTGGAGAAGAAGATTTTTTTAAGAAATTTGCCTGAAATGCACTAAGTTCGAATTCGAGCTTGTATAGTGAGCCCAAATATGAATCCGGGGGCCGATTTGAACAAACTTGAATCAGATCCACCCCACAATGTTGCATACCAAATATCAAAAGATTCTGCTTGCTGGATCTGGAGAAAAAGATTTTTTAAGAAATTTGCCTGAAATGCACTAAGTTCGAATTCAAGCTTCTATAGTGAGCCCAAATATGAATCCAGAAGGCTGATTTGAACAAACTTGAATCAGATCCACCCCACAATGTTGCATACCAAATATCAAAAGATTCTGCCTGCTGGATCTGGAGAAGAAGATTTTTTAAGAAATTTGCCTGAAATGCACTAAGTTCAAATTCGGGCTTCTATACTGAGCCCAAATGTGAATCCAGGGGGCCGATTTGAACAAAATTGAATCAGATCCACCCCACAATGTTGCATACCAAATATAAAAAGATTCTGCCTGCTGGATCTGGAGAAGAAGATTTTTAAAGAAATTTGCCTGAAATGCACTAAGTTCGAATTTGGGCTTCTATACTGAGCCCAAATGTAAATCCAGGGGGCCAATTTGAACAAACTTGAATCAGATCCACCCCAAAATGTTGCATACCAAATATCAAAAGATTCTGCCTGCTGGATCTGGAGGAGAAGATTTTTTAAGAAATTTGCCTGAAATGCACTAAGTTCAAATTCGGGCTTCTATAGTGAGCCCAAATATGAATCCAGGGGGCCGATTTGAACAAACTTCAATCTACTCCCCCCCCCTCCCCTAGAGATGATGTAGACCAAATAGGAAAGAATTCTGCCTGGTGGATCTGAAGAAGAAGATTTTTTTGAATTTTGGAAAGAAATTCATGGGTGCTATCAGAGTTATGCCCCTTGTGGTGCCCCCTGCGGGTGCAGCAAGTTTATTTGTGCAAGTTTGAATTGACATATGATGGGGAACATGCACACCAAATTTGGTTCAATTTGATCCAGTAGTTTGGGAGGATTAGTCGATAATGTAAAGTTCACGACGGACGACGACAGACGACAACAGACGACGGACGGCAAGTCATAAGTTAAGCTCCCTTCGGTGAGCTAATAAATAAATAAATAACACCTTCAAAACACATTTTGAACAAAAAAAATCTCCCAGTGCACTCCCTTTTACTCATAAGATCAGTCAAAACATTCCAAATCTTCTCGAGCAAAAAAACAAAATTGCCCAATAAACTCTCTGAGTCCCCCCGCCCCTCCGGGGGATCTCAAGGCCTCATTTGAGCAAACATTAATCTTGTATACTCACATTCATATCTAACTAATGTTTACCACAATCAGCTCTGTCAGAATCTGACTCGTGGCTGTGAAGAAGAAGATTTTTTTACAAAATAGTCTTTATACTGTACTAAGTTAAAATTTGGGCTCCAACACTCAGCCCAAATATGACTCTGCGGACTTAATTTTGACAAATGTATTTCTATATTTAGTTCCTGGAGTTTCCAAAGGAATGCTTGAACATTTTTTTTGAATGAAGCAAGTATGCCATTTAATAATATTGCATACCATTTTTGGTTCTCACCAACTAACTGTCTCTGATGACAGAATTTAAGGGGTGGGGGTGGGGGGGGGGGGGGGTGGGGGGGGTGGGGGGGTTATGAATTCCGCACCTCATGGAATGAGCTCAAATATTGGACAAGAATCTTTCTTTGAACAAATTTGATTCTATATATCCATTATACATTGCCCTGTCATGATGCACTAATGGGTAAAATTCTTAATAATCATCAACTATCAGAAATCCTAGAAAACTGATTGAATCTGATAACAGCATGCTGTGAGTCGAATTAATATGGGATTGGTTAGATATACATTTGTTACACATGATGAAATTTTAAAACAATACCAACCTGGGCGTGCAGTAGTTCCACCACCTTCAACTGAAATGTCAAATGACAACATTCAATCAGTTAGAAAATAATACTGCAAATAATTTATACAAGATTTCATTAATCAGACAAGGGAATACATTCCAAAATTTAATCATAAACGAGTTTTTGCACTTTAGATGATTCAAACTCCTTGTCTCTCAATATTTTTCATATATATTACATATCCAGCCCTTGTAAGAACCAGAAGATACACACCCCTACCAGCTGCATTGCCAGGTGTGATTTCATTCTGTTTCCCCCTTTTATGTAACATATTCAGACTCTTTCAGTTTCAAAGAAGTAACAGGGAATCCTATTCAGAAAATATTTATAAACTGAAAAGAATAGCTTCCACTGTTATTATAAATCACCACTCTATTTCACGCTAACTAACCAGTTTAGCAGCTAACACTCGAAAAATAACAAATCGTATTCCCACTGCCACTCGACGAAAATGGTATTCCACTCCCAGCATCATATTCCATTTTTTTTATTATTGTTTACAAACTGGTTGAGTTGAATTAATTATAAAGGGTTGTTTTGGAAAAACAAATAAGGAGAAAATAAAAAAAATACAAAAGTTCACAGCTCAGATTTGAGTATGATTTTATCCCCTCGTGGGCAATGCAGATTATTATAATCCTCTGTGCACCCCACTCGAGGACAAAAATCGTACTTGAATCCAAGAAATGAACTATTGTCTATAGAGTTCGTCAACAAAGATATAAAAATCAAATTCATAATTTTGTTTCATTGTAGAGGTACTGCAAAAAAAAATATCGATTTGGTTGCTCCCAGCATGCTAGTTGGTGAAGAAAACATATATGGTTAGATATTTATTAATTATACAGAAATTAAATTTATAAAAATACCAACCTGGCACTGAAGTAGTTCCATCACTTTCACCTGAAAAATTAGTGACATACTTTTATCAATAACAATATAATATCACTTATAATTTGGGAAACTTCTTTTGTCTGAAAGTTCTTTTCTGATCATACAAGAGAATATTCACTAAAGTTTACTCATAACTGCCAAGCTTTTTGCCCTGTAACTGATTTCAATTGCCTTTCCATATACATTATGTATTTATTACACACCCATTTAAAATTAATGTGTGTGCAGGGCATTCCACAGTGTGTGGTAGAAAGAAAGTTGTAACACACATGTGTGTGATACAAGTTTTTGCATTTTTTCAAACCAGAGAGAGAACCAATCATACTGCTGAGATTCTCTTCTCCAGAGAGTTGACCAAACATTTTTCTTGGTGTTTTTTTTGACATTGACAGTGTGTTTTTAGCCAGTGAAAAATCTGAGAATAAATTATACATACCTTAGGATATGAGTGACGGAAAGTTGCTATTGCTTCATTTGTAAACTGTCCAATATTAAAAATTGGAATCAAACTTTAAAAATGGAACAAAAAACTTCACCCTTTGACCCTTTCAGTAAAAATGAAAATCTACCATTCATTTACTTTCCTTAAATTATGAGTACCAAACTGATCATTTTCTTGCATTGAAATCATCGAGATCAAGGCAATAATTTATTGTCCACAAACACAGTTCTGACACAAAAAATGGCCAAGTTTGAATCACCAAAAAATCAATATGGCTAATTTAATATGAGGAATTCTGATAATGAAAAGTGGGAAAACAACAGTAATTTAAACTGCTATATGCTGGGATATAATGACAAAGATGCTCTCATTGAATTTGACTTTCTAAATGAGATTTTTTAGGAAAGCTATGAAACTGAGAGAGATAACAAACTGATACATACAGAAACCCTGTTACTAAATCACCCTCCAAATCTCAGTGCCATCCTTGCAAGACAAGTCTGAAACATTCACAGACAAGTGTGTTTCAAGTATCTCCAAACATTAAGGACCTAAAAAGGTATACAGAGAACAAAAAGAAATCCAAATTCTGTTAGAAAAACACAAAGTTGTTTTTGAACATTCCAAAAGTGACTAACAGAAGTAGCTCCATATGAAAAAAGGGCAATTTATTTGATCTCACCTATGGACTTGATGCCTTCATTGGAACATTTATTTTAACATTGGAAATGAAAGTGCCAATGACACTGTAGCTCAACTTGTCAAGACATGTACATGTATAGTGTGTGACACAGCAATGACAAACATCTAGGTAATGACCTGATAACAAAGGTACATATAAAGTATTGTAACGACCTGTACATAAATAATGACCGTAGCCTGTAACAAATGTATAGGTAAAGTATTGTAAAGGTGGGTGACAGTCAGATGCTAAACTAGAAAAGAAATCATTGAGTCCCAGAGTGGGTCTGACTGAACCCCAAAATATTTTGTTCTCATAGCACAGTGATAACAAAGGCACCCCAAAACACACTCATTCCTGTCCCAAGGTGAAAAAAAAGGTACCCAAGAAGTTTCGTGAAGATCAGTTCATAAATACGAGCTGTATAGAAGTTGTGACAAAAAACTGATTGGACCTAATTTTGGTACAAAATGGCCACTGGCAGCCATCTTGAATTTTGGACCACACTCAGAAACACTCGTTCTCGTCCCAAGGTGATAACAAAGGTACCTAAGAAGTTTTGTGAAGATCGGTTGATAAATACAGCCTCTAGCCCCAGCTGTATTGACATGTGCACTTACAGTGTAAAAGTAGCACTAAATAAATCAAAATTCATCTAATTTGCATAATTTCTGCACGAGAAAAAAACCTGTACTGTATGTGATGTATTCCATTTTACTAAACATTCATACAAAAATTTATTAAAATCAGAACTTTCATACAGCAGTTCTGTACAAAAGACTGATTGCACTAATTTTGGTACAAAATGGCTGCTGGTGGCCATCTTGAATTTCGGACCACACCCAAAAACACCCGTTCTCATCCCACGGTGATAACAAAGTTATCCAAGACGTTTCGTAAAGATCGGTTCATAGATACGGCCTCTAGCCTGAGATGTATAGAAGTTGTGTACAAAAAACTGACTAGACCTAATTTGGGTACAAAATGGCCACTGGCAGCCATCTTGAATTTCGGACCGCACTCAGAAACACTCATTCTCGTCCCAAGGTGACAGCAGAGGTACCCAAGAAGTTTCGTGAAGATCAGTTCATAAATACAGCCTCTAGCCTGAGCCGTATTGACATGTGTACTTACTGTGTGTAAGTAGCACTGAAAAATTCAAAGTTCATCTAATTTGAATAATTTCTGCACGAGAAAAAAAAACGTATTATATGTGATGTATCCCATGGTACTAAACATTCACACAAAAAATTATTCAAATCAGAGCTTTCATGTGGAAGTTCTGCGCAAAAATCTGATTGCCCCTAATTTTGGACAAAATGGCTGCTAGTGGCCATCTTGAATTTCGGACCGCACCCAAAAACACTCGTTCTCGTCCCACGGTGATACCAAAGGTACCCAAGAAGTTTCGTAAAGATCGGTTCATAAATGCGGCCTCTAGCCCGAGCCGTATTGGCATTTGCACTGACAGTGCTGAAAATAACACTAAATACATCAAAGTTAGTCTAATTTGCATAATTTATGTACGATAAAAAAAACCCCGTATTATATGTGATGTATCCCATGGTACTAAACATTCATACAAAAAATTATTCAAATCAGTGCTTTCATATGGAAGTTCTGTGCAAAAAAAAGATTTCTGCATCGTCGGTACAAATTGGCGGCTGGCAGCCATCTTGAACTTCGGACCGGACCCAAAAACACTCGTTCTCGCCCCACGATCATAACAAAGGTACCCAAGAAGTTTTGTAAAGATCGGTTCATAAATACGGCCTCTAGCCCGAGCCGTATTGAATTGTTGATGGACAGACGGACAGACGGCCGACGGCCGACTGGCCATGGCATAAGCTCAAATTTGGCTTTGCCAAAGTTGAGCTAAAAATGATGGTGGAGATTATGAACCTGATTCTTTAACAAGTTTTCACATGACTATAAAAAGATACCTGAGTAACAATAACTATGATCATAGCATTCTAAAATCATATCTTTTTAAGATGAGCCATGAGATCATTAAAGCTAGAAGGAAAGAGCTAAACAAAAAGGAATGGGAAATAATAAAAATAAATCCGAGGCAATGATGGCTTTAGAAGAACAAATAAAAAATAATGGGATACTCAAGTTATTAGGCATCATGATCCTAGTGCCCTTTTAAATTAGATGTGGTTCAACATAACAAAATTTATGGGCTTTACGGGATCTGATGAATATCGACAATTAAAATGGGGAGGGGCAGGGGGAGACATTGAACTGAAATCTAACAGTAATGGTAATGAGTACTTGGAATTCAGGAAAAGCATGACAAAAACAAGAGATGGAAATTCATCTACCATGGTATTTAAACTTAAAATTTTCACCAGTGATGACAACAGAGTATGCCCAATAGAAGCCTATAAAAAACAAGAGGCCCCAGGAGGCCTGAGGGTGCTCACCGGACATGGTAGCCTAAATATCAACCCAGAGAATTGATTTCAACAAGTTGCATCTGCTCCTCCTAAGAAAAGCTCATACAAAATATCCAAAGATTCTGACCAGTGGATCTAAAAAAATAAGATTTTGAAAGAATATTCCTCATATTGAACTAAGTTATAATTCGGCCTCCCACAGGGAGCCCATATATGAACCCAGGGACTTGGCTTTAACAAACTTGAATCTCACCCCATAAGGATGCTGCACACCAAATTTCAAAACATTCCGACAGCTGGATCTGAAGAAGAAGATTTTTTAAGAAAATTCCTCATTTTGAACTAAGTTACAATTTGAGCTCCCACAGTGAATCCAAATATGTACCTAGGGACATGGCTTGAACAAACTTGAATCTCACCCCCCTAAGGATGCTGCCATCCAAATATCAAAACATTCCAACTGCTGGATGTGAAGAAGAAGATTTTTAAAGAAAATTCCTCATTTTGAACTAAGTTATCATTCGGGCTCCCACAGTGAGCCCAAATATGGACCTAGGGACATGGCTTGAACAAACTTGAATCTCACCCCCTAAGGATGCTGCATACCAAATATCAAAACATTCTGACTGCTGGATCTGAAGAAGATTTTTAAAGAAAATTCCTCATTTTGAACTAAGTTATAATTCGGGCTACCACAGTGAGCCCAAATATGAACCCAGGGACTTGGCTTGAACAAACTTGAATCTCACCCCCCAAAGGATGGTGCATACCCAATATCAAAAGATTCTGCCTGCTGGATCTTGAGAAGAAGATTTTCAAAGAAATTTGCCTGAAATGCACTAAGTTCAAATTTGGGCTCCCATAGGGAGCCCAAATATGAACCCAGGGACTCGATTTGAACAATCTTGAATCTGAGCCCCCTAGAGATGTTGTATACCAAATATGAAAGAATTCTAGCTGGTGGATCTGAAGAAGAAGATTTTTAAAGAATAATCCTCATATTGCACCAAGTTAAAATTTGGGCTCCCATAGGGATCCCAAATATGAACCCAGGGACTCGATTTGAACAAATTGGAATCTGACCCCCCTAGAGATGTTGTATACCAAATATGAAAAGATTCTGACCAGTGGATCCGACGAAGAATATTTTTAAAGAATAATCCTCATATTGCACTAAGTTAAAATTCGGGCTCCCATAGGGAGCCCAAATATTAACCTAAGGACTCGATCTGAACAAATCTGAATCTGACCCCCCTAGAAATGTTGTATACCAAATATGAAAGAATTCGGCCCAGTGGATCTGAAGAAGATTTTTTTTAATTTTGGAAACAAATTTAGGGTGCTATCAGAGTTATGCCTCCTGTGGTGCCCCCTGTGGACGTGGCAACTTTGTTTGAACAAATTTGAATTGACATATGATAGGGAACATGCACAGCAAATTTTGTTGAATTTGGTCCAGTAGTTCGTGAGAAGAAGTCGAAAATGTAAAGTTAATGCCGGACGGACGATGACGGACGACGGACAGAAAGTGATTAGTAAAGCTCCCATTGAGCTTCGCTCAGGTGAGCTAAATATGCTTCTCACAGACCAGAAAAAACAAGAGCTCACGTATCGTTGAAGCAATACAATGTCCCCTACTGGACTAATGAGCATTCATAATTATACAAATGTTATAACCTAGATGTGATCGGCATGAATTCCGTTAAGCGTTTCCAAAAAAAGTCAGGAAAACTGATATTTTGGTACTTTTCCATATTTCCAAGGGCCATAACTCACACAAGAATAATGCAATCAGCATGAAACTCAAACTTGATCTGTAAGTCATCGTTCTATAGTAGGTTACCAAGAATGAAATCATTCGGTTGAAGCATTTCCAAAAAAAAGTTTGGAAAACTAAAGTGTGACTGACACACTGACTGGCAGACTGACGGATGGACAGAGTGCAAATGAAACTTGATCTGTTAGTCATCGTTCTATAGTACGTTACTAAAAATGAAATCATTCCGTTGAAGCGTTTCCAAAAAAAGTCCGGAAAGTTAAAAAATTTATAGTAATTTATATATTTTTTATACTTACCAATGACCCAGACATAGCTGGTGCTAACTCTTAAAAATGTAGGGCCAAACACAAATTTTGCCCCCCAATCCCCAAAATTTGCATCTAAAACCAAAGAAAACATGTCCTGAATGGCCCTCCATACTTCACCTCTACTGCGCATGCACAGTGTCAAGGACGTCCCGAAATTGGCACCATTAATCATTCTTATAATCAGTGCCTGGTAAGCGCTATGTACTCAGCGGGGAGGTATGAGTTCCCAACTCCTGGGAGGGCCATCCCTGTCTGGGTCATTGGTAAGTATAAAAAATATATAAATTACTATAAATTTTTTAACATTTTTATACTGTACCAATGACCCAGACATAGCTGAATAGTAAAAAGGCTGGAGGGCCTAGGACATAGAGGAAAATCCAATAAGCTCAATTATATAAAATAGAGTCATCCCCTCGAGGGGAAAAGGAGTATTAGGCCTTACATGTATCTTTCTTATTTATGATAAATTAGAAAGACACAACACCTTCCATAATTGAGCATCATAACATCCATGTACTCTATTAATATCCAGTATAATCCTTATACTAATAATTTTTAAAGTAAGCCAATAAATAAAGTTAGTCTAGAGAATAGAGACTCTTTATACTCCTTTAAAAGTGTCTGAGGATTGTATAATAACGCCCGTTTGACGCATAATATATTCAAAAGCTATACTTTAAAAACTATGACCTGAATGAATTTTTAAAACATAAACTTATCACTTAAAAACCATCCCAGTAACAGCTCAGAATTACTAACTCCGTAGGAGGTATCCCCTTGTTTTCATAATAAAACAGGTGACCCAAGGGAACACCCTCCCCCCCCCCCCCCCCCCCTTCTCCTTGCCCTGGGTCAAATAGCCCAGAGCGAAGATGGCAGCAGGACGGAGTCACTGCCGGAACAGAACGCCTACCTAGCTATAGTAGCAACTGTTAAGTGAATGAGCAGTAGATAATAGACCTAACAATGCAGGCCTCCAGAAATGGACTCAATATTTCTGAGATAAAAATTCAAGAATTTGGATGGCTGAGCCCAATGTGCAGCCTTCATAAAAACTATAATAGCGACACTATTAATGTAAGCCCAAGATGTAGAAAGAGCTCTTACTTCATGAGCCGAAATCTCAAGCACAAATTGCTGAGTTAATGATATACCATAAGCAGTACCGATAGTTAATTGAATCCATTAGCAATAGAATGGAGCGTAATGTCCTTCTATTAGGCATCAAAGACAGAAGCTTACGTCCTTACTAATAAACTGAGATCTGTTTATAAATACGTAAACACTAACTGGACAGAGTAAAGGCCTATGCCCGTACGAAGACGGAAGGACCTTAATAACAATAGGTTCCGGATATTATTAGGAGCCTGATTCTTAACCAAAAATCCAACCTAAATAGTAAAGGAAATAGTGTTTCCGAAACTACGAAAGTGAGAATCGTCACCGATAGTGCATGAAGCTCCCTGACTCCTCAGTAAAAGAGAAGACTAAGAGAATTACTGTCCTAAAAGGTCAGAATTTGAAAACTACTGTTTCCAGAGGCTCAAATGATTACTTAGCTAAATAAGAACCGAAGCTAAATTCCGTATAGGAATTAATCTAAGGATTCTAGGTTTATTTATCGAAAAGTTTCTAACTAACTTAGATAAAGAGACATAAGACTCAATAGTAAACTATCATGGAGTGCATAGGTATGAGATAACATAGACCTATAACCTTAATAGTAACAGGCTGCAGTTGATCTTGTCAAACAAGTATACTAGAAAGTTGCAACGTCTAGTATGGAGGGATCAAAAATATCAACATAATGATCCCTACACCAATGACGGAAGAGCCTCCACTTTAGCCGCATAGTATAGCGAAGAGGAGGTTCTCCTACAGTAAGAAATCGCGTCCATAGCTCGTCCTGTACAATGCTTGCCGTGCAAGAAGGACCACACAATGGAATACGTGAAGGTTGAGACCTTGCGGGTTGTGATGAAGTTGACACGATTTCCCCAGCGAAAGAAGATCCTCTCATGGAGGAAGTTTTCACGGTAAGTCCCACAGTAGACACCTGAGTAAATTTACCCATGGTCTCTGTGAAGACAGAGATGCTATCAACAGAATTGTATTGTGGATGTTTATCTTAGCAATACTTGCTGAATCAACAGCGCTGAGGATACGCATATCCTATCATTCCGTCCTATTAGATCAATAGAGCGTTAACAACATAAGCTCAGGGATCCGGACATGGAAACACATACGTCTGCAATTGATTAGTGAGTTGTGTCGCAAATAAATTATCATTGGGCGCTCCTATTGATAGCAAATCTGATTGAATACTTGTTTGTTGAGAGTCCATTCTGATGGCAACAAGCGACCCTTACGTGAAAGGGAGTCTGCTAATACAATCAGGTGACCGGGAATATGACGGACCGAAGCAGAACTTGGTGTGCTATAACAAACAGAAGGATTCTTTCCGTTAAATTGAATAATGGAAACGAATGAGTGCCTCCCTGGTTCCGGAGATACGCAACTGTTGTATTATCGGACAGGATTTGGACATGCGTTTCTGAATAATGTTCATCCAATGACATAGTGCAAGCCAAAATAACATCATTTCCTGGAAGTTAAGTGTTTGCCTAGAAACTGCGGAACCCAAAGACCCTGGCACTTCGAATCCGTTGGGATCAATACTGTACCCCAACCTGTTTGACTGGCATCCGTCATAATCATAAAACTCAGATCAACAGGCAACTGCAGTGGCACTCTCTGAGTCAACCACCGAATGTTTGCCCCAGTCTGAATCTCTTGTTACACTTGATAGACAAGAGAACGTGTATATCGAGCAATTGATAGATTGCTGAAAGGCTGCTGTCGAAGAGAAGCTTCTCCGAGACCGAAGCGACTCTGAGAGAGTTCTTCACCTTACTATCCACGCGCGTGGATGTAGCTAGGGCTGCGTCACGTCTAACCAACTCCAGGTTGCCACTGAAGGGCGGAGTTATACGTGGAAAAACTACTGCCCTTGAAAGAAATCACATTGAGGATCATATCCTGGAATTCTTTCTCTTGAAGACGTAATGATAATGCCTCAGTAAGGTGGTCTACGTATGATAAAGCATCTAAGTTAAGTCTAATAGACATCATTGTCGTTTCCAACATCGTGGTTGGAATTGACATAGACGGCGAAAAAGATAATTCCCAGTCTTCAGTCCCGCCATCAAGACGCATAGGAACTCTCGGTATGCCCTGTTCTGCCAATATAAATTATTTCCTAGAATTGATGAAAGGCAGAATAGAGCATTGCGGACAAGAAACTAGATTATCATGCTTGGTAGCAAGCTTATATATAGCGTCATTAAATAATTCGAATGTTCTAAGGACATTATTGGACTGTGTCGGCAAGTCAGGGACAATGTCCCTGAACCGCTCCAAAACTCCGTGTCCAATGACGCTATTAGTCTCTTATCCAGCATCGCAGCAATATAGTCCGATGGAACAACCTCTGGAAGATAATGCCGGAAGAAATGTATGGCAGCTTCTGTTGTTCCGAAAGGGAAAGCTCGAA
Source organism: Pictodentalium vernedei (assembly GCA_031216915.1). Classification (NCBI taxonomy): domain Eukaryota; kingdom Metazoa; phylum Mollusca; class Scaphopoda; order Dentaliida; family Dentaliidae; genus Pictodentalium; species Pictodentalium vernedei. Next base: position 228,294,078 of record CM062288.1, read on the forward strand.
ATTGTCCGAATCCCTTTTGCCATCCTGTCCGACCCTATAAAGTGTTCGGTCGTCCGTACCTGATGCAACAGCGGAGCGCACCGACCCAGCGCCGTCGGATTATTCCTGATCCGACCGAGAATCTGTCGTTTGCTGGGATGCTGCGATAAACTGTGCTATTTTGGATAGCACGTCCGTCACTGAGGCCTGTGGAGAAGTGGTCTTACGATGCTTTGCCGCTGGAAGCTCCGTGTTCGTTACCCCGTGCATACTTCTATTATGCGAGCGAATGGAGTGTATAGGCCTCGTGTCCTTTGGCTACCGGATGGCGTGACCTGTTCGCCGTGGAATCACTGAATGACGAAGCTGGCCGGATACTTGAGGTCACGTAGCCAATGTGCGGCCATGTGCGCTGCTGTGAGGATGAGGAAGCATTATCGACAGTCTCTCGGACTGTCAATATAACGGAGCGTCCCGAGCGGTGGACATATGCTCCGAATGCGAAATGACTGTACCACAACATCCAGTCCCATATGTTTTGTACGAGAGAAGGACCCCTCTCGCTCGCAGCCCGGACGGACCTGGATGAGCTAGGAACCGGACTAACAGGCTTCCTCCGATCTGTCCTCTAATCCGTCGTCACTGGGTGGGTACTAAAGTCTATTATAGTGCTTGCATCACCCAAATCTCCTTCCTAGACTGCAATGGACGAACCCGACTGCCGAATCATTCGATGAATGGATGCTACATCGGGTGAGCCAGCGAATGTCAACTCCGTCGATCCTACTAGGGACCTCTTAGGCGATTGACGTATTCCATGAGCACTTATTGCCGCTAGCTCTTCATTATCTATGACGACAGAGGCACACTTTTGAAAGACATCTCAATAACTTTGCGAACAAGAAACCAGACATGCTTGTTAATAGCAAGCATATAATAATATATAATAATATATATATAGCATCGTTCAATAATTCGAAAGTTGTGTGACATTATTGGACTGTGTCGGAACTGAGGGACGATGTCCCTGAACCGAACCAAAAATTTCTGTGTCCACCGACGCTATCAGTTTCTTATCCGGCATCGCAGCATTCTGGTCCGACGAAAGAACCTCTAGAAGATAAAGTCAGATGACATACACAGCAGCTGATGTTGTTCCGAAAGGGAAAGCTCGAAATCCCCCGAATCCCTTTCGGCATCCCGTCGGACCGGATGAAATTTTCAGACTTCGTACCTGCTTCCGCGGAGCGTCCCGACCCAGTGTCGTCAGATAATACATGATGCGACAGAGATTCTGTCGATGCTGGGATGCTGCGATAAGCTGTGCTATTTGGGATAGCACGTCCGTCACCGAGGCCTGTGCAGTAGTGGTCTTACGATGCTTTGCCGCTGGAAGCTCCGTGTACGTTGACTCCTGCATACTTTCTTATGCGAACGTCCGGAGTCTGCAGGCCTCGTGTCCCTGGCTACCGGATGGTGTGACCTGGTCACCGATGATTCTCTGATTGGCGAAGTTGACTGGATATCCGAGGTCACATAGCCAAGAACGGTCGTGTGCGCTACCATGAGGAAGCCTTATTGACAGTCTCTCCGGACTGACTATATATCGGAGCGTTCCGAGCAGCGGACGTATGCTCCGAATGCGAAACATTTTGTACCACAACATCTGGGGCCAGATGTTGTTGTACGAGAGAGGGGCCTCTCTCGCTCGTAGTCCGGATGGACCGGGACGAGCTAGGAACCGGACTAAAAGGCTTCCTCCGTTCTCTCCTCTAATCCGCTGTCACTGGGTGTGCATTTGGTTGATTTATAGTGCTCGCATCACCCAAAACTCCTTCTGGACCGCAACGGACGAACCCGGCTGCTGAACCATTCGATGAATGGACGCTACACCGGGTGAGCTAGCGGATGTCAAAGGCCGTCGAACCTACTAGGGTCCTCTTAGGCAATAGACGTATTTACATGAGCACTTTTCCACTAGCTCTTCATTAATTGTGATGACGGAGGCACACTTTTGGAAGACATCACGGATACATCACCCTGTTCTTGATCGTCTGAAATAGAGATTGATAAAGTAGAGTGACCCTGCGGGGAAAGGACCGGAATGGCCATTTCCCCACTAACATACCGTGACACACGCTTCCCATGTTGTCATCGAAATTAACATATACAGAACAGGAGTTAGTGCGAGTACACTGACTACATTTATACAATGATTATGAAAGTCAGAGGAAGATTTCCTCTTATTACTATTGGACAATATCCTTCATTGTGAAAAGAAAACAAAGTCCTAGTACTCGCACCAACCCCTGACAATCAAAATACATAATAACATGATCCATTAACATAGAAAAAATAATTGAAATCAAAAAATTTTGAAAAAATATTTTTTCAGAACAGCCCAAGTTTCTGAAAAGTAACGTTGAGCCCCAATGGATCCCAAGCCTAAGTGTGGACAAAAATTCTAAAAATATTTTAAAAAATTAATGCAACACTTACGAACAATAATAATGTATCTAGTTATGATTAAATTAACATCAAGATATTATTTTCAAGAAATCCCCCCTCACACAGAGGGCTGTTATAAATGTAAACAATAAGTGTAAAAACACCAGAACAAAACTCCAGGCACCCTGACCCGAAATCAGTTACCAATAATACACTATCTGATGCAAAACAGAGACTTCCAGGGAAGAAACTGCAGAACATCAGATGGTAGATGCAGAACACTACGCGTAACCACCCATAGGTGAAGACGTAAACATGGGGAAAAGAACAGAATTCATTCTGTTATCCAGCTAAAACTCCCAAGAAATTTTAGTAATAATATTACAAAAAATATGCCAAAAGCATGGGAGAATAGCAAGAGGGGACTTAAGGAAAGGGAGAGAGGAAAACACTGAACAAGCAGTGTAACTTGATAACAAGAATGACCACAACAGGCTATTGCCTCGAAAATAGGTAACTTAACATATTTCATTAAAAAATTTTAAGTTACAGCTCTGATTATTTTCTGTCACTCATTTTTCCTCTCCTCCTTCTATATCCTCCTTAGAATCACCATTTCTCTAATATTTATGTGTCTGGCATCATTTAAACTGAGATTTACAAGCACAAAGATCAGTCAGATGTTAACTGATGAAGGGCCAAACAAAGAATGATTAATGGCGCCAATTTCGGGACGTCCTTGACACTGCACATGCGCAGTAGAGGTGAAGTATGGAGGGCCATTCAGGACATGTTTTCTTTGGTTTTAGATGCAAATTTTGGGGATTGGGGGGCAAAATTTGTGTTTGGCCCTAGATTTTTAAGAGTAAGCACCAGCTATGTCTGGGTCATTGGTACAGTATAAAAATACTTATATTTTGGCACTTTTCCATATTTCCAAGGGCCATAACTCACACAAGAATAATGCAATCAGCATGAAACTCAAACTTGACCTGTAAGTCATCGTTCTATAGTAGGTTAACAAAAATGAAAGTGTCAATGACACTGTAGCTCAACTTGTTTAAGACATGTACATGTATAGTATGTGACACAGCAATGACAAACATCTAGGTAATGACCTGATAACAAAGGTACATGTAAAGTATTTTAACGGTCTGTATGTAAATGATGACCATAGCCTGTAACAAATGTGTAGGTAAAGTATTGTAAAGGTGGGTGACAGTTAGATGCTAATCTAGAAAAGAAATCTTTGAGTCCCAGAGTGGGTCTGACTGAACCCCAAAATATTTGTTCTCATAGCACAGTGATAACAAAGGCACTCAAAAACACTCGTTCCTGTCACAAGGTGATAACAAAGGTACCCCAAGAAGTTTCGTGAAGATCAGTTCATAAATGCAGACTCTAGCCCGAGCCGTATTGACATGTGCACTTACTGTGTATAAGTAGCAAATCAAAGTTCATCTAATTTGCATAATTTCTGCACGAGAAAAAAACCTGTATTACATGTGATGTATTCCATGTTACTAAACATTCCTATAAAAATTTATTCAAATCAGAACTTTCAAACAGAAGTTCTGGACAAAAAACTGAATGCACTAATTTTGGTACAAAAAGGTTGCTGGTGGCCATCTTGAATTTTGGACCGCACCCAAAAACACTCATTCTCGTCCCACGGTGATAACAAAGGTACCCAAGAAGTTTTGTAATGATCGGTTCATAAATACGGCCTCTAGCATGAGCTGTATAGAAGTTGTGTACAAAAAAACTGATTGGACCTAATTTCGGTACAAAATGGCCACTGGCAGCCATCTTGAATATTGGACTGCACCCAGAAAAACTCATTCTCATCCCAAGGTGATAACAAGAAATTTCGTGAAGATCGGTTCATAAATACAGACTCTAGCCCGAGCCGTATTTACATGTGCACTTACTGTGTATAAGTAGCACTGAATAAATCAAATTTCATCTAATTTGCATAATTTTAGAATGAGAAAAAAACCTGTATTATATGTGATGTATTCCATGTTCCTAAACATTCATACAGAAATTTATTCAAATCAGAACTTTCATACAAAAGTTCTGTACAAAAAACTGATTGCACCAATTTTGGTACAAAATGGCCGTCGGCAGCCATCTTGAATTTCGGACTGCACCCCAAAACACTCGTTCTCGTCCCAAGGTGATAACAAAGGTTCCCAAGAAGTTTCGTAAAGATCGGTTCATAAATATGGCCTCTAGCCCGAGTGGTATTGGCATTTGCAGTTACAGTGCTGAAAGTAACATTAAAAAGATCAAAGTTAGTCTAATTGGCATAATTTATGCACGAGAAAAAAACCTGTATTATATGTGATGTATCCCATGGTACTAAACATTCACACAGAAAATTATTCAAATCAGCGCTTTCATACAGAAGTTCTGCGCAAAAATCTGATTGCACCTAATTTTTGCAAAATGGCCAGCAGCAGCCATCTTGAATTTCAGACCGGACGCAAAAACACTCGTTCTCGTCCCAGGGTAATAACAAAGGTACCCAAGAAGTTTCGTAAAGATCGGTTCATAAATACGGCCTCTAGCCTAAGCCGTATTGGCATTTGCACTTCCAGTACTGAAAGTAACACTAAATAAATCAAAGTTAGTCTAATTTGCATAATTTACACTCGAGAAAAAAACCTGTATTATATGTGATGTATCCCATGGTACTAAACATTCATACAAAAAAATTATTCAAATCGGAGCTTTCATATGGAAGTTCTGTGCAAAAATCTGATTGCACCTAATTTTGTTACAAAATGGCTGCCAGGGTCCGTCTTAAATTTCGAACCGAACCCTAAAACACTAGTTCTCGTCTCACGGTGATAACAAAGGTACCCAAGAAGTTTCGTAAAGATCGGTTCATAAATACGGCCTGTAGCCAGAGCCATGTGTATGACACGACGGATGGACAGACGGACGATGGGCCATGGCAATACCTCAAATTTGGCTTCGCCAAAGTTGAGCTAATGAAATCATTTGGTTGAAGCATTTCCAAAAAAAACCCGGAAAATTAAAGTGTGACTGACAGACTTTCCAAGCGCCATAACTCACACAAGAATAATGCAATCAGCATGAAACTCAAACTTGATCTGTAAGTCATCGTTCCATAGTAGGTTACCAAAAATGAAATCATTCCGTTGAAGCATTTCCAAAAAAAAGTCTGGAAAGTTGAAAAATTTATAGTAATTTATATATTTTTTATACTTACCAATGACCCAGACATAGCTGGTGCTAACTCTTAAAAATCTAGGGCCAAACACAAATTTTGCCCCCCAATCCCCAAAATTTGCATCTAAAACCAAAAGAAATCATGTCCTGAAGGAAAGAGTGTTTCCAAAAGAAGTCTGGAAAGTTAAAAAATTTATAGTAATTTATATATTTTTTATACTTACCAATGACCCAGACATAGCTGGTGCTAACTCTTAAAATATAGGGCCAAACACAAATTTTGCCCCCCAATCCCCAAAATTTGCATCTAAAACTAAAGAAAACATGTCCTGAAAGGCCCTCCACACTTCGCCCCCACTGCGCATGCGCAGTGTCAAGGACGTTCCGAAATTGGCGCCATTAATCATTCTAATAACCAGTGCCTGGTAAGCGCTATGTACTCAGCGGGGAGGCAAGAGTTCCCAACTCCTGGGAGGGCCATCCCCGTCTGGGTCATTGGTAAGTATAAAAAATATATAAATTACTATAAATTTTTTAACATTTTTATACTGTACCAATGACCCAGACATAGCTGAATAGTAAAAAGGCTGGAGGGCCAAGGACATAGAGCAAAATGGAATACGCTCAATAAAATAAAATAGAGTCATCCCCTGTAGGGAAAAAGAAGTAATAGGCCTTACATGTATCTTTCTTATTTATGATAAATTAGAAAGATACAACACCTTCCAAAATTGAGCTTCAAACATCCATGTACTCTATCAATATCCAATATAATCCTTATACTAATAATTTTTAAAGTAAGCCAATAAATAAGTAAGTCTAGAGAATAGAGACTCTTATACTCCTAAAAGTGTCTGAGGATTGCATAATCATGTCCGTTGACATATGCAATATTCAAAAGCTATACTTTAAAAACTAAGACTTGAATGAATTTTAAAAACCTAAACTTCTCAGTAAACAACCATCCCAATAACAGCTCAGAATTACTAACTCCGGAGGAGGTATCCCCTTGTTTTCATAGTAAAACAGGTGACCCAAGGGAACACCCTCCCCCCCCCCCCCCCCTTTTTCTTGCCCTGGGTCAAATAGCCCAGAGAGAAGAGGGCAGCCGAACGGAGACACTGCCGAAACAGACAGCCTACCTAGTATAGTAGCAACTGTTAAGTGAATGACATTCTGAGCAGTAGATAATAGACCTAACAATAGAGGCCTCCAGAAATGGACTCGATATTTCTGAGATAAAATTCATGAATGTGGATGGCTGAGCGCAATGAGCGGCCTTCAAAAATCTATAATAGCGACACTATTAATGTAAGCCCAAGAAGTAGAAGAACTCTTACTTCATGAGCCGAAATCTTAAGCACAACTGCTAAGTCAATGATATACTATAAGCAGTACCGATAGTTAATAAAATCCATTAACAAAAAAATGGAGCGTAACGTCCTTCTACTATACATCAAAGACAGAAGAAGCTTACGCCCATAGTAATAAACAGAAATCTGTTTATAAATACATAAACTGTACCCGGAAAGAGTAAAGGCCTATGCCCATACGAAGACGGAAGGACCTTAAAATAATAGGTTCCGGATAATAGGAGCCTAACTCTTATGCAACAATCCAACCTAAATAGTAACGGAAGTATTGATTCCGAAACTATGAAAGTGAAAATCATCCATCGATAGTGCATGAAACTCACTGACTCTACAGTAAAAGAGAAACCAACAGAATTACTGTCTAAAAGGTCAGAATTTGAAAACTACTGTTTCCAGAGGCTCAAATGATTACTTAGCTAAATAAGAACCGAAGTTAAAATCCGTATAGGAATTTAATCTAAAGATTCTAAGTCTATTTATCAAAAAGTTACTAACTGACTTAGATAAAGAGACAAAAGACTCAATTGTAAACTATCGTAGAGTGCATAGGTATGAGGTAACATAAACCTATAACCTAAATAATAACAGGCTGCAGTAGGTCTTGTGAAACAAGTATACTAAAAAACAGCAATGAGTAGTATGGAGGGATCAACAATATGAACATAATGATCCCTACACCACGACGGAAGAGCCTCCACTTTAGCCGCATAGAATAGCGAAGAAGAGGATCTCCTATAGTAAGAAATCGCGTCCAAAGCTCGTCCAGTACAGTGCTTACAATGCAATACGGACCACACAACGGAATACATGAAGGTTGCGACCTTGCAGGTTGTGATAAAGATGACACGATTTACCCAGTGAAAAAGATCCTCACATAGAGGAAGATTTCACGTTAAGACCCACAGTAGACAAGAGAGAAAATTACTTATGATCTCTGTGAAGATAGAGATGCTATCAACAGAAATGTATTGTGGTTGTTTATCTTAGCAATACCTGCTAAAACAACAGCGCCGGAGGATACGCGTATCCTATCATTCCGTCCTATAGATCAATAGAGCGTTAAGAATATTAGCTCAGAGATCTGGACAAGCCAACACATACGTCTGCAATTGATTAGCAAGCTGTGTCATAAATAAATCATCATTGGGCGCTCCCATAGATAGCAAATCTGATTGAATACTTGTTTGTTGAGAGTCCATTCTGACAGCAACAAGCGGCCCGTAAGAGAACGGGAGTCCGATAAAACAATCAGACGACCCGGAATATGACGGACCAAAACTGAACTTGGTGTACTATAACCAACAGACGGATTCTTTCCATTAAATTGAATAACGGAAACGAAAGAGTGCCTCCCTGGTTCCGGAGATACGCCACTACTGTCGAATTAAAGGACAGGAATTTGGGCATGCGTTTCTGAATAATGTTCATGCAATGACATAAAGCAAGCCTAAAAAACATTATTCCGCGGAAGAAAACTGATTGCTAAAAGACTGCGGAACCCAAAGACCCTGGCACTTCGAATCCGTAGGGATCAGTATTATATCCCAATCTGTTTTGACTGGCAACCGTCATAACAGCCACACTCGGGTCCGGCAACTGCGGAGGCACTCTCTGAGTCAACCACCGAATGTTTGCCCCAGTCTGAATCTCTTGTAACACTAGATAGACAAGAGAACGTGTAAATCGAGCAATTCATGGATTGCCGAAAAGTTGCCGTCGAAGAGAAGCTCCTCCGAGAACGAAGCGACTCTGAGAGAGTTCTTAACCTTACTATCCACGCGAGTGGATGTAGCTAGGGCTGCGTCACGTCTAACTAACTCCAATCAGCCACTGAAGGACGGAGTTATACGTGAACAAACTACTGCCCTCAAAAGAAATTACATTGAGAATAATATCACGTAAATCTTTTCTTGAAGACGTAATGATAACGCCTCAGTAAGGCGGATTACGTATAATAAAGCGTCTAAGTTAAGTCTACTATACATAATGTCGTTCCCAACATTGAAATTGGAAAAGACATAAACGGCGAAAAAGAATATATGCAGTTTTTAATCACACCGTCAAGACGCATATGAACTCTCGGTATGCCCTGCTCTGCCAAAATAAACTATTTGTATAAATGATAAAATGGCAGAAATGAGCAACGCGGACAAGAAACTAAACTATCATGCTTAGTAGCAGGCTTGTATATATATATATAGCGTCGAAAAATAAAACACATGTTGTAATGACAATGTTGGACTGCGTCGGTAAGTCAGGGACAATGTCCCCGAACCGATCGAAAAATCTGAGTCCAATGACGCTATAAGTCTCTTATCCAAGATCGCAGCAATGAAGTCCGAAATAATAATCACTGGAAGATAATGCCAGAAGATATGAAAGGCATCTTCCGATACTACTAAAGGGAAAACTCGAAATCTTTCGAATCCCTTTCACCATCCTGTCGGACCCTATAAAGCGTTCGGTCGTCCGTACCTGATGCAACCGCGGACCGCACCGACCCAGCGCCGTCGGATAATTCCTGATTCGACCGAGAAACTATCAATTGCTGGAATGCTGCGAAACAACTGTGCTAACTCGGATAGCACGTCCGTCACTGAGGCCTGAGGAGAAGCGGTCTTACGATGCATTGCCGCTGGAAGCTCCGTGATCGTTACCCCGTGCATACTACCAATATGCGAGCGAACGGAGTGTATAGGCCTCGTGTCCCTTGGCTACCGGATGGCGCGACCTATTTGCCGTGGAATCACTGAATGCCGAAACTGATCGGATACTCGAGGTCACGTAGCCAATGTGCGGTCGTGTGCCCTGCTGTGAGGATGAGGAAGCATTAAAGACAGTCTCTAGACTGTCAATATAACGGAGCGTCCCGACCAACGGACATATGCTCCGAATGTAAAATATCTGAACCACAACATGCGGTCCCCTATGTTGTCGGGCAAGAGAGGGACCTCTCTCGCTCACAGCCCGGACGGACCTGGACCAGCCAGGAACCGGACTAACAGGCTTCCTCCGATCTGTCCTCAATCTGCCGTCACTGGGTGAGTACTAAAGTAATTAAAGTGCTCGCATCACCCAAATCTCCTTCCTAGACCGCAACGGACGAACCCGGCAGCCGAACCATTCGATGAATGTACGCTACACCGGGTGAGCTAGCGAATGTCACTCCGTAGGCGATAGACATATTCCATGAGCACTTATTGCCGCTAACTCTTCATTAACTATGATGACAGAGGCACACTTTTGAAAGACATCTCCATAACTCTTCGAACAAGAAACCAGAAATGCTTGGTTAGCAAGCATAAAATAATAATATATATAGCGTCGTTCAATAATTCAAAAGTTTGTGTGACATTATTGGACTATGTCGGAACTGAGGGACGATGTCCCTGAACCGAACCAAAAATTTCTAAGTCCACCGACGCTATCAGTTTCTTATCCGGCATCGCAGCATTCTGGTCCGACGAAAGAAGCTGTAGAAGACCAAGTCAGATGACATACACAACAGCATATGTTGTTCCGAAAGGGAAAGCTCGAAATCCTCCGAATCCCTTTCGGTATCCCGTCGGACCGGATGAAACTTTCGGACGTCCGTACCCGCTTCCGCGGAGCGTCCCGACCCAGCATCGTCGGATAAAATATATGCGACAAATTCAGTTGATGCTGGGATGCTGCGATAAACTGTGCTATTAAGGAAAGCACGTCCGTTCCCGAGGCCTGTGCAGTAGCGGTCTTACGATGCATTGCCGCCGGAAGCTCCGTGTACGTTGACTCCCGCACACTTCCTATGCGAACGTCCGGAGTCTGCAGGCCTCGTGTCCCTGGCTACCGGATGGTGTGACCTGGTCGCCGAAGAATCCTTGATCGGCGAAGCTGGTAATATATCGGCAGTCACGCAGCCAAGGTGAGGTCGTGTGCGCTGACGAGAAGAGGAAGCCTTAGCAGTCTCAGCGGACTGCCTATACAACGGAGCGTCCCGAGCGACGGACGTATGCTCCGCTTACGACACATTTTGTACCACAACATCTGGGGCCAGATGTTGTTGAACGAGAGAGGGGCCTCTCTCGCTTGCCTTCCGGATGGACCGGAACGAGCTATGAACCGGACTAAAAGGCTTCCTGCGTTCTCCCTCCGATCCGCCGTCACTGGGTGTGCATTAGGTTAGTTTATAGTGCTCGCATCACCCCAAAAATCCTTCTAGACCGCAACGGACGAACCCGGCTGCCGAACCATTCGGTGAATGGACGCTACACCGGGCGAGCTAGCGGACGTCAAAGGCCGTCGAACCTACTAGGGTCCTCTTAGGCAATTGGCGTATTTACATGAGCACTTTTCCGCTAGCCCTTCATTAATTGTGACGACGGAGGCACACTGTTGGAAGACATCACAGATACATCACCCTAATCTTGATCGTCTGAAATAGAAATTGATAAAGTAGAGTGACCCTGCGGGGAAAGGACCGGAGTGTCCAAATCCCCAACAACATACCGTGACATACGCTTCCCATATTGTCATCGAAATCATACGATGCAGAACAGGAGTTAATGCGAGTACACTGACCACATATAGAATGATAATAAAGTCAGAGGAAGACTTCCTCTTAAAACAATTGATCAATATCCTTTCAATGTGAAAAGAAAACAAGTCCTGGTACTCGCACTAACCCCTGGCAATCAAAATACATAATAATAATATGATCCATTGATATAGAAAAAATAATTGAAATCAAAATATTTTGAAAAAATATTTTTTCAGAACAGCCCAAGTTTCTGAAAAGTAACGTTGAGCCCCAATGGATCCCAAGCCTAAGTGTGGACAAAAATTTTAAAAATATTTTAAACAATTTATTCAACACTTACGAACAATAATAATGTATCTAGTTATGATTAAAATAACATCAAGATATTATTTTTTAGAAATCCCCCCCTCACACAGAGGGCTGTTGTAAATGTAAACAATGAGTGTAAAAACACTAAAATAAGACTCCAGGCACCCAGGCCCGAAATCAGTTACCAAAAATACACCATCTGATGCAAAACAGACTTCCAGGGAAGAAACTGGAGAACATCAGATGGTAGATGCAGAACACAACGCCTAACCACCCCTAGGTGAAGACGTAAACATGGGGAAAGAACAGAATTCATTCTGTTATTCAGCTAAAACTCCCAAGAAAATTTAGTAATAATAATTACAAAAACTATGCCAAAAGCATGGGAGAATAGCAAGGGGGAACTTAAAGGACAGGGAGAGAGGAAAACACTTAAAAAAACAGTGTAACTAAATAATCAGAATGACAACAAAATGGCTGCTGCCTTGAAAATAGGTAACTTAACATAATTTCATTAAAAAATTTTAAGTTACAGCCTTGATAATATTCTGTCACACATTCTTTTCCTCTCCTCCTTCTCTATCCTCCTTAGAATCACCATTTCACTAATATTTATGTGTCTGGCATCATTTAAACTGAGATTTATAAGCACAAAGATCAGTCAGATGTTAACTGATGAAGGGCCAAACTTAGAATGATTAATGGCGCCAATTTCGGAACGTCCTTGACACTGCGCATGCGCAGTGGGGGCGAAGTGTGGAGGGCCTTTCAGGACATGTTTTCTTTAGTTTTAGATGCAAATTTTGGGGATTGGGGGGCAAAAATTGTGTTTGGCCCTATATTTTAAGAGTTAGCACCAGCTATGTCTGGGTCATTGGTACAGTATAAAAATACTAATATTTTGGCGCTTTTACATATTTCCAAGGATCATAACTCACACAAGAATAAAGCAATCAGCATGAAACTCAAACTTGATCTGTAAGTCATCAATCTATAGTAGTTTACCAAAAATGAAATCATTCCGTTGAAGCGTTTCCAAAAAAAGTCTGGAAAACTGATATTTTGGCGCTTTTCCATATTTCCATGGGCCATAACTCACAGAAGAATAAAGCAATCAGCATGAAACTCAAACTTGTTCTGTAAGTCACCGTTCTATAGTAGGTTACCAGAAATGAAATCATTTGGTTGAAGCATTTCCAAAACAAGAGGCCCCACGGGGCCTGAAGCACTCATCTTGTACAGAACACAATTTAAACAGAGTCCAAGAATGAGTCTACATTAAGCAAGCCATCTCCATAGGCTACACTGTCAATCCTTGAGTCCCTCAGGAGTGACAAAAATAATCTGGGCATCATGCCTTTTCTTCAGTTGATCATAAGTAAAATGTAGAGCTCCCCTATGAAGCCCCTTGATACAACCTATGTGGATTAATCTTAGTACCTCTAGAAGGTACTGAATACAAAATTTTTAATTCTTCAGCAAAATGGCCAATTCCGGCTCCCATAGAGAGCCCAAATATTAACTCAGGCTCTTGATTTGAACACAGTTAAATCTGACTTCCCTAGAGATGTTGTGTACCGAATATGAAAGCATTCTGACTGTTGGATCTGAAGAAGAGAAATTGTAAAGAAATTTCTCCGAATTGCACTAAGTTCAAATTTGGGCTACCATAGCGAGCCCGAATATTGACCTATGGATCCGATTTGAACAAACTTGAATCTGACCCCCCTAGAGATGTTGTATACCAAATGTGAAAGCATTCTGACAAGTGAATCTGAAGAAGAAGATTTTCGAAGAAATTCCCTCATATTGTACTAAGTTAAATTTCATGTTCCCATATGGAGCCCAAATATTAACCTAGGCACTCGAATTGAACAACCTGGAATCTGACCCCCCTAGAGATGTTGTATACCAAATATAAAAGTATTCCGACTGGTGGATCTGAAGAAGAAGATTTTTAAAGAAATTTTCTCACATTGCACTAAGTAAAAATTTGGGCTACCATAGTGAGCCCAAATATATACCTAGGGATCTGATTTGAACAAACTTGAATCTGACCCCCATAGAGATGTTGCATACCAAATATCAAAGCATTCTGACTGATGGATCTGAAGAAGAAGATTTTTTTAAATTACCCACCATATTGAACAAAGATAAAACTTGGGCTTCCGTAGGAAGCCCAAATATTAACCTAGGGACTTGGTTTGAACAATCTAGAATCTGACCCTCATAACAATGATGTATACCAAATATTAAAAGATTCTGACTGGTGGTTCTGAAGAAGAAGATTTTTAAAGAATATTCCCCATATTACCCTATGTTAAAACTTCGGGCTCCTGTAGAGAGCCCAAATATGAACCAATGAGCTTTATTTTAACAAACTTTTATCTGACCCCCCTATGAATGCTGTATACCAAATATCAAAAGATTCTGATGATTGGTTCTGGAGAAAAGATTTTTAAAAATTTTTGCAAATATGCTGACTCAGCATTTTTTCGATGCCCATTACAGAACACCCTAACATAACCGATGGCAATTTTTTTTTACCATTCAATTCTACTGGTCATAAGGATACTTCATACCAAATAAAAGCTCTCTGTTCCGTGGGGTTTGGGAAATATGGGCGTTTGAAAATATTTCTATTTTTAGCTCCCAGGGTTCCCATGGGGATGCGGGAATTTTTTTTTTTTTGCATGGGTCATGTACTTATGACCCAATAATACCACAAACCAAATTTGGTTCATACCGGACCATCGGTTCAGAAAATAGAAATTTTGGGCGGGGCCAAAAATCTTACCCCTCCTATTACAAAGCCAAATATTATTTCACGAACTTCGTTTGAACAAACTTGATTCTACACCTCATATGGAAGCTCCATAGCAAATATCAAGTCATTGTACACACTGGTTCTTGAGAAGAAGATTTTTAAAATATTTGGGTGCATTTTCCCCCACTCCCTCCCTATGGGGCTGGGCATGCTGAGTTGAACAAAAATGAAATGCCCCTTTGGGACCATCACTCACACAAACTTTCACTTGAATTGGCCCAGTGGCTTTGAAGGAGAAGACCAAAACATGGTGTTGACGGACGACGGATGACGGATGACAGACGACGGACGGGAAGCGATGAGATTAGCTCAGCTTCACTTCGTCAAGATGAGCTAAAAAGTCCTGAAAACTAAAGTGTGACTGACAGACTTTCCAAGGGCCATAACTCACACAAGAATAATGTAGTCAGCAGAAAATTCAAACTTGATCTGTAAGTCATCGTTCTATAGTAGGTTACCAAAAATGAAATCATTCCATTGAAGCGTTTCCAAAAAAAGTCTGGAAAACTGATATTTTGGCACTTTTCCATATTTCCAAGGGTCATAACTCACACAAGAATAATGCAATCAGCATGAAACTCAAACTTGATCTGAAAGTCATCGTTCTATAGTAGTTTACCAAAAATGAAATCGTTCCAATGAAGCGTTTCCACAAAAGGTCTGGAAAACTGATATTTTAGTGCTTTTCCATATTTCCAAGGGCCATAACTCAAACAAGAATAATGCAATCAGCATGAAACTCAAACCTGATCTGTAAGTCATCGTTCTATAGTAGATTACCAAAAATGAAATCATTCGGTTGAAGCATTTCCAAAAAAAAGTCTGGAAAACTAAAGTGTGACTGACAGACTGACACGGACTGACAGACTGACAGGCTGACGGATGGACAGAGTGCAAATGTATAGTCCCCTCCGGTGATGCCGGTAGGGGACTAAAAATATGAATCAATTAGAACCACCCTTCATATTAAGCTATCAATCACAATTACAGAGAATATTAAAAAAGCATGCTGGGAACAAGTCACAAGCTTTTGGGATAAATAAACTTGTACAATGTGCTCACCTCATAAAATTGTTTAAAGAAGGATTTAAGGTTACATTCCGTATCTACATGTCAATATAGTTAATCTATTTTAGAGTGGGTCTGTTGGGGAAATTTTTTGGCTGTAAAATCACTCTTAACACCTTCAAAACACATTTTGAAGAAAAGAGAAAAAAATCTCCCAGTGCGCTCCCTCTCACTCATAAGAACAGTCAAAACCCTCCAAATCTTCTTCTCAAGCAAAAAAAAAATGCCCAATGGAATCTCTGACCCCACTCCCGCATGGGCCTCAAGGCCCCATTTGAGCAAACATAAATCTTGTATAGTCTTTATACTGTACTAAGTTAAAATTTGGGCTCCCACACTCAGCCCAAATATGACTCTAGGGACTTAATTTGGACAAATTTATATCTATATTTTGTTCCCGGAGATCCCAAAGGAATGCTTAAAAATGTTTTTTAAATGAATCAAGTATGCCATTTAATAATATTGCATACCATTTTGGTTCTCATCAACTAACTGCCTCGGAAGACAGAAATTTAGGAAGGGGTTTAAGAATTCCACACCTCATGGAATGAGCTCAAATATTGGACAAGAATCTTTCTTTGAACAAACTTGATTCTATATATCCATTATTCATTGCCCTGTCATTATGCACTAATGGGTAAAATTCTTAATATTCATTAACTATAAGAAATCCTAGAAAACTCATAACAGCATGCTGTGAGTGGAATTAATATGGGATTGGTTAGATATACATTTGTTACACATGGTGAAATTTTTAAAACGAGACCAACCTGAGCCTGCAGTAGTTCACCACCTTCAACTGAAATGTTAAATGAGAACATTCAATCAGTTAGAAAATAATATTGCAAATAATTTATACAAGATTTCATTAATTAGACAAGGGAATACATTCCAAAATTTAATCATAACCAAGTTTTTGCACTTTAGATGATTTAAACTCCTTGTCTCTCAATATTTTTCATATATATTACATATCCAGTCCTTGTAAGAACCAGAAGATGCACACCCCTATCAGCTGCATTGCCAGGTGTGATTTCATTCTGTTTCCCCCTTTTATGTAACATATTCAGACTCTTTCAGTTTCAAAGAAGTAACAGGGAATCCTATTCAGAAAATATTTATAAACTGAAAAGAATAGCTTCCACTGTTATTATAAATCACCACTCTATTTCATACTACTAAATAACCAGTCTAGCAGATAACACTCGGAAAAATAACAAATCGTATTCCCACTGCCACTCGACGAAAATGGTATTCCACTCCCAGCATCATATTCCATTTTGTTTGTTATTGTTTACAAACTGGTTGAGTTGAATTAATTATAAAGGGTTGTTTTGGAAAAACAAATAAGGAGAAAATAAAAAAAATACAAAAGTTCACAGCTCAGATTTGAGTATGATTTTATCCCCTCGTGGGCAATGCAGATTATTATAATCCTCTGTGCACCCAACTCGAGGACAAAAATCGTACTTGAATCCAAGCAATGAACTATTGTCTATAGAGTTCGTCAACAAAGATATAAAAATCAAATTCATAATTTTGTTTCATTGTAGAGGTACTGCAAAAAAAAATATTGATTTGGTTGCTCCCAGCATGCTAGTTGGTGAAGAAAACATATATGATTAGATATTTATTAATTATACAGAAATTAAATTTATAAAAATACCAACCTGGCACTGAAGTAGTTCCATCACTTTTACCTGAAAAATTAGTGACATACTTTTACCAATAACAATATAATATCACTTATAATTTGGGAAACTTCTCTTTCTGAAAGTTCTTTTCTGATCATACAAGAGAATATTCACTAAAGTTTACTCATAACTACCAAGCTTTTTGCCCTGTAACTGATTTCAATTGCCTTTCCATATACATTATGTATTTATTACACACCCATTTAAAATTAATGTGTGTGCAGGGCATTCCAGAGTGTGTGGTAGAAAGAAAGTTGTAACACACATGTGTGTGATACAAGTTTTTGCATTTTTTCAAACCAGAGAGAGAACCAATCATACTGCTGAGATTCTCTCCAGAGAGTTGACCAATCATTTTTCTTGGTGTTATTTTTGACATTGACAGTGTGTTTTTAGCCACTGAAAATTCTGAGAATAAATTATATATACCTTAGGATATGAGTGACGGAAAGTCGCTATTGCTTCATTTGTAAACTGAGTCCAATATTAAAAATTGGAATCAAACTTTAAAAATGGAACAAAAAACTTCACCCTTCGACCCTTTCAGTAAAAATGAAAATCTACCATTCATTTACTTTCCTTAAATTATGAGTCCCAAACTGATCATTTTCTTGCATTGAAATCATCGAGATCAAGGCAATAATTTATTGTCCACAAATACAGTTCTGACACAAAAAATGGACAAGTTTGAATCACCAAAAAATCAATATGGCAAATTTAAAATGATAATGAGCATTAATAATTATTCAAATGTTATAACCTAGATGTGATCAGCATGAATTCTGTTCAAGCGTTTCCAAAAAAAGTCCGGAAAACTGATATTTTGGTACTTTTCCATATTTCCAAGGGCTATAACTCACACAAGAATAATGCAATCAGCATGAAACTCAAACTTGATCTGTAAGTCATCGTTCTATAGTAGGTTACCAAGAATGAAATCATTCGGTTGAAGCATTTCCAAAAAAAAGTCTGGAAAACTAAAGTGTGACTGACACACTGACTGACAGACTGACGGATGGACAGAGTGCAAATGAAACTTGATTTGTTAGTCACCGTTCTATAGTACGTTACTAAAAATGAAATCATTCCATTGAAGCGTTTCCAAAAAAAGTCCGGAAAACTGATATTTTGGCACTTTTCCATATTTCCAAGGGCCATAACTCACACAAGAATAATGCAATCAGTATGAAACTCAAACTTGATCTGTAAGTCATTGTTCTATAGTAGGTTACCAAAAATGAAATCATTACATTAAAGCATTTCCAAACAAAGTCCAGAAAACTGATATTTTGGCACTTTTCCATATTTCCAAGGGTCATAACTCACAGAAGAATAAAGCAATCAGCATGAAACTCAAACTTGACCTGTAAGTCATCGTTCTATAGTAGGTTAACAAAAATGAAAGTGTCAATGACACTGTAGCTCAACTTGTTTAAGACATGTACATGTATAGTATGTGACACAGCAATGACAAACATCTAGGTAATGACCTGATAACAAAGGTACATGTAAAGTATTGTAACGGTCTGTACATAAATGCTGACCATAGCCTGTAACAAATGTGTAGGTAAAGTATTGTAAAGGTGGGCGACAGTTAGATGCTAAACTAGAAAAGAAATCTTTGAGTCCCAGAGTGGGTCTGACTGAACCCCAAAATATTTATTCTCATAGCACAGTGATAACAAAGGCACTCAAAAACACTCGTTCCTGTCACAAGGTGATAACAAAGGTACCCCAAGAAGTTTCGTGAAGATCAGTTCATAAATGCAGACTCTAGCCCGAGCCGTGTTGACATGTGCACTTACTGTGTATAAGTAGCAAATCAAAGTTCATCTAATTTGCATAATTTCTGCACGAGAAAAAAACCTGTATTATATGTGATGTATTCCATGTTACTAAACATTCCTATAAAAATTTATTCAAATCAGAACTTTCATACAGAAGTTCTGTACAAAAAACTGATTGCACTAATTTTGGTACAAAAAGGTTGCTGGTGGCCATCTTGAATTTTGGACCGCACCCAAAAACACCCGTTCACGTCCCACGGTGATAACAAAGGTACCCAAGAAGTTTTGTAACGATCGGTTCATAAATACGGCCTCTAGCCTGAGCTGTATAGAAGTTGTGTACAAAAAAACTGATTGGACCTAATTTCGGTACAAAATGGCCACTGGCAGCCATCTTGAATATTGGACCACACCCACAAAGACTCGTTCTCATCCCAAGGTGATAACAAAGGTACCCAAGAAATTTCGTGAAGACTCTAGCCCGAGCCGTATTTACATGTGCACTTACTGTGTATAAGTAGCACTGAATAAATCAAATTTCATCTAATTTGCATAATTTTAGAATGAGAAAAAAACCTGTATTATATGTGATGTATTCCATGTTCCTAAACATTCATATAGAAATTTATTCAAATCAGAACTTTCATACAAAAGTTCTGTACAAAAAACTGATTGCACCAATTTTGGTACAAAATGGCCGTCGGCAGCCATCTTGAATTTTGGACTGCACCCAAAAACACTCGTTCTTGTCCCAAGGTGATAACAAAGGTTCCCAAGAAGTTTCGTAAAGATCAGTTCATAAATATGGCCTCTAGCCCGAGTGGTATTGGCATTTGCAGTTACAGTGCTGAAAGTAACATTAAAAAGATCAAAGTTAGTCTAATTGGCATAATTTATGCACGAGAAAAAAACCCGTATTATATGTGATGTATCCCATGGTATTAAACATTCACACAGAAAATTATTCAAATCAGCGCTTTCATACGGAAGTTCTGCGCAAAAATCTGATTGCACCTAATTTTGTACAAAATGGCCAGCAGCGGCCATCTTGAATTTCAGACCGGACGCAAAAACATTTGTTCTCGTCCCACGGTAATAACAAAGGTACCCAAGAAGTTTCGTAAAGATCGGTTCATAAATACGGCCTCTAGCCTAAGCCGTATTGGCATTTGCACTTCCAGTACTGAAAAGTAACACTAAATAAATCAAAGTTAGTCTAATTTGCATAATTTACACACGAGAAAAAAACCTGTATTATATGTGATGTATCCCATGGTACTAAACATTCATACAAAAAATTATTCAAATCGGAGCTTTCATATGGAAGTTCTGTGTAAAAATCTGATTGCACCTAATTTTGGTACAAAATGGCTGCCAGTGGCCGTCTTAAATTTCGGACCGAACCCCAAAACACTAGTTCTCGTCTCACGGTGATAACAAAGGTACCCAAGAAGTTTCGTAAAGATCGGTTCATAAATACGGCCTCTAGCCCGAGCCGTGTGTATGGCACGATGGATGGACAGATGGACGATGGGCCATGGCAATACCTCAAATTTGGCTTTGCCAAAGTTGAGCTAATGAAATCATTTGGTTGAAGCATTTCCACAAAACCCCGGAAAATTGAAGTGTGACTGACAGACTTTCCAAGCGCCATAACTCACACAAGAACAATGCAATCAGCATGAAACTCAAACTTGATCTGTAAGTCATCGTTCTATATTAGGTTACCAAAAATGAAATCATTCCGTTAAGTGTTTCCAAAAGAAGTCTGGAAAACTGATATTTTTGCGCTTTTACATATTTCCAAGGGTCATAACTCACACAAGAATAAAGCAATCTGCATGAAACTCAAACTTGATCTGTAAGTCATCGTTCTATAGTAGTTTACCAAAAATGAAATCATACCGTTGAAGCATTTCCAAAAAAAGTCTGGAAAACTGATATTTTGGCACTTTTCCAAATTTCCAAGGGCCATAACTCACAGAAGAATAAAGCAATCAGCATGAAACTCAAACTTATTTGGTAAGTCATCGTTCTATAGTAGGTTACCAAAAATGAAATCGTTCCAATGAATCGTTTCCACAAAAGGTCTGGAAAACTGATATTTTGGTGCTTTTCCATATTTCCAAGGGCCATGACTCAAACAAGAATAATGCAATCAGCATGAAACTCAAACCTGATCTGTAAGTCATCGTTCTATAGTAGGTTACCAAAAATGAAATCATTCGGTTGAAGCATTTCCAAAAAAAAGTCCAGAAAACTAAAGTGTGAGTTACAGACTGACACGGACTGACAGACGGACAGACTGACAGATGGACAGAGTGCAAACCTATAGTCCCCTCCGGTGATGCCGGTAGGGGACTAAAAATATGAATCAATTGGAACCACCCTTCATATTAAACTATCAATCACAATTACAGAGAATATTAAAAAAGCATGCTGGGAACAAGTCACAAGCTTTTGGGATAAATAAACTTGTACAATGTGCTCACCTCATAAAATTGTTTAAAGAAGGATTTAAGGTTACATTCGGTATCCACATGTCAATATAGTTAATCTATTTTAGAGTGGGTCTGTTGGGGAAATTTTTTGGCCGTAAAATCACTCTTAACACCTTCAAAACACATTTTGAAGAAAAGAGAAAAAAATCTCCCAGTGCACTCCCTCTCACTCATAAGAACAGTCAAAACCCTCCAAATCTTCTTCTCAAGCAAAAAAAAAAAATGCCCAATGGAATCTCTGACCCCACTCCCCCATGGGCCTCAAGGCCCCATTTGAGCAAACATAAATCTTGTATAGTCTTTATACTGTACTAAGTTAAAATTTGGGCTCCCACACTCAGCCCAAATATGACTCTAGGGACCTATATTTTGTTCCCGGAGATCCCAAAGGAATGCTTAAAAATGTTTTTTAAATGAATCAAGTATGCCATTTAATAATATTGCATACCATTTTGGTTCTCATCAACTAACTGCCTCGGAAGACAGAAATTTAGGAGGGGGTTTAAGAATTCCACACCTCATGGAATGAGCTCAAATATTGGACAAGAATCTTTCTTTGAACAAACTTGATTCTATATATCCATTATTCATTGTCCTGTCATTATGTACTAATGGGTAAAATTCTTAATATTCATTAACTATAAGAAATCCTAGAAAACTCATAACAGCATGCTGTGAGTGGAATTAATATGGGATTGGTTAGATATACATTTGTTACACATGGTGAAATTTTTAAAACGATACCAACCTGAGCCTGCAGTAGTTCCACCACCTTCAACTGAAATGTTAAATGAGAACATTCAATCAGTTAGAAAATAATATTGCAAATAATTTATACAAGATTTCATTATTTAGACAAGGGAATACATTCCAAAATTTAATCATAACCAAGTTTTTGCACTTTAGATGATTCAAACTCCTTGTCTCTCAATATTTTTCATATATATTACATATCCAGTCCTTGTAAGAACCAGAAGATGCACACCCCTACCAGCTGCATTGCCAGGTGTGATTTCATTCTGTTTCCCCCTTTTATGTAACATATTCAGACTCTTTCAGTTTCAAAGAAGTAACAGGGAATCCTATTCAGAAAATATTTATAAACTGAAAAGAATAGCTTCCACTGTTATTATAAATCACCACTCTATTTCACACTAAATAACCAGTCTAGCAGATAACACTCGGAAAAATAACAAATCGTATTCCCACTGCCACTCGACGAAAATGGTATTCCACTCCCAGCATCATATTCCATTTTGTTTGTTATTGTTTACAAACTGGTTGAGTTGAATTAATTATAAAGGGTTGTTTTGGAAAAACAAATAAGGAGAAAATAAAAAAAATACAAAAGTTCACAGCTCAGATTTGAGTATGATTTTATCATCTCGTGGGCAATGCAGATTATTATAATCCTCTGTGCACCCCACTCGAGGACAAAAATCGTACTTGAATCCAAGCAATGAACTATTGTCTATAGAGTTCGTCAACAAAGATATAAAAATCAAATTCATAATTTTGTTTCATTGTAGAGGTACTGCAAAAAAAAATATTGATTTGGTTGCTCCCAGCATGCTAGTTGGTGAAGAAAACATATATGGTTAGATATTTATTAATTATACAGAAATTAAATTTATAAAAATACCAACCTGGCACTGAAGTAGTTCCATCACTTTTACCTGAAAAATTAGTGACATACTTTTACCAATAACAATATAATATCACTTATAATTTGGGAAACTTCTCTTTCTGAAAGTTCTTTTCTGATCATACAAGAGAATATTCACTAAAGTTTACTCATAACTACCAAGCTTTTTGCCCTGTAACTGATTTCAATTGCCTTTCCATATACATTATGTATTTATTACACACCCATTTAAAATTAATGTGTGTGCAGGGCATTCCAGAGTGTGTGGTAGAAAGAAAGTTGTAACACACATGTGTGTGATACAAGTTTTTGCATTTTTTCAAACCAGAGAGAGAACCAATCATACTGCTGAGATTCTCTCCAGAGAGTTGACCAATCATTTTTCTTGGTGTTATTTTTGACATAGACAGTGTGTTTTTAGCCACTGAAAATTCTGAGAATAAATTATACATACCTTAGGATATGAGTGACGGAAAGTCGCTATTGCTTCATTTGTAAACTGAGTCCAATATTAAAAATTGGAATCAAACTTTAAAAATGGAACAAAAAACTTCACCCTTCGACCCTTTCAGTAAAAATGAAAATCTACCATTCATTTACTTTCCTTAAATTATGAGTACCAAACTGATCATTTTCTTGCATTGAAATCATCGAGATCAAGGCAATAATTTATTGTCCACAAATACAGTTCTGACACAAAAAATGGCCAAGTTTGAATCACCAAAAAATCAATATGGCAAATTTAATATGAGGAATTCTGATAATGAAAAGTGGGAAAACAACAGTAATTTAAACTGCTATATGCTGGGATATAATGACAAAGATGCTCTCATTGAATTTGACTTTCTAAATGAGATTTTTGAGGAAAGCTATGAAACTGAGAGAGATAACAAACTGATACAGACAGAAACCCTGTTACTAAATCACCCTCCAAATCTCAGTGCCATCCTTGCAAGACAAGTCTGAAACAAGGAAGTGTGTTTCAAGTATCTCCAAACATTAAGGACCTAAAAAGGTATACAGAGAACAAAAAGAAATCCAAATTCTGTTAGAAAAACACAAAGTTGTTTTTGAACATTCTAAAAGTGACTAACAGAAGTAGCTCCACATGAAAAAAGGGCAATTTATCTGATCCCACCTATAGACTTGATGCCTTCATTGGAACATTTATTTTAACATTGGAAAAAATGATGGTGGAGATTATGAACCTGATTCTTTAACAAGTTTTCACATGACTATAAAAAGATACCTGAGTGACAATAACTATGATCATAGCATTCTAAAATCATATCTTTTTAAGATGAGCCATGAGATCCTTAAAGCTAGAAGAAAAGAGCTAAACAAAAAGGAATGGGAAATAATAAAAATAAATCCGAGGCAATGATGGCTTTAGAAGAACAAATAAAAAATTATGGGATACTCAAGTTATTAGGCATCATGATCCTAGTGCCCTTTTAAATTAGATGTGGTTCAACATAACAAAATTTATGGGCTTTAGGGGATCTGATGAATATCTACAATTAAAATGGGGAGGGGCGGGGGGAGACATTGAACTGAAATCTAACAGTAATGGTAATAAGTACTTGGAATTCAGGAAAAGCATGACAAAAACAAGAGATAGAAATTCATCTACCAGGGTATTTAAACTTAAAATTTTCCCCAATGATGACAACAGAGTATGCCCAATAGAAACCTATAAAAAAATATGCTTCTCACAGACCCGAAAAAACAAGAGCTCACGTATCGTTGAAGCAATACAATGTCCCCTACTGGACTAATGAGCATTAATAATTATTCAAATGTTATAACCTAGATGTGGTCAGCATGAATTCCGTTCAAGCGTTTCCAAAAAAAGTCCGGAAAACTGATATTTTGGTACTTTTCCATATTTCCAAGGGCCATAACTCACACAAGAATAATGCAATCAGCATGAAACTCAAACTTGATCTGTAAGTCATCGTTCTATAGTAGGTTACCAAGAATGAAATCATTCGGTTGAAGCATTTCCAAAAAAAAGTCTGGAAAACTAAAGTGTGACTGACACACTGACTGACAGACTGACGGATGGACAGAGTGCCAATGAAACTTGATCTGTTAGTCATCGTTCTATAGTACGTTACTAAAAATGAAATCATTCCGTTGAAGCGTTTCCAAAAAAAGTCTGGAAAACTGATATTTTGGCACTTTTCCATATTTCCAAGGGCCATAACTCACACAAGAATAATGCAATCAGTATGAAACTCAAACTTGATCTGTAAGTCATTGTTCTATAGTAGGTTACCAAAAATGAAATCATTACGTTAAAGCGTTTCCAAACAAAGTCCAGAAAACTGATATTTTGGCACTTTTCCATATTTCCAAGGGTCATAACTCACACAAGAATAACGCAATCAGCATGAAACTCAAACTTGATCTGTAAGTTATCGTTCTATAGTAGTTTACCAAAAATGAAAACATTCCGTTGAAGCATTTCCAAAAAAAAGTGTGGAAAGTTAAAAAATTTATAGTAATTTATATATTTTTTATACTTACCAATGACCCAGACATAGCTGGTGCTAACTCTTAAAAATCTAGGGCCAAACACAAATTTTGCCCCCCAATCCCCAAAATTTGCATCTAAAACCAAAAGAAATCATGTCCTGAAGGACCTCCATACTTTGCCCTTACTGCGCATGCTCAGTGTCAAGGACGTCCGAAATTGGCGCCAATTATCATTCTTACAGGCAGTGCCTGGTCAGCGCTATGTACTCAGCGGGGAGGTATGAGTTCCCAACTCCTGGGAGGGCCATCTCCGTCTGGGTCATTGGTAAGTATAAAAAATATATAAATTACTATAAATTTTTTAACATTTTTATACTGTACCAATGACCCAGACATAGCTGAATAGTAAAAAGGCTGGAGGGCCTAGGACATAGAGGAAAATCCAACTAGATAGTGTCACTTGTGTGCAAAGCACACAATAGTGTATCCCCGCATTTGCATCCTTGACTTTGTATGAATGCTTGATACAAAGATGAAATGTATTATATGACACACCAAAATCATATTGAGTGGCACAGGTGACACAGCTTTGTGCGCACATACAGACTTCACTGCAATATTTGAGCATGGCTTTAGCGTTTCGAATTACATACATGTACCCAGGGAGCCTTTCGCCGGTAACGGTCTAAGAAAACATGAAAGTGGCAACGGTGGCACAGCCACGTGGCACCCAAAAAATCCAAAACCTTCGTGCGCATCTATAGACCATACTGCAACATCTGAGATAGTTTTAGCATTTCGAATTACATACCCTACAAGACTTTCGGCGGAAACGGTCTAAGAAAACATAAAGGTGGCTAAAGTGGCACAGCCACGTGGCACCCGAAAAATCCGAAACCTTTGTGCACATCTATAGTCCCTACTGCAACATATGAGCATGGTTTGAGCATGTCGAATTACATTCCCTACGAGCCTTTCGCCGGAAAGGATCTAAGAAAATACGAAAGTGGCTACGGTGGCACAGCCACGTGGCACCCAAAAAATCCGAAACCTTTGTGTGTATCTTTAGACCCTACTGCAACATATGAGCATGGTTTTAGCATTTCGAATTACATACCCTACGAGCCTTTCGCCGGAAACGGTTCAAGAAAACACAAAAGTGGCTACGGTGGCACAGCCACGAGGCACCCGAAAAATCCAAAACCTTCCTGCACATCTATAGCCCCTACTGCAACATCTGAGCATGGATTTAGCGTTTCGAATTACATATCCTACGAGCCTTTTGCCGGAAACAGTCTAAGAAAACACAAAAGTGGCTACGGTGGCACAGCCACGTGGCACCCAAAAAATGCGAAACCTTTGTGCGCATCTATAGTCCCTACTGCAAGATATGAGCATGGTTTTAGCATTTCGAATTACATTCCCTACGAGCCTTTCGCTGGAAACGATCTAAGAAAACACGAAAGTGGCTACGGTGGTACAGCCACGTGGCACCCGAAAAATCTGAAACCTTCGTGTGCATCTATAGACCCTACTGCAACATATGAGCATGGTTTTAGCATTTCGAATTACATACCCTATGAGCCTTTCGCCGGAAACGGTTCAAGAAAACACAAAAGTGGCTACAGTGGGACAGCCACGTCGCACCCGAAAAATCCGAAACCTTCCTGCGCATCTATAGCCCCTACTGCAACTTCTGAGCATGGATTTAGCGTTTCGAATTACATATCCTATGAGCCTTTTGCCGGAAACGGTCTAAGAAAACACAAAAGTGGCTACAGTGGCACAGCCACGTGGCACCCGAAAAATCCGAAACCTTCGTGCGCATCTATAGACCCTACTGCAACATCTGAGCATGGATTTAGCATTTCGAATTACATATCCTACGAGCCTTTTGCCGGAAACGGTCTAAGAAAACACAAAAGTGGCTACGGTGGCACAGCCACGTGGCACCCGAAAAATCTGAAACCTTCCTACATGTCTACAGATCATTTAGCAACACCCTAGTGTAATTTTAGAACTCCGAATTACATAGGTTGGGAGTATTCAGCCAAAAAGTGAAAAAATAACGCATTTTTTAAGTGGCTCCACAGAAGCCACCTGGTGGCACAAAAATTTAAAAGTTGTATTTTTGGGTTGCACAGACCCTATCAAACAACTGTAGAAAGTTACAGCATTTCGAATTACAAAACCGGACGTACGGAAGTACGGACGTACGGACGGAGATCATGACAATATCCCCGCATTTTTTAAAATGCGGGGATAATAAGCTCAACTATATAATAGAGTCAACCCCTCAAGGAGAAAAGGAGTATTAGGCTTTACATGTATCTTTCTTATTTTATGATAAATTAGAAAGATACAATACCCTTCATAATTGAGCACAATAACATTCATGTTCTCTATTAACATCCAGTATAACCCTTTATACTAATTATTTTTAAAGTAAGCCAATAAATAAAGTTAGTCCAGAGAATTGAGACTCTTTATATTCTTTAAAAGCGTCCGAGGATTGTATATTAACGCCCGTTTGACACTTGACATATACAAATGCTTCACACCGAGCTACACTTTAAAAATATGACATGAATGAATTTTAACATTAATATTACACTTTAAAACCATCCCGGAAACGACTCAGAATTACTGACTCCGGAGGAGGAATTCCCTTGCTTTTCACGGGAATTCCTCCTCCGGAGTCAGTAATTCTGTTCTCTATTAACATCCAGTATAACCCTTTATACTAATTATTTTTAAAGTAAGCCAATAAATAAAGTTAGTCCAGAGAATTGAGACTCTTTATATTCTTTAAAAGCGTCCAAGGATTGTATATTAACGCCCGTTTGACACTTGACATATACAAATGCTTCACACCGAGCTACACTTTAAAAATATGACATGAATGAATTTTAACATTAATATTACACTTTAAAACCATCCCGGAAACGACTCAGAATTACTGACTCCGGAGGAGGAATTCCCTTGCTTTTCACTATAAAGCAGGTGACCTAAGGGAACACCCTCCCCCCCCCCCCCTTCCCCTTGCCCAGGGTCAAATAGCCCAGAGCGAAGAGGGCAGCAAGACGGAGTCACTGCCGGAACAGAAAGCCTGCATAACTATAGTTGCAACTGTTTAGTGGACGACATTCTGAGCAACAGATAACGGACCTAAACAATGCAGGTCTCCAGAAATGGACTCAATATTTCTGAGATAAAAATTTGTGAATGTGGATGGCTGAGACCAATAAGCAGCCTTCATTAAATCTGTAATAGCCACACTATTTGCGTAAGCCCAAATTGTAGAAAGAGCTCTTACTTCATGAGCCGAAATCTTAAGCACAGACTGCTGAGAAGAAGATAAATTTTCATAAGCAGTACGGATAGTTAATTGAATCCATCTAGCAATAGAATGGACCAAAATGTCCTTTCTATTAGGCATCAGAGACAGAAAGAAACGTTTTCGTCCCTTTCTGATAAACTGAGATCTCTGTTTATAAATACGTAAAGCTCTAACAGGACAGAGTAAAGGCCTATGCCCGTCTGAAGACGGCAACGCCTTAATAACAATAGGTTCCGGATATTTATTAGGAGCCTGATTCTTAGCTAAAAATCCAACATTAGTAGTGAAGGTGATAGTGTTCCCGACACTACGATAGTGAGAATCGTCCACCGATAGTGCATGAAGCTCACTGACTCTTCTAGCAGAAGAGAAAGCTAAGAGAAAAGCTGTCTTATAAGACAAGAATTTGAAATCTACAATCCCAAGAGGCTCAAATGGCTTTTCCTTTAGTTTAAGAAGAACCCAAGCTAAATTCCACTTAGGAATTAATCTAAGAGTTCTGGGTCTATTTATCGAGAAGTTTCTAACTAACTTAGATAAAGAGACATTAGATCCAATTTGTAAACTATCGTGGTGTGCATAGGTATCAGATAACATAGACCTATAACCCTTAATAGTAACAGGCTGCAGTTTGATCTCGTCAAACAAGTATACTAGAAAGTTTGCAATGTCTGGTATGGAGGGATCAAAAATATCAACAAAATGATCCCTACACCAACAACGAAAAACCTTCCACTTAGCCGCATAATTCAGCGAAGAGGAGGTCCTCCTACAGTTAGAAATCGCGTCCACTGCTCGTCCTGTAAAGTGCTTGCCATGCAAGAAGGACCGCACAACGGAAAAACGTGAAGGTCGAGACCTTGCGGGTTGTGATGAAGTTGACGCGGTTTCCCCTGCGAAAGAAGATCCTCCCGTGGAGGAAGCTTTCACGGTAGGTCCCACAACAGACACCTGAGTAGATTTATCCACGGTCTCTGTGGAGACAGAGATGCTACCAACGAACGAGATTGTTGTGCATCTCGAAGCTCATTCCCAGATGAGTGAATGACTTGGACGGCACCAGATCAGACTTCTCCACGTTTATAACAAAACCGAGACGTCAGAGCAATAGAAGCAGAAGACGAGTGCGTAACCGCCCCATCGGAATGAGATCCGCAGCGGCTCCGCACAGACCTATCAGTCTCATGAACTCCCTCGCTGTGACTTTGTCTGCATGAAGACAATAGCGAGCATAACAACTGACTAATTTCGCTCTCGTTAACGGCAGACGAACGAGATTGTTGTGCGTCTCGAAGCTCATTCCCAGATGAGTGAATGACTTGGACGGCACCAGATCCGACTTCTCCTCGTTTATAACAAAACCGAGATGTCGGAGCAATAGAAGCAGATTCTGCACATCGTTCTGAAGCATTAACTCGTTGCCGTACCTCTGAAGAATGTCGTCCAGGTAGGCCGACGTTACCGCAGACGAATGAGCTCGGAAATACATCATTACCGAGTTCATTACCCGAGTGAAAGCCCAGGGTGCTAGGTTCAATCCGAAGCACATCGCCCGGAATTGATACACCACTCCTAGGACTGTGAAGCGTAGATACTTTCTGAATGTCGGATGTACCATGACATGAAAGTACGCATCCTTGAGATCTATGCTTGTAGCATAATCGTTCACCCGAATACTCGCTCTGACCGATCGAATCGTCTCCATATAGAACTTCGGAGCGACGATCAGCTTGTTTATCCAGCTCAAATCTATGACTGGACGGAACGAGCCGTCTGGTTTCGGAACCAGAAACAGATGGCTGTAGAATCCCGGTGTTTCCTGGTCTTCTACGACCTCTACCGCGTTCTTCATTAAAAGAGACTGCACCTCCGATAACAGAGCGTCTCTTTTCTGCGGATTTGACGGAAGTTGAGTCCATTTTGGACTTCAAGTTAATGGAGGCTTTCGTTTGAAGGATATTCTTAGACCTTCCGAAATCACCCCTCTCACCCAAGGGTCGTCCGTAATCGACGCCCACTCTTCTGAAAAACTCGACAACCTTCCGCCAACCGGAACACGATAGAGGTTGAAGCCATCACCTCCTGGACCTGCGAGGCCTGAGGGAGGAGAAACCACGTCCTCCACGACCCGCACCTCGTCCCGTCGACCTCGGGGCATCCGACTGATTGTCCCGGCCCGAAGGACGTCCCGCACGTGAGTCGCTGCCTTGACGGTCTCTTGAATAAGACCAAGAGGATGCACCGGAACCTCTATAGGAACCTCTCTTGGGCGCATTAGTCCCAGAAGTGCCTGTCTTACTCTTATCTACCGTATCCGACTTTTTAGAAGCGGATTTAAACAGCAGAGAATCCGAAGCTTTCTTAGTAATTTTATCGTAGATTGCAGAAAGCTTGCCGTCGAAGAGAAGTTCTCCGGAGACCGAAGCGACTCTGAGAGAGTTCTTCACCTTACTATCCACGCGTGTGGATGCAGCTAGGGCTGCCTCACGTCTAACCAACTCCAGGTTTGCCACTGAAAGGGCGGAGTTATACGTGGAATAAGCTACTGCCCTTGAAAGAAGTCTTAAAGAGGATTGTATATCCTGGAATTCTTTCCCTTGAAGACGCAGTGATAACGCCTTTGTAAGGTGGTCTGCGTAAGATAAAGCGTCTAAACTGGCTCTATTAGATGTAATTGTCGTATCCAACACCGCGGTTGGAATGGACGTAGACGACGGTAATGACAATTCTAAGTCTTCCGCCTCGTCGTCAAGACGCAGAGGAACTCTCGGAATACCCTGTCCTGCCGTATCGAATTTATTCCTTGCATTAATGAAAGGCAGGTTAAGAGCATTGGAGAACAAGAAACCAGCTTTGCCTGTTTTAGAAGCAAGCTTGAAGATAGCGTCGTTCAATAATTCAAATGTTCTTGTGACATTATTGGACTGAGACGGAAACTCAGGGACGATGTCTCTGAACCGCTCAAAGAATTCAGTGTCCAATGACGCTATCAGTCTCTTGTCCGGTACCGCAGCAGTCTGGCCCGACGGAACAACCTGAGGAAGGAAGTGCCGGATGAAATCCACGGCAGCTTTATGTTGTTCCGAAAGGGATAGCTCCAAGTCATCCGTATTCCTTTCGCCATCCGGTTGGACCTCATGATGCTCCCGGTCGTCCGCACCCGATGCTTCGGCGGAGCGTACCGACCCAGCGCCGTCGGATAATTCCCGATCCGACACCGATTCTGTCGATTGCTGGGATGCTGCGATAATTTGTGCTATCTGAGCTAGCACGTCCAGCATCGAGGCCTGCGGAGTAGCGGACTTTCACTGCTTAGCCGCGGGAAGCTCCGCATCAACTGACTCCCGCATACTCTTCCTATGCGAACGTCCGGAGTCTACCGGCCTCGTGTCCCTGGCTACCAGATGGCGTGACCTAGTCGCTGAAGAATCCCTGATCGGCGAAGCTGGTAGAATATCCGCGGTCACGTAGCCAAGGTGCGGTCGTGTGCGCTGGTGAGAGGATGAGGAAGCCTGAGCAGTCTCCGCGGACTGCCTATACAACGGAGCGTCCCGAGCGACGGACGTGTGCTCCTCTTGCAACACATTTTGTACCACAACATCAGGTCCCTGATGTTGTTGTACGAGAGAGGGGCCTCTCTCGCTCGTGGCCCGGCTGGACCTGGACGAGCTAGGAACCGGACTAGAAGGCTTCCTCCGATCTCTTCTATTATCCGCCGTCACTGGGTGTGCACCTTGTATGTTTATAGTGCTCGCATCACCCAACATTTCCTCCTGGACCGCAACGGACGAACCCGGCTGTCGAACCATTCGGTGAATGGACGCTACACCGGGCGAGCTAGCGGACGACAGCGCCGTCGATCCTACTCTGGACCTCTTAGGCAACTGTCGTATCTCCATGAGCACTTTTGCCACTAGCTCTGCATTCAATTGTGACGACGGAAGCGCACTCTTGGAAGATAACATGGAAACATCACCCTGTTCTTGTTCCTCTGAAATAGAAACTGATAGACTAGAGTGACCCTGCGAAGAAAGGACCGGCATAGCCCTTTCTCCACTAACAACATACCGTGACACACGTTTCCAATGTTTGTCATCCCAATATTGACATATTGAACAGGAGTTAGTGCGAGTACACTGACTACAATTAATAGAATGATCAAGAAAGTCAGAGGAAGATTTCTTCCTATTACAATTTGAACAATGTCCTTTCATTGTGAAAAGACAACAACAAGTCCTAGTACTCGCACAAACCCCTAAAAACAAAGATACATAATAACATGATCCATTAACATTGAAAAAGCAATTGAAATTCAAAATAATTTTTGAAAAATATTTTTTCAGCGAAGCCCAAGTTTCTGAAGAGTAACGTTGAGCCCCAATGGATCCCAAGGGTAAGTGTGGTCAAAAATTTTAAAATTATTTTAAATAATTAATACAACACTTACGGATGATAATAATAATGTATCTTGTAATGAGTAAACTACTCCAAAGGCAAAAAGCCCCCCTCAAAAGAGACTGTTGCCAATGTAAACAAGAAGTGTATAAACACCAGAAAACATGACTCCAGGCACTGACAATACTGGGTCGAAATCAGTTATCAACAATACATACTATCTGATGCAAAACAGAGACTTCCAGAGAAGAATCTGCAGAACATCAGATGGTAGATGCAGAACACAACGTCTAAACACCCATGGGTGAGAACGTAAACATGGGGAAAATGACAGAATTCATTCTGTAACCAAGCTAATTCTCCCAAGAAATTTTAGTAGTAATCTTACTCAAAAATATGCCAAAAGCATGGGAGAATAGCAAGGGGGACTTACAGGATAAGGAGAGAGGAAACACTGAATAAGCAGTGCAACTTCATAGCAAGAATGACAACAACAGGCCCATGCCTCGAAAATAGGCAACTTAACATAATTTCATTACAAAATTTTAAGTGACAGCCCTAAATATTTTCTGTCACTCCTTTCTCCTCTCCTCCTTCTCTATCCTCCTTAGAATCACCATTTCTCCAATATTTATGTGTCTGGCATCATTTAAACTGAGATTTACAAGCACAAAGATCAGTGAGATGTTAACTGATGAAAGGCCAAACAAAGAATGATAATTGGTGCCAATTTCGGAACGTCCTTGACACTGCACATGCGCAGTAAGGGCAAAGTATGGAGGTCCTTCAGGACATGATTTCTTTTGGTTTTAGATGCAAATTTTGGGGATTGGGGGGCAAAATTTGTGTTTGGCCCTAGATTTTTAAGAGTTAGCACCAGCTATGTCTGGGTCATTAGTACAGTATAAAAATACTGATATTTTGGCGCTTTTCCATATTTCCAAGGGCCATAACTCACACAAGAATAATGCAATCAGCATGAAACTCAAACTTGACCTGTAAGTCATCGTTCTATAGTAGGTTAACAAAAATGAAAGTGTCAATGACACTGTAGCTCAACTTGTTTAAGACATATACATGTATAGTATGTGACACAGCAATGACAAACATCTAGGTAATGACCTGATAACAAAGGTACATGTAAAGTATTGTAACGGTCTGTACATAAATGCTGACCATAGCCTGTTACAAATGTGTAGGTAAAGCATTGTAAAGGTGGGCGACAGTTAGATGCTAAACTAGAAAAGAAATCTTTGAGTCCCAGAGTGGGTCTGACTGAACCCCTAAATATTTGTTCTCATAGCACAGTGATAACAAAGGAACTCAAAAACACTCGTTCCTGTCACAAGGTGATAACAAAGGTACCCCAAGAAGTTTCATGAAGATCAGTTCATAAATGCAGACTCTAGCCCGAGCCGTATTGACATGTGCACTTACTGTGTATAAGTAGCAAATCAAAGTTCATCTAATTTGCATAATTTCTGCACGAGAAAAAAACCTGTATTATATGTGATGTATTCCATGTTACTAAACATTCCTATAAAAATTTATTCAAATCAGAACTTTCATACAGAAGTTCTATACAAAAAACTGATTGCACTAATTTTGGTACAAAAAGGTTGCTGGTGGCCATCTTGAATTTTGGACTACACCCAAAAACACCCGTTCTCATCCCACGGTGATAACAAAGGTACCCAAGAAGTTTTGTAACGATCGGTTCATAAATACGGCCTCTAGCCTGAGCTGTATAGAAGTTGTGTACAAAAAAACTGATTGGACCTAATTTCGGTACAAAATGGCCACTGGCAGTCATCTTGAATATTGGACCGCACCCAGAAAGACTCGTTCTCATCCCAAGGTGATAACAAAAGTACACAAGAAATTTCGTGAAGATCGGTTCATAAAAACAGACTCTAGCCCGAGCCGTATTTACATGTGCACTTACTGTGTATAAGTAGCACTGAATAAATCAAAGTTCATCTAATTTGCATAATTTTAGAACGAGAAAAAAACCTGTATTATATGTGATGTATTCCATGTTCCTAAACATTCATACAGAAATTTTTTCAGATCAGAACTTTCATACAAAAGTTCTGTACAAAAAACTGATTGCACCAATTTTGGTACAAAATGGCCACCGGCAGCCATCTTGAATTTTGGACTGCACCCAAAAACATTCGTTCTCGTCCCAAGGTAATAACAAAGGTTCCCAAGAAGTTTCGTAAAGATCGGTTCATAAATGAAATCATTACATTAAAGCGTTTCCAAACAAAGTCCAGAAAACTGATATTTTGGCACTTATCCATATTTCCAAGGGTCATAACTCACACAAGAATAACGCAATCAGCATGAAACTCAAACTTGATCTGTAAGTTATCGTTCTATAGTAGTTTACCAAAAATGAAAACATTCCGTTGAAGCATTTCCAAAAAAAAAGTCTGGAAAACTGATATTTTGGTGCTTTTCCATATTTCCAAGGGCCATAACTCACACAAGAATAATGCAATCAGCACGAAACTCAAACTTGACCTGTAAGTCATCGTTCTATAGTAGGTTAACAAAAATGAAAGTGTCAATGACACTGTAGCTCAAGCCCGAGTGGTATTGGCATTTGCAGTTACAGTGCTGAAAGTAACATTAAAAAGATCAAAGTTAGTCTAATTGGCATAATTTATGGACGAGAAAAAATCCCGTATTATATGTGATGTATCCCATGGTATTAAACATTCACACAGAAAATTATTCAAATCAGTGCTTTCATACGGAAGTTCTGCGCAAAAATCTGATTGCACCTAATTTTGTACAAAATGGCCAGCAGCGGCCATCTTGAATTTCAGACCGGACGCAAAAACACTCGTTCTTGTCCCACGGTAATAATAAAGGTACCCAAGAAGTTTCGTAAAGATCGGTTCATAAATACGGCCTCTAGCCTAAGCCGTATTGGCATTTGCACTTCCAGTACCGAAAGTAACACTAAATAAATCAAAGTTAGTCTAATTTGCATAATTTACACACGAGAAAAAAACCCGTATTATATGTGATGTATCCCATGGTACTAAACATTCATACAAAAAAATTATTCAAATCGGAGCTTTCATATGGAAGTTCTGTGTAAAAATCTGATTGCACCTAATTTTGGTACAAAATGGCTGCCAGTGGCCATCTTAAATTTCGGACCGAATCCCAAAACACTAGTTCTCGTCTCACGGTGATAACAAAGGTACCCAAGAAGTTTTGTAAAGATCGGTTCATAAATACGGCCTCTAGCCCGAGCCATGTGTATGGCACGACGGATGGACAGATGGACGATGGGTCATGGCAATACCTCAAATTTGGCTTTGCCAAAGTTGAGCTAATGAAATCATTTGGTTGAAGCATTTCCAAAAAACCCCGGAAAATTAAAGTGTGACTGACAGACTTTCCAAGCGCCATAACTCACACAAGAATAATGCAATCAGCATGAAACTCAAACTTGATCTGTAAGTCATCCTTCTATAGTAGGTTACCAAAAATGAAATCATTCCGTTAAGTGTTTCCAAAAGAAGTCCGGAAAACTGATATTTTGGTGCTTTTACATATTTCCAAGGCCCATAACTCACACAAGAATAAAGCAATCTGCATGAAACTCAAACTTGATCTGTAAGTCATCGTTCTATAGTAGTTTACAAAAAATGAAATCATACCGTTGAAGCGTTTCCAAAAAAAGTCTGGAAAGTTAAAAAATTTATAGTAATTTATATATTTTTTATACTTACCAATGACCCAGACATAGCTGGTGCTAACTCTTAAAAATCTAGGGCCAAACACAAATTTTGCCCCCCAATCCCCAAAATTTGCATCTAAAACCAAAAGAAATCATGTCCTGAAGGACCTCCATACTTTGCCCTTACTGCGCATGCGCAGTGTCAAGGACGTTCCGAAATTGGCGCCAATTATCATTCTTACAGGCAGTGCCTGGTCAGCGCTATGTACTCAGCGGGGAGGTATGAGTTCCCAACTCCTGGGAGGGCCATCCCCGTCTGGGTCATTGGTAAGTATAAAAAATATATAAATTACTATAAAAGGACATAGAGGAAAATCCAATAAGCTCAACTATATAATATAGAGTCAACCCCTCAAGGAGAAAAGGAGTATTAGGCTTTACATGTATCTTTCTTATTTTATGATAAATTAGAAAGATATAATACCCTTCATAATTGAGCACAATAACATTCATGTTCTCTATTAACATCCAGTATAACCCTTTATACTAATTATTTTTAAAGTAAGCCAATAAATAAAGTTAGTCCAGAGAATTGAGACTCTTTATATTCTTTAAAAGCGTACGAGGATTGTATATTAACGCCCGTTTGACACTTGACATATACAAATGCTTCACACCGAGCTACACTTTAAAAATATTACATGAATGAATTTTAACATTAATATTACACTTTAAAACCATCCCGGAAATGACTCAGAATTACTGACTCTGGAGGAGGAATTCCCTTGCTTTTCACTATAAAGCAGGTGACCTGAGGGAACACCCTCCCCCCCTTCCCCTTGGTCAAATAGCCCAGAGCGAAGAGGGCAGCAGGACGGAGTCACTGCCGGAACAGAAAGGCTGCATAACTATAGTTGCAACTGTTTAGTGGACGACATTCTGAGCAACAGATAACGGACCTAAACAATGCAGGTCTCCAGAAATGGACTCAATATTTCTGAGATAAAAATTAGTGAATGTGGATGGCTGAGACCAATAAGCAGCCTTCATTAAATCCGTAATAGCCACACTATTTGCGTAAGCCCAAGATGTAGAAAGAGCTCTTACTTCATGAGCCGAAATCTTAAGCACAGACTGCTGAGAAGAAGATAAGTATTCATAAGCAGTACGGATAGTTAATTGAATCCATCTAGCAACAGAATGGACCGAAATGTCCTTTCTATTAGGCATCAGAGACAGAAAGAAACGTTTTTGTCCCTTTCTGATAAACTGAGATCTCTGTTTATAAATACGTAAAGCTCTAACAGGACAGAGTAAAGGCCTACACCCGTCTGAAGACGGCAGCGCCTTAATAACAATAGGTTCCAGATATTTATCAGGAGCCTGATTCTTAGCTAAAAATCCAACATTAGTAGTGAAGGTGATAGTGTTCCCGACACTACGATAGTGAGAATCGTCCACCGATAGTGCATGAAGCTCACTGACTCTTCTAGCAGAAGAGAAAGCTAAGAGAAAAGCTGCCTTATAAGACAAGAATTTGAAATCTACTGTCCCAAGAGGCTCAAATGGCTTTTCCTTTAGTTTAAGAAGAACCCAAGCTAAATTCCACTTAGGAATTAATCTAAGAGTTCTGGGTCTATTTATCGAGAAGTTTCTAACTAACTTAGATAAAGAGACATTAGATCCAATTTGTAAACTATCGTGGTGTGCATAGGTATCAGATAACATAGACCTATAACCCTTAATAGTAACAGGCTGCAGTTTGATCTCGTCAAACAAGTATACTAGAAAGTTTGCAATGTCTGGTATGGAGGGATCAAAAATATCAACCGAATGATCCCTACACCAACAACGAAAAACCTTCCACTTAGCCGCATAATTTAGCGAAGAGGAGGTCCTCCTACAGTTAGAAATTGCGTCCACTGCTCGTCCTGTAAAGTGCTTGCCATGCAAGAAGGACCGCACAACGGAAAAACGTGAAGGTTGAGACCTTGCGGGTTGTGATGAAGTTGACGCGGTTTGCCCTGCGAAAGAAGATCCTCCCGTGGAGGAAGCTTTCGCGGTAGGTCCCACAACAGACACCTGAGTAGATTTATCCACGGTCTCTGTGGAGACAGATGCTACCAACAGAATCTTGCATTGAGATTGTTTTATTTTTAGCAATACTTGCTGAATCAACGGCGCTGGAGGATACGCATATCCTATCATTCCGTCCCATGAGAGCGATAGAGCGTCTACTGCAAATGCTCTTGAATCCGGGCACAGTGACACATACGTCTGCAACTGATTGTTGAGATGTGTCGCAAATAAGTCTATCATTGGCCGTTCCCATTGGTAGCAAATCTGGTTGAATACTTGTTTGTTGAGAGTCCACTCCGACGGCAACAAGCGACCCTTCCGTGAAAGGGAGTCTGCTAGTACATTCAGACGACCCGGTATATGACGGACCGAAAGTAGAACTTGATGTTCTAGAGCAAACAGAAGAATTCTTTCCATTAAATTGAATAACGGAACGGAATGAGTGCTCCCTGGTTCTGTATATACGCCACTACTGTCGTATTGTCGGACAGGATTTGGACATGAGCTTTGTGAATAATGTCCATCCAATGACGTAACGCAAGCCAAATTGACATCATTTCCTTGATGTTTATGTGCTTGCTTAGGAACTGTGGATGCCAAAGACCCTGGCATCTCGAATCCGTTGGGATCAATGATGCACCCCAACCTGTTTGACTGGCATCCGTCATAATGGTAAAACTCGGATCCGGCAACTGCAGCGGAACTCCCTGAGTTAACCACTGAATGTTTGCCCAAGTCTGAATCTCTTGTTTCACTTGATCTGACAAGAGAATGTCTATGTCGAGCGAATGAATCTTCACACTCCAATTCTTAGTCAAGAAAATTTGGAGAGGACGAGTGCGTAACCGCCCCATCGGAATGAGATCCGCAGCGGCTCCGCACAGACCTATCAGTCTCATGAACTCCCTCGCTGTGACTTTGTCTGCCTGAAGACAATAGCGAGCGTAACAACTGACTAATTTCGCTCTCGTTAACGGCAGACGAACGAGATTGTTGTGCATCTCGAAGCTCATTCCCAGATGAGTGAATGACTTGGACGGCACCAGATCCGACTTCTCCACGTTTATAACAAAACCGAGACGTCAGAGCAATAGAAGCAGATTCTGCACATCGTTCTGAAGCGTTAACTCGTTGCCATACCTCTGAAGAATGTCGTCCAGGTAGGCCGACGTTACCGCAGACGAATGAGCTCGGAAATACATCATTACCGAGTTCATTACCCGAGTGAAAGCCCAGGGTGCTAGGTTCAATCTGAAGCACATCGCCCGGAATTGATACACCACTCCTAGGACTGCGAAGCGTAGATACTTTCTGAATGTCGGATGTACCATGACATGAAAGTACGCATCCTTGAGATCTATGCTTGTAGCATAATCGTTCACCCGAATACTTGCTCTGACCAATCGAATCGTCTCCATATAGAACTTCGGAGTGACGATCAGCTTGTTTATCCAGCTCAAATCTATGACTGGACGGAACGAGCCGTCTGGTTTCGGAACCAGAAACAGATGGCTGTAGAATCCCGGTGTTTCCTGGTCTTCTACGACCTCTACCGCGTTCTTCATTAAAAGAGACTGCACCTCCTATAACAGAGCGTCTCTTTTCTGTGGATTTGACGGAAGTTGAGTCCATTTTGGACTTCGAGTTAATGGAGGCTTTCGTTTGAAGGATATTCTTAGACCTTCCGAAATCACCCCTCTCACCCAAGGGTCGTCCGTAATCGACGCCCACTCTTCTGAAAAACTCGACAACCTTCCGCCAACCAGAACACGATAGAGGTTGAAGCCAACACCTCCTGGACCTGCGAGGCCTGCGGGAGGAGAAACCATGTCCTCCACGACCCGCACCTCGTCCCGTCGACCTCGGGGCGTCCGACCGATTGTCCCGGCCCGAAGGACATCCCGCACGTGAGTCGCTGCCTTGACGGTCTCTTGAATAAGACCAAGAGAACGCACCGGAACCTCTATAGGAACCTCTCTTGGGCGCATTAGTCCCAGAAGTGCCTGTCTTACTCTTATCTGCCGTATCCGACTTTTTGGAAGCGGATTTAAACAGCAGAGAATCCAAAGCTTTCTTAGTAATTTTATCGTAGATTGCAGAAAGCTTGCCGTCGAAGAGAAGTTCTCCGGAGACCGAAGCGACTATGAGAGAGTTCTTCACCTTACTATCCACGCGTGTGGATGTAGCTAGGGCTGCGTCACGTCTAACCAACTCCAGGTTTGCCACTGAAAGGGCGGAGTTATACGTGGAATAAGCTACTGCCCTTGAAAGAAGTCTTAAAGAGGATTGTATATCCTGGAATTCTTTCCCTTGAAGACGCAGTGATAACGCCTTTGTAAGGTGGTCTGCGTAAGAGAAAGTGTCTAAACTGGCTCTATTAGACGTAATTGTCGTATCCAACACCGCGGTTGGAATGGACGTAGACGACGGTAATGACAATTCTAAGT
The DNA here is from genome assembly GCA_031216915.1 of Pictodentalium vernedei. NCBI lineage: Eukaryota > Metazoa > Mollusca > Scaphopoda > Dentaliida > Dentaliidae > Pictodentalium > Pictodentalium vernedei. The sequence continues at coordinate 228,335,874 of CM062288.1, forward strand.
CTTCCGCCTCGTCGTCAAGACGCAGAGGAACTCTCGGAATACCCTGTCCTGCCGTATCGAATTTATTCCTTGCATTAATGAAAGGCAGGTTAAGAGCATTGGAGGACAAGAAACCAGCTTTGCCTGTTTTGGAAGCAAGCTTGAAGATAGCGTCGTTCAATAATTCAAATGTTCTTGTGACATTATTGGACTGAGACGGAAACTCAGGGACGATGTCTCTGAACCGCTTGAAGAATTCAGTGTCCAATGACGCTATCAGTCTCTTGTCCGGTACCGCAGCAGTCTGGCCCGATGGAACAACCTGAGGAAGGAAGTGCCGGATGAAATCCACAGCAGCTTTATGTTGTTCCGAAAGGGATAGCCCCAAGTCATCCGTATCCCTTTTGCCATCCGGTCGGACCTCATGATGCTCCCGGTCGTCCGCACCCGATGCTTCGGCGGAGCGTACCGACCCAGCGCCGTCGGATAATTCCCGATCCGACACCGATTCTGTCGATTGCTGGGATGCTGCGATAATTTGTGCTATCTGCGCTAGCACGTCCGTCATCGAGGCCTGCGGAGTAGCGGTCTTTCGCTGCTTAGCCACGGGAAGCTCCGCATCAACTGACTCCCGCATACTCTTCCTATGCGAACGTCCGCAATCTACCGGCCTCGTGTCCCTGGCTCCCGGATGGCGTGACCTAGTCGCCGAAGAATCCCTGATCGGTGAACCTGGTAGAATATCCGCGGTCACGTAGCCAAGGTGTGGTCGTGTGCGCTGGTGAGAGGATGAGGAAGCCTGAGCAGTCTCCGCAGACTGCCTATACAACGGAGCATCCCGAGCGACGGACGTGTGCTCCGCTTGCGACACATTTTGTACCACAACATCAGGTCCTTGATGTTGTTGTACGAGAGAGGGGCCTCTCTCGCTCGCAGCCTGGTTGGACCTGGACGAGCTAGGAAACGGACTAGAAGGCTTCCTCCGATCTCTCCTATTATCCGCCATCACTGGGTGTGCACCTTGTATGTTTATAGTGCTCGCATCACCCAACATTTCCTCCTGGACCGCAACGGACGAACCCGGCTGCCGAACCATTCGGTGAATGGACGCTACACCGGGCGAGCTAGCGGACGACAGCGCTGTCGATCCTACTCGGGAACTCTTAGGCAACTGTCGTATCTCCATGAGCACTTTTGCCGCTAGCTCTGCATTCAATTGTGACGACGGAAGCGCACTCTTGGAAGATAACATGGAAACATCACCCTGTTCTTGTTCCTCTGAAATAGAAACTGATAGAGTGACCCTGCGGAGAAAGGACCGGCATAGCCCTTTCTCCACTAACAACATACCGTGACACACGTTTCCAATGTTTGTCATCCCAATATTGACATATTGAACAGGAGTTAGTGCGAGTACACTGACTACAATTAATACAATGATCAAGAAAGTCAGAGGAAGATTTCTTCCTATTACAATTTGAACAATGTCCTTTCATTGTGAAAAGACAACATTAAGTCCTAGTACTCGCACAAACCCCTAAAAACAAAGATACATAATAACATGATCCATTAACATTGAAAAAGCAATTGAAATCCAAAATAATTTTTGAAAAATATTTTTTCAGCGAAGCCCAAGTTTCTGAAAAGTAACATTGAGCCCCAATGGATCCCAAGGGTAAGTGTGGTCAAAAATTTTAAAATTATTTTAAATAATTAATACAACACTTACGGATAATAATAATGTATCTTGTAATGAGTAAACTACTCCAAAGGCAAAAAGCCCCCCTCAAAAGAGACTGTTGCCAATGTAAACAAGAAGTGTATAAACACCAGAAAACATGACTCCAGGCACTGACAATACTGGCCCAAAATCAGTTATCAACAATACACACTATCTGATGCAAAACAGAGACTTCCAGAGAAGAATCTGCAGAACATCAGATGGTAGATGCAGAACACAACGTCTAAACACCCATGGGTGAGAACGTAAACATGGGGAAAATAACAGAATTCATTCTGTAACCAAGCTAATTCTCCCAAGAAATTTTAGTAGTAATCTTACTCAAAAATATGCCAAAAACATGGGAGAATAGCAAGGTGGACTTACAGGATAAGGAGAGAGGAAACACTGAATAAGCAGTGCAACTTCATAGCAAGAATGACAACAACAGGCCCATGCCTCGAAAATAGGCAACTTAACATAATTTCATTACAAAATTTTAAGTTACAGACGTGAATATTTTCTGTCACTCCTTTTTCCTCTCCTCCTTCTCTATCCTCCTTAGAATCACCATTTCTCCAATATTTATGTGTCTGGCATCATTTAAACTGAGATTTACAAGCACAAAGATCAGTGAGATGTTAACTGATGAAGGGCCAAACAAAGAATGATAACTGGCGCCAATTTCGGAACGTCCTTGACACTGCACATGCGCAGGAAGGGCAAAGTATGGAGGTCCTTCAGGACATGATTTCTTTTGATTTTAGATGCATATTTTGGGGATTGGGGGGCAAAATTTGTGTTTGGCACTAGATTTTTAAGAGTTAGCATCAGCTATGTCTGGGTCATTGGTACAGTATAAAAATACTGATATTTTGGCGCTTTTCCATATTTCCAAGGGCCATAACTCACACAAGAATAATGCAATCAGCATGAAACTCAAACTTGACCTGTAAGTCATCGTTCTATAGTAGGTTAACAAAAATGAAAGTGTCAATGACACTGTAGCTCAACTTGTTTAAGACATATACATCTATAGTATGTGACACAGCAATGACAAACATCTAGGTAATGACCTGATAACAAAGGTACATGTAAAGTATTGTAACGATCTGTACATAAATGCTGACCATAGCCTGTTACAAATGTGTAGGTAAAGCATTGTAAAGGTGGGCGACAGTTAGATGCTAAACTAGAAAAGAAATCTTTGAGTCCCAGAGTGGGTCTGACTGAACCCCAAAATATTTGTTCTCATAGCACAGTGATAACAAAGGCACTCAAAAACACTCGTTCCTGTCACAAGGTGATAACAAAGGTACCCCAAGAAGTTTCATGAAGATCAGTTCATAAATGCAAACTCTAGCCCGAGCCGTATTGACATGTGCACTTACTGTGTATAAGTAGCAAATCAAAGTTCATCTAATTTGCATAATTTCTGCACGAGAAAAAAACCTGTATTATATGTGATGTATTCCATGTTACTAAACATTCCTATAAAAATTTATTCAAATCAGAACTTTCATACAGAAGTTCTATACAAAAAACTGATTGCACTAATTTTGGTACAAAAAGGTTGCTGGTGGCCATCTTGAATTTTGGACTGCACCCAAAAACACTCGTTCTCATCCCATGGTGATAACAAAGGTACCCAAGAAGTTTTGTAACGGTCGGTTCATAAATACGGCCTCTAGCCTGAGCTGTATAGAAGTTGTGTACAAAAAAACTGATTGGACCTAATTTCGGTACAAAATGGACACTGGCAGTCATCTTGAATATTGGACCACACCCAGATAGACTCGTTCTCATCCCAAGGTGATAACAAAGGTACCCAAGAAATTTCGTGAAGATCGGTTCATAAATACAGACTCTAGACCGAGCCGTATTTACATGTGCACTTACTGTGTATAAGTAGCACTGAATAAATCGAAGTTCATCTAATTTGCATAATTTTAGAACGAGAAAAAAACCTGTATTATATGTGATGTATTCCATGTTCCTAAACATTCATACAGAAATTTATTCAGATCAGAACTTTCATACAAAGTTCTGTACAAAAAACTGATTGCACCAATTTTGGTACAAAATGGCCGCCGGCAGCCATCTTGAATTTCGGACAGAACCCCAAAACACTCGTTCTCGTCCCAAGGTGATAACAAAGGTTCCCAAGAAGTTTCGTAAAGATCGGTTCATAAATGAAATCATTACGTTAAAGCGTTTCCAAACAAAGTCCAGAAAACTGATATTTTGGCACTTTTCCATATTTCCAAGAGTCATAACTCACACAAGAATAACGCAATCAGCATGAAACTCAAACTTGATCTGTAAGTTATCGTTCTATAGTAGTTTACCAAAAATGAAAACATTCCGTTGAAGCATTTCCAAAAAAAAGTCTGGAAAACTGATATTTTGGCACTTTTCCATATTTCCAAGGGCCATAACTCACACAAGAATAATGCAATCAGCAAGAAACTCAAACTTGACCTGTAAGTCATCGTTCTATAGTAGGTTAACAAAAATGAAAGTGTCAATGACACTGTAGCTCAAGCCCGAGTGGTATTGGCATTTGCAGTTACAGTGCTGAAAGTAACATTAAAAAGATCAAAGTTAGTCTAATTGGCATAATTAAGGCACGAGAAAAAAACCCGTATTATATGTGATGTATCCCATGATACTAAACATTCACACAGAAAATTATTCAAATCAGCGCTTTCATACGGAAGTTCTGCGCAAAAATCTGATTGCACCTAATTTTGTACAAAATGGCCAGCAGCGGCCATCTTGAATTTCAGACCGGACGCAAAAACACTCGTTCTTGTCCCACGTTAATAATAAAGGTACCCAAGAAGTTTCGTAAAGATCGGTTCATAAATACGGCCTCTAGCCTAAGCCGTATTGGCATTTGCACTTCTAGTACCAAAAGTAACACTAAATAAATCAAAGTTAGTCTAATTTGCATAATTTACACACGAGAAAAAAACCTGTATTATATGTGATGTATCCCATGATACTAAACATTCATACAAAAAAATTATTCAAATCAGAGCTTTCATATGGAAGTTCTGTGTAAAAATCTGATTGCACCTAATTTTGGTACAAAATGCCTGCCAGTGGCCATCTTAAATTTCGGACCGAATCCCAAAACACTAGTTCTCGTCTCACGGTGATAACAAAGGTACCCAAGAAGTTTTGTAAAGATCGGTTCATAAATACGGCCTCTAGCCCGAGCCATGTGTATGGCACGATGGATGGACAGATGGATGATGGGCCATGGCAATACCTCAAATTTGGCTTTGCCAAAGTTGAGCTAATGAAATCATTTGGTTGAAGCATTTCCAAAAAACCCCGGAAAATTAAAGTGTGACTGACAGAGTTTCCAAGCGCCATAACTCACACAAGAATAATGCAATCAGCATGAAACTCAAACTTGATCTGTAAGTCATCGTTCTATAGTAGGTTACCAAAAATGAAATCATTCCGTTAAGTGTTTCTAAAGAAGTCCGGAAAACTGATATTTTGGTGCTTTTACATATTTCCAAGGCTCATAACTCACACAAGAATAAAGCAATCTGCATGAAACTCAAACTTGATCTGTAAGTCATCGTTCTATAGTAGTTTACCAAAAATGAAATCATACCGTTGAAGCATTTCCAAAAAAAGTCTGGAAAGTTAAAAAATTTATAGTAATTTATATATTTTTTATACTTACTAATGACCCAGACATAGCTGGTGCTAACTCTTAAAAATCTAGGGTCAAACACAAATTTTGCCCCCCAATCCCCAAAATTCGCATCTAAAACCAAAAGAAATCATGTCCTGAAGGACCTCCATACTTTGCCCTTACTGCGCATGCACAGTGTCAAGGATGTTCCGAAATTGGCGCCAATTATCATTCTTACAGGCAGTTCTTGGTCAGCGCTATGTACTCAGCGGGGAGGTATGAGTTCCCAACTCCTGGGAGGGCCATCCCCGTCTGGGTCATTGGTAAGTATAAAAAATATATAAATTACTATAAATTTTTTAACATTTTTATACTGTACCAATGACCCAGACATAGCTGAATAGTAAAAAGGCTGGAGGGCCTAGGACATAGAGGAAAATCCAATAAGCTCAACTATATAATATAGAGTCAACCCCTCAAGGAGAAAAGGAGTATTAGGCTTTACATGTATCTTTCTTATTTTATGATAAATTAGAAAGATACAATACCCTTCATAATTGAGCACAATAACATTCATGTTCTCTATTAACATCCAGTATAACCCTTTATAATAATTATTTTTAAAGTAAGCCAATAAATAAAGTTAGTCCAGAGAATTGAGACTCTTTATATTCTTTAAAAATGTCCGAGGATTGTATATTAACGCCCGTTTGACACTTGACATATACAAATGCTTCACACCGAGCTACACTTTAAAAATATGACATGAATGAATTTTAACATTAATATTACACTTTAAAACCATCCTGGAAACGACTCAGAATTACTGACTCCGGAGGAGGAATTCCCTTGCTTTTCACTATAAAGCAGGTGACCTAAGGGAACACCCTCCCCCCCCCCCCCCCTTCCCCTTGGTCAAATAGCCCAGAGCGAAGAGGGCAGCAGGACGGAGTCACTGCCAGAACAGAAAGCCTGCACAACTATAGTTGCAACTGTTTAGTGGACGACATTCTGAGCAACAGATAACGGACCTAAACAATGCAGGTCTCCAGAAATGGACTCAATATTTCTGAGATAAAAATTTGTGAATGTGGATGGCTGAGACCAATAAGCAGCCTTCATTAAATCTGTAATAGCCACACTATTTGCGTAAGCCCAAGATGTAGAAAGAGCTCTTACTTCATGAGCCGAAATCTTAAGCACAGACTGCTGAGAAGAAGATAAATTTTCATAAGCAGTACGGATAGTTAATTGAACCATCTAGCAATAGAATGGACCGAAATGTCCTTTCTATTAGGCATCAGAGACAGAAAGAAACGTTTTCGTCCCTTTCTGATAAACTGAGATCTCTGTTTATAAATACGTAAAGCTCTAACAGGACAGAGTAAAGGTCTACGCCCGTCTGAAGATGGCAGCGCCTTAATAACAATAGGTTCCGGATATTTATTAGGAGCCTGATTCTTAGCTAAAAATCCAACATTAGTAGTGAAGGTGATAGTGTTCCCGACACTACGATAGTGAGAATCATCCACTGATAGTGCATGAAGCTCACTGACTCTTCTAGCAGAAGAGAAAGCTAAGAGAAAAGCTGTCTTATAAGACAAGAATTTGAAATCTACTGTCCCAAGAGGCTCAAATGGCTTTTCCTTTAGTTTAAGAAGAACCCAAGCTAAATTCCACTTAGGAATTAATCTAAGAGTTCTGGGTCTATTTATCGAGAAGTTTCTAACTAACTTAGATAAAGAGACATTAGATCCAATTTGTAAACTATCGTGGTGTGCATAGGTATCAGATAACACAGACCTATAACCCTTAATAGTCACAGGCTGCAGTTTGATCTCGTCAAACAAGTATACTAGAAAGTTTGCAATGTCTGGTATGGAGGGATCAAAAATATCAACCGAATGATCCCGACACCAACAACGAAAAACCTTCCACTTAGCCTCATAATTTAGCGAAGAGGAGGTCCTCCTACAGTTAGAAATCACGTCCACTGCTCGTCCTGTAAAGTGCTTGCCATGCAAGAAGGACCGTACAACGGAAAACCGTGAAGGTTGAGACCTTGCGGGTTGTGATGAAGTTGACGCGGTTTGCCCTGCGAAAGAAGATCCTCCCGTGGAGGAAGCTTTCGCGGTAGGTCCCACAACAGACACCTGAGTAGATTTATCCACGGTCTCTGTAGAGACAGAGATGCTACCAACAGAATCTTGCATTGAGATTGTTTTATTTTTAGCAATACTTGCTGAATCAACGGCGCTGGAGGATACGCATATCCTATCATTCCGTCCCATGAGATCGATAGAGCGTCTACTGCAAATGCTCTTGGATCTGGGCACGGTGACACATACATCTGCAACTGATTGTTGAGATGTGTCGCAAATAAGTCTATCATTGGCCGTTCCCATTGGTAGCAAATCTGGTTGAATACTTGTTTGTTGAGAGTCCACTCCGACGGCAACAAGCGACCCTTCCGTGAAAGGGAGTCTGCTAGTACATTCAGACGACCCGGTATATGACGGACCGAAAGTAGAACTTGATGTTCTAGAGCAAACAGAAGAATTCTTTCCGTTAAATTGAATAATGGAACGGAATGAGTGCCTCCCTGGTTCTGTATATACGCCACTACTGTCGTATTGTCAGACAGGATTTGGACATATGCTTTGTGAATAATGTCCATCCAATGACGTAACGCAAGCCAAATTGACATCATTTCCTTGATGTTTATGTGCTTGCTTAGGAACTGTGGATCCCAAAGACCCTGGCATCTCGAATCCGTTGGGATCAATGATGCACCCCAACCTGTTTGACTGGCATCCGTCATAATCGTAAAACTCGGATCCGGCAACTGCAGCGGAACTCCCTGAGTTAACCACTGAATGTTTGCCCAAGTCTGAATCTCTTGTTTCACTTGATCTGACAAGAGAACGTCTATGTCGAGCGAATGAATCTTCACACTCCAATTCTGAGTCAAGAAAATTCGGAGAGGACGAGTGCGTAACTGCCCCATCGGAATGAGATCCGCAGCGGCTCCGCACAGACCTATCAGTCTCATAAACTCCCTCGCTGTGACTTTGTCTGCATGAAGACAATAGCGAGCGTAACAACTGACTAATTTCGCTCTGGTTATCGGCAGACGAACGAGATTGTTGTGCGTCTCGAAGCTCATTCCCAGATGAGTGAATGACTTGGACGGCACCAGATCCGACTTCTCCTCATTTATAACAAAACCGAGACGTCGGAGCAATAGAAGCAGATTCTGAACATCATTCTGAAGCGTTAACTCATTGCCGTACCTCTGAAGAATGTCGTCCAGGTAGGCTGACGTTACGGCAGACGAATGAGCTCGGAAATACATCATTACCGAGTTCATTACCCGTGTGAAAGCAGAGGGTGCTAGGTTCAATCCGAAGCACATCGCCCGGAATTGATACACCACTCCTAGGACTGCGAAGCGTAGATACTTTCTGAATGTCGGATGTACCATGACATGAAAGTACGCATCCTTGAGATCTATGCTTGTAGCATAATCGTTCACCCGACTACTCGCTCGGTCGAATCGATCGAATCGTCTCCATATAGAACTTAGGAGCGACGATCAGCTTGTTTATCCAGCTCAAATCTATGACTGGACGGAACGAGCCATCTGGTTTCGGAACCAGAAACAGATGGCTGTAGAATCCCGGTGTTTCCTGGTCTTCTACGACCTCTACCGCGTTCTTCATTAAAAGAGACTGCACCTCCGATAACAGAGCGTCTCTTTTCTGCGGAGTTGACGGAAGTTGAGTCCATTTTGGACTTCGAGTTAATGGAGGCTTTCGTTTGAAGGATATTCTTAGACCTTCCGAAATCACCCCTCTCACCCAAGGATCGTCCGTAATCGACGCCCACTCTTCTGAAAAACTCAACAACCTTCCGCCAACCGGAACACAATAGAGGTTGAAGCCATCACCTCCTGGACCTGTGAGGCCTGCGGGAGGAGAAACCACGTCCTCCACGACCCGCACCTTGTCCCGTCGACCTCAGGGCATCCGACCGATTGTCCCGGCCCGAAGGACGTCCCGCACGTGAGTCGCTGCCTTGACGGTCTCTTGAATAAGACCAAGAGGACGCACCGGAACCTCTATAGGAACCTCTCTAGGGTGCATTACTCCCAGAAGTGCCGGTCTTACTCTTATCTGCCGTATCCGACTTTTTGGAAGCGGATTTAAACAGCAGAGAATCCGAAGCTTTCTTAGTAATTTTATCGTAGATTGCAGAAAGCTTGCCGTCGAAGAGAAGTTCTCCGGAGACCGAAGCGACTCTGAGAGAGTTCTTCACCTTACTATCCATGCGTGTGGATGTAGCTAGGGCTGCGTCACGTCTAACCAACTCCAGGTTTGCCACTGAAAGGGCGGAGTTATACGTGGAATAAGCTACTGCCCTTAAAAGAAGTCTTAAAGAGGATTGTATATCCTGGAATTCTTTCCCTTGAAGACGCAGTGATAATGCCTTTGTAAGGTGGTCTGCATAAGATAAAGCGTCTAAACTGGCTCTATTAGACGTAATTGTCGTATCCAACACCGCGGTTGGAATGGACGTAGACGACGGTAATGACAATTCTAAGTCTTCTGCCTCATCGTCAAGACGCAGAGGAACTCTCGGAATACCCTGTCCTGCCGTATCAAATTTATTCCTTGCATTAATGAAAGGCAGGTTAAGAGCATTGGAGGACAAGAAACCAGCTTTGCCTGTTTTGGAAGCAAGCTTGAAGATAGCGTCGTTCAATAATTCAAATGTTCTTGTGACATTATTGGACTGAGACGGAAACTCAGGGACGATGTCTCTGAACCGCTCGAAGAATTCAGCGTCCAATGACGCTATCAGTCTCTTGTCCGGTACCGCAGCAGTCTGGCCCGATGGAACAACCTGAGGAAGGAAGTGCCAGATGAAATCCACGGCAGCTTTATGTTGTTCCGAAAGGGATAGCTCCAAGTCATCCATATCCCTTTCGCCATCCGGTCGGACCTCATGATGCTCCCGGTCGTCCGCACCCGATGCTTCGGCAGAGCGTACCGACCCAGCGCCGTCGGATAATTCCCGATCCGACACCGATTCTGTCGATTGCTGGGATGCTGCGATAATTTGTGCTATCTGAGCTAGCACATCCGTCATCGATGCCTGCAGAGTAGCGGTCTTTTGCTGCTTAGCCATGGGAAGCTCCGCATCAACTGACTCCCACATACTCTTCCTATGCGAACGCCCGCAGTCTACCGGCCTCGTGTTCCTGGCCGGATGGCGTGACCTAGTCGCCGAAGAATCCCTGATCGGCGAAGCTGGTAGAATATCCACGGTCACGTAGCCAAGGTGCGGTCGTGTGTGCTGGTGAGAGGATGAGGAAGCCTGAGCAGTCTCCGCAGATTGCCTGTACAACGGAGCGTCCCGAGGGACGGACGTGTGCTCCGCTTGCGACACATTTTGTACTACAACATCAGGTCCCTGATGTTGTTGTACGAGAGAGGGGCCTCTCTCGCTCGTGGCCCGGCTGGACCTGGACGAGCTAGGAACCGGACTAGAAGGCTTCCTCCGATCTCTCCTATTATCCGCCGTCACTGGGTGTGCACCTTGTATGTTTATAGTGCTCGCATCACCCAACATTTCCTCCTGGACCGCAACGGACGAACCCGGCTGCCGAACCATTCGGTGAATGGACGCTACACCGGGCTAGCTAGCGGACGACAGCGCCGTCGATCCTACTCGGGACCTCTTAGGCAACTGTCGTATCTCCATGAGCACTTTTGCCGCTAGCTCTGCATTCAATTGTGACGACGGAAGCGCACTCTTGGAAGATAACATGGAAACATCACCCTGTTCTTGTTCCTCTGAAATAGAAACTGATAGAGTGACCCTGTGGAGAAAGGACCGGCATAGCCCTTTCTCCACTAACAACATACCGTGACACACGTTTCTAATGTTTGTCATCCCAATATTGACATATTGAATAGGAGTTAGTGCGAGTACACTAACTACAATTAATACAATGATCAAGAAAGTCAGAGGAAGATTTCTTCCTATTACAATTTGAACAATGTCCTTTCATTGTGAAAAGACAACAAGTCCTAGTACTCGCACAAACCCCTAAAAACAAAGATACATAATAACATGATCCATTAACATTGAAAAAGCAATTGAAATTCAAAATAATTTTTGAAAAATATTTTTTCAGCGAAGCCAAAGTTTCTGAAAAGTAACGTTGAGCCCAAATGGATCCCAAGGGTAAGTGTGGTCAAAAGTTTTAAAATTATTTTAAATAATTAATACAACACTTACGGATAATAATAATGTATCTTGTAATGAGTAAACTACTCCAAAGGCAAAAAAGCCCCCCTCAAAAAGAGACTGTTGCCAATGTAAACAAGAAGTGTATAAACACCAGAAAACATGACTCCAGGCACTGACAATACTGGCCCGAAATCAGTTATCAACAATACACACTATCTGATGCAAAACAGAGACTTCCAGAGAAGAATCTGCAGAACATCAGATGGTAGATGCCGAACACAACGTCTAAACACCCATGGGTGAGAACGTAAACATGGGGAAAATAACAGAATTCATTCTGTAACCAAGCTAATTCTCCCAAGAAATTTTAGTAGTAATCTTACTCAAAAATATGCCAAAAGCATGGGAGAATAGCAAGGGGGACTTACAGGATAAGGAGAGAGGAAACACTGAATAAGCAGTGCAACTTCATAGCAAGAATGACAACAACAGGCCCATGCCTCGAAAATAGGCAACTTAACATAATTTCATTACAAAATTTTAAGTTACAGCCCTGAATATTTTCTGTCACTCCTTTTTCCTCTCCTCCTTCTCTATCCTCCTTAGAATCACCATTTCTCCAATATTTATGTGTCTGGCATCATTTAAACTGAGATTTACAAGCACAAAGATCAGTGAGATGTTAACTGATGAAGGGCCAAACAAAGAATGATAATTGGCGCCAATTTCGGAACGTCCTTGACACTGCGCATGCGCAGTAAGGGCAAAGTATGGAGGTCCTTCAGGACATGATTTCTTTTGGTTTTAGATGCAAATTTTGGGGATTGGGGGCAGGGGTCAGCCGAGTGGGCGACTAGGGCGAAGAAGTCGCCTTGTCATTCCTCAAGTCGCCTTGACTTACATTGGGGGCGAAATTCAAGTCACCCTCCAAAACTTCCTTGGGAGACATGGCAGTTTACTGTATTTTCTTATGTTTTATTTCCAAAAAAAACAACGCTTCCACATTCATAAAAAACTTGAAAAAAGAAAACATGGCTGCTGTTAAAATCTGTCATATGGCTCTGGAAATAGCCTAAACTAGCCTAATTTTATATTTCTGAAAAAGAGTTGTAATGGCATAGACGTTCGAACAATACGCCCCAACTGATAGTAACCAGCACAAAATGCTATTTAAAACCTAAAGTGTCAACAAAAACAATGAATCACACAAGACACGCATTGAGTTTATTAGAATTTATTAAAGTTAACCACTATTTCAAAACCCCCCAAAAATGTGCAGGGGACAGTTCATCCATAAAAAACGTCGAAATTGCTTACGGTTATGCTCTGTTCCACTAAAAAATTGGTTGCATTGAAATTCACCCCACAATTTGCATTGAAACTTGAAAGTTTTTCTTTGATTGAAAACCTGTGTTGGAAGGGGGTTAAATGTAATAAGGCTACGACAGAAATCACACATATGAAATATTTTGTCATTTACCTTAGAAATAAATTAACTCAAGTTGTTAATGACGATTAATTTACGAAGGATGTCAAAAACTTTTTTAACTACACTTTTCAATTCAATTAGGACATTCAGAAACCATGAATGACCCAGCTTCTTATGTGAACTTGAAATTTATTTTAAATACTTTAAATATTTTTTTAAAAGAATATACCTTCTATTACAGAGAAGAACACTCTCACCATAGGTAATGCTAAATTTCAAATCCACTGCATTGAGGCAAATACAAAATCAACTGCATGGTAACCCTAGTCATCATTGTTAGGGAAAGAGTTAGGGTATTCAGAGACCATGAATGACACAAATTTTTGTAGGGAAGGGGGAAGGATTTTAACCTACATGATGTTTTGTGTGTGTATGTATGTTTGTATAACTTATATTTATTTTTTTTTCCACAATTTTGTCCTCTGTGTACATTTATTTTGTCACGATGTCATGTAAGTTTTGTTTTTTTCTGACTTCTCCCTCATGTCCAATGACTTCTCCCTCCTGGCCCCTGACTTCTCCCTAAAGTCTCTGGACGGAGAAGTCACTTCTCCCTAAAATCAGCTGCCAGGCTGACCCCTGATTGGGGGGCAAAATTTGTGTTTGGCCCTAGATTTTTAAGAGTTAGCACCAGCTATGTCTGGGTCATTGGTACAGTATAAAAATACTGATATTTTGGCACTTTTCCATATTTCCAAGGGCCATAACTCACAGAAGAATAAAGCAATCAGCATGAAACTCAAACTTGTTCTGTAAGTCATCGTTCTATAGTAGGTTACCAAAAATGAAATCATTTGGTTGAAGCATTTCCAAAAAAAGTCCGGAAAACTAAAGTGTGACTGACAGACTTTCCAAGGGCCATAACACACACAAGAATAATGTAGTCAGCATGAAATTCAAACTTGATCTGTAAGTCATCGTTCTATAGTAGGTTACCAAAAATGAAATCATTCCGTTGAAGCGTTTCCAAAAAAAAGTCCGGAAAACTGATATTTTGGCACTTTTCCATATTTCCAAGGGTCATAACTCACACAAGAATAATGCAATCAGCATGAAACTCAAACTTGATCTGTAAGTCATCGTTCTATAGTAGTTTACCAAAAATGAAATCGTTCCAATGAAGCGTTTCCACAAAAGGTCTGGAAAGTTAAAAAATTTATAGTAATTTATATATTTTTTATACTTACCAATGACCCAGATATAGCTGGTGCTAACTCTTAAAAATCTAGGGCCAAACACAAATTTTGCCCCCCAATCCCCAAAATTTGCATCTAAAACCAAAGAAATCATGTCCTGAATGGCCCTCCATACTTTGCCCTTACTGCGCATGCGCAGTGTCAAGGACGTCCCAAAATTGGCGCCATTTATCATTCTTACAATCAGTGCCTGGTCAGCGCTATGTACTCAGCGGGGAGGTATGAGTTCCCAACTCCTGGGAGGGCCATCCCCATCTGGGTCATTGTTAAGTATAAAAAATATATAAATTACTATAAATTTTTTAACATTTTTATACTGTACCAATGACCCAGACATAGCTGAATAGTAAAAAAGGCTGGAGGGCCTAGGACATAGAGGAAAATCCAATAAGCTCAACTATATAAAATAGAGTCATCCCCTCGAGGAGAAAAGGAGTATTAGGCTTTATATGTATCTTTCTTATTTATGATAAATTAGAAAGACACAACACCCTCCATAATTGAGCATCATAACATTCATGTTCTCTATTAACATCCAGTATAATCCTTATACTAATTATTTTTAAAGTAAGCCAATAAATAAAGTTAGTCTAGAGAATTGAGACTCTTTATACTCTTTTAAAAGTGTCCGTGGATTGTATATTAACGCCTGTTTGACACGTGAGATATTCAAATGCTATACTTTAAAACTATGACATGAATGAATTTTAAAACATAAACTTTTCACTTTAAAACCATCCCAGTAACAGCTCAGAATTACTGACTCTGGAGGAAGTATCCCCTTGTTTTCATTATAAAACAGGTGACCCAAGGGAACAACCTCCCCCCCCCCCCCTTCCCCGGGTCAAATAGCCCAGATCGAAGAGGGCAACAGGACGGAGTCACTGCCGGAACAGAAAGCCTACATAACTATAGTTGCAACTGTTAAGTGAACGACATTCTGAGCAGCAGATAATGGACCTAAACAATGCAGGCCTCCAGAAATGGACTCAATATTTCTGAGATAAAAATTTGTGAATGTGGATGGCTGAGACCAATATGCAGCCTTCATTAAATCTGTAATAGCAACAATATTAGCAAAAGCCCAAGATGCAGAAAGAGCTATTACTTCATGAGCCGAAATCTTAAGCACAGACTGCTGAGTTAAAGATAGATTATCAAAAGCAGTACCGATAGTTAATTGAATCCATCTAGCAATAGAATGGACCGTAATGTCCTTTCTATTAGGCATCAGAGACAGAAGAAGCTTTACGTCCTTACTGATAAACTGAGATCTGTTTATAAATACATAAAGCTCTAACTGGACAGAGTAAAGGCCTATGCCCGTTCGAAGACAGAAGGGCCTTAATAACAATAGGTTCCGGATATTTATTAGGAGCTTAATTCTTAACCAAAAATCGAACATTAGTAGTAAAGGTAATAGTGTTCCTGATACTACGAAAGTGAGAATAATCCACCGATAGTGCATGAAGCTCACTGACTCTTCAGCAGAAGAGAAAGCTAAGAGAATTGCTGTCTTAAAAGGCCAGAATGTGAAATCTACTGTCTCAAGAGGCTCAAATGGTTTTCTTTAGTTAATAAGAACCCAAGCTAAATTCCATTTAGGAATTAATCTAAGGATTCTAGGTCTATTTATCGAAAAGTTTCTAACTAACTTAGATAAAGAGACATTAGACTCAATTGTAAACTATCATGGCGTGCATAGGTATCAGATAACATAGACCTATAACCTTTAATAGTAACAGGCTGCAGTTGATCTCGTCAAACAAGTATACTAGAAAGTTTGCAATGTCTGGTATGGAGGGATCAAAAATATCAACATAATGATCCCTACACCAACGACGGAAGACCTTCCACTTTAGCCGCATAGTATAGCGAAGAGGAGGTCCTCCTACAGTTAGAAATCGCATCCACTGCTCGTCCTGTACAATGCTTGCTGTGCAAGAAGGACCGTACAACGGAATACGTGAAGGTTGAGACCTTGCGGGTTGTGATGAAGTTGACATGATTTCCCCAGCGAAAGAAGATCCTCTCGTGGAGGAAGTTTTCGCAGTAAGTCCCACAGCAGACACCAGAGTAAATTTATCCACGGTCACTGTGGAGACAGAGATGCTACCAACAGAATTGTATTGTGAATGTTTTATCTTAGCAATATTTGCTGAATCAACAGCGCTGGAGGATACGCATATCCTATCATTCCATCCTACGAGATCGATAGAGCGTTAACTATATATGCTCAGGGATCCGGACATGGTGACACATACGTCTGCAATTGATTGTTGAGTTGTGTCGCAAATAAGTCTATCATTGACCGCTCCCATTGGTAGCAAATCTGATTGAATACCTGTTTGTTGAGAGTCCATTCTGACAGCAACAAGCGACCCTTTCGTGAAAGGGAGTCTGCTAATACAATCAGACGACCCGGAATATGACGGACCGAAGTAGAACTTGGTGTTCTAGAACAAACAGAAGGATTCTTTCCGTTAAATTGAATAACGGAACAGAATGAGTGCCTCCCTGGTTCCGGATATACGCAACTACTGTCGTATTATCGGACAGGATTTGGACATGCGTTTCTGAATAATGTTCATCCAATGACGTAGTGCAAGCCAAAATAACATCATTTCTTGGAAGTTTAAGAGCTTGCCTAGAAAACTACGGAACCCAAAGACCCTGGCACTTCAAATCCTGTTGGAATCAATGTTGTACCCCAACCTGTTTGACTGGCATCCGTCATAATCATAAAACTCGGATCCGGCAACTGCAGTGGAACTCTCTGAGTCAACCACCGAATGTTTGCCCAAGTCTGAATCTCTTGTTACACTTGATTGACAAGAGAACGTGTATATCGAGCAATTCATAGATTGCCAAAAGGTTGCCGTCGAAGAGAAGCTTCTCCGAGACCGAAGCGACTCTGAGAGAGTTCTTCACCTTACTATCCACGCGCGTGGATGTAGCTAGGGCTGCGTCACATCTAACCAACTCCAGGTTGCCACTGAAGGGCGGAGTTATACGTGGAAAAACTACTGCCCTTGAAAGAAATCTCATTGAGGATCATATCCTGGAATTCTTTCCCTTGAAGACGTAATGATAACGCCTCAGTAAGGCGGTCTACGTATGATAAAGCGTCTAAGTTAAGTCTGTTAGACATCATTGTCATTTCCAACGTCGTGGTTGGAATTGACATAGATGGTGATAAAGACAATACCCAGTCTTCAGCCTCGTCGTCTAGACGCAGAGGAACTCTCGGTATGCCCTGTCCTGCCATTTCAAATTTATTCCTAGAATTGATGAAAGGCAGATTTAGAGCATTTGCGGACAAGAAACTAGACTAGCCTGTTTTGGTAGCAAGCTTATAAATAGCGTCGTTCAATAATTTGAATGTTCTAGAGACATTATTGGACTGTGTCGGCAACTCAGGGACGATGTCCCTGAACCGATCAAAAACTTGGTGTCCAATGATGCTATTAGTATCTTATCCAGCATCGCAGCATTTTAGTCCGACGGAACAACCTCTGGAAGATAATGCCGGAAAAAATGTATGGCTGCTTCTGTTGTTCCGAAAGGGAAAGCTTGAAATCGTCCGAATCCCTTTCGCCATCCTGTCGGACCCTATGAAGTGCTCGGTCGTCCGTACCTGATGCTTCAGCGGAGCGAACCGACCCAGCGTCGTCGGATTATTCCTGATCCGACAGAGATTCTGTCATTTGCTGGGATGCTGCGATAAGTTGTGCTATTTTAGATAGCACATCCATCACTGAGGCCTGTGGAGAAGCGGTCTTACGATGCTTTGCCGCTGGAAGCTCCGTGTATGTTACCCCGTGCATACTTCTATTATGCAAGCGACCCGAGTGTACAGGCCTCGTGTCCCTTGGCTATCGGATGGCGTGACCTGTTCGCCGTGGAATACCTGAATGACGAAGCTGGCCGGATACTCGAGGTCACGTAGCCAAGGTGCGGTCGAGTGCGCTGCCGTGAGGATGAGGAAGCCTTATCGACAGTCTCTCGGACTGTCTATATAACGGAGCGTCCCGAGCGGCGGACATATGCTCCGAATGCGAAACGTTTGTACCACAACATCCGGTCCCAGATGTTGTTGTACAAGAGAGGGACCTCTCTTGCTCGCAGCTCGGACGGACCTGGACGAGCTAGGAACCGGATTAACAGGCTTCCTCCGATGTCTCCTCTGATCTGCCGTCACTGGGTGTGTACTACTGTCTATTATAGTGCTCGCATCACCCAAATCTCCTTCCTGGACCGCAACGGACGAACCCGGCTGCCGAACCATTCGATGAATGGACGCTACACTAGGTGAGCTAGCGAATGTCAACGCCGTCGATCCTACTAGGGACCTCTTAGACGATTGACATATTTCCATGAGCACTAATTGCCGCTAGCTCTTCATTTAACTATGACGACAGAGGCACACTTTTGGAAGACATCACAGTAACTTTTGCGAACAAGAAACCAGACTTGCTTGTTTAATAGCAAGCATAAATATATATAGCGTCGTTCAATAATTCAAAAGTTCCTGCGACATTATTGGACTGTGTCGGAAACTGAGGGACGATGTCCCTGAACCGATCAAAAAATTCTTGTGTCCACTGACGCTATCAGTCTCTTATCCGGCATCGCAGCATTTTGGTCCGACGAAACAACCTCTAGAAGACAAAGCCGGATGACATGTACAGTAGCTTATGTTGTTCCGAAAGGGAAAGCTCGACCTCCGAAATCCCTTTCGCCATCCTGTCGGACCCTATGAAGTTTTCGGACGTCCGTACCTGATGCTTCAGCGGAGCGTACCGACCCAGCGTCGTCGGATATTACATGATGCGACAGAGATTCTGTCGTCGCTGGGATGTTGCGATAAGTTGTGCTATTCGGGATAGCACCTCCGTCACTGAGGCCTGTGGAGTAGCGGTCTTACGATGCTTTGCCGCTGGAAGCTCCGTGTACGTTGACTCCTGCATACTTTTCTTATGCGAACGTCCGGAGTCTACAGGCCTCGTGTCCCTGGCTACCGGATGGCGTGACCTGGTCGCCGTGGATTCTCTGATTGGCAAAGTTGGCTGGATATCCGAGGTCATGTAGCCAAGGTGCGGTCGTGTGTGCTGCCATGAGGATGAGGAAGCCTTATTGACAGTCTCTCCGGACTGTCTATATAACGGAGCGTCCCGAGCGGCGGACGTATGCTCCGAATGCGAAACATTTTGTACCACAACATCTGGGGCCAGATGTTGTTGTACGAGAGAGGGGCCTCTCTCGCTCGCAGCCCGGATGGACCTGGACGAGCTAGGAACTGGACTACGGTCTAATAGGCTTCCTCCGTTCTCTCCTCTGATCCGCCGTCACTGGGTGTGCACTTGGTTGATTTATAGTGCTCGCATCACCCAAAACTTCTTTCTGGACCGCAACGGACAAACCCGGCTGCCGAACCATTCGATGAATGGACGCTACACCGGGCGAGCTAGCGGACGTCAAAGGCCGTCGATCCTACTAGGGACCTCTTAGGCAATTGACGTATTTCCATGAGCACTTTGCCGCTAGCTCTTCATTAATTGTGACGACGGAAGCACACATTTGGAAGACATCACGGATACATCACCCTGTTCTTGTTCGTCTGAAATAGAGATTGATAAACTAGAGTGACCCTGCGGAGAAAGGGCCGGCATGACCATTTCCCCGCTAACATACCGTGACACACGCTTCCCATGTTGTCATCGAAATTAACACATACTGAACAGGAGTTAGTGCAAGTACACTGACTACATTTATACAATGATTATGAAAGTCAGAGAAAGATTTCCTCCTATTACAATTGAACAATATCCTTTCATTGTGAAAAGAATACAAAGTCCTAGTACTCGCACCAACCCCTGAAAACAAAACTACATAATAACATGATCCATTAACATAGAAAAAATAATTGAAATCAAAAAATTTTTTGAAAAAATATTTTTTTCAGAAAAGCCCAAGTTTCTGAAAAGTAACGTTGAGCCCCAATGGATCCCAAGCCTAAGTGTGGACAAAAATTTTAAAAATATTTTAAAAAATTAATGCAACACTTACGAATAATAATAATGTATCCAGTTATGATTAAACTAACAAAAAGACAAGAAATCCCCCTCCACAGAGGCTGTTGTCAATGTAAACAAGAAGTGTAAAAACACCAGAAACATGACTCCAGGCACTGATAACCCTGGCCCGAAATCAGTTACCAATAATACACTATCTGATGCAAAACAGAGACTTCCAGGGAAGAAACTGCAGAACATCAGATGGTAGATGCAGAACACTACGCCTAAACACCCATGGGTGTGGACGTAAACATGGGGAAAAGAACAGAATTCATTCTGTTATCCAGCTAAAACTCCCAAGAAATTTTAGTAATAATATTACAGAAAATATGCCAAAAGCATGGGAGAATAGCAAGGGGGGACTTAAGGAAAGGGAGAGAGGAAAACACTGAACAAGCAGTGTAACTTTATAGCAAGAATGACCACTACAGGCCCATGCCTCGAAAATAGGTAACTTAACATAATTTCATTAAAAAAATTTAAGTTACAGCCCTGATTATTTTCTGTCACTCATTTTTCCTCTCCTCCTATTTCCTCCTTAGATCAACCATTTCTCTAATATTTATGTGTCTGGCATCATTTAAACTGAGATTTACAAGCACAAAGATCAGTCAGATGTTAACTGATGAAGGGCCAAACAAAGAATGATAAATGGCGCCAATTTCGGGACGTCCTTGACACTGCACATGCGCAGTAGAGGCGAAGTATGGAGGGCCATTCAGGACATGATTTCTTTGGTTTTAGATGCAAATTTTGGGGATTGGGGGGCAAAATTTGTGTTTGGCCCTAGATTTTTAAGAGTTAGCACCAGCTATGTCTGGGTCATTGGTACAGTATAAAAATACTGATATTTTGGTGTTTTTCCATATTTCCAAGGGCCATAACTCAAACAAGAATAATGCAATCAGCATGAAACTCAAACCTGATCTGTAAGTCATTGTTCTATAGTAGGTTACCAAAAATGAAATCATTCGGTTGAAGCATTTCCAAAAAAAAGTCCAGAAAACTAAAGTGTGACTGACAGACTGACACGGACTGACAGACTGACGGATGGACAGAGTGCAAACCTATAGTCACATCCGGTGATGCCGGTAGGGGACTAAAAATATGAATCAATTGGAACCACCCTTCATATTAAGCTATCAATCACAATTACAGAGAATATTAAAAAAGCATGCTGGGAACAAGTCACAAGCTTTTGGGATAAATAAACATGTACAATGTGCTCACCTCATAAAATTGTTTAAAGAAGGATTTAAGGTTACATTCGGTTTCTACATGTCAATATAGTTAATCTATTTTAGCGTGGGTCTGTTGGGGAAATTTTTTGGCCGTAAAATCACTCTTAACACCTTCACAACACATTTTGAAGAAAAGAGAAAAAAATCTCCCAGTGCACTCCCTCTCACTCATAAGAACAGTCAAAACCCTCCAAATCTTCTTCTCAAGCAAAAAAAAAATGCCCAATGGAATCTCTGACCCCACTCCCCCATGGGCCTCAAGGCCCCATTTGAGCAAACATAAATCTTGTATAGTCTTTACACTGTACTAAGTTAAAATTTGGGCTCGCACACTCAGCCCAAATATGACTCTAGGGACTTAATTTGGACAAATTTATATCTATATTTTGTTCCCGGAGATCCCAAAGGAATGCTTAAAAATGTTTTTTAAATGAATCAAGTATGCCATTTAATAATATTGCACACCATTTTGGTTCTCATCAACTAACTGCCTCGGAAGACAGAAATTTAGGAAGGGGTTTAAGAATTCCACACCTCATGGAATGAGCTCAAATATTGGACAAGAATCTTTCTTTGAACAAACTTGATTCTATATATCCATTATTCATTGCCCTGTCATTATGCACTAATGGGTAAAATTCTTAATATTCATTAACTATAAGAAATCCTAGAAAACTCATAACAGCATGCTGTGAGTGGAATTAATATGGGATTGGTTAGATATACATTTGTTACACATGGTGAAATTTTTAAAACGAGACCAACCTGAGCCTGCAGTAGTTCCACCACCTTCAACTGAAATGTTAAATGAGAACATTCAATCAGTTAGAAAATAATATTGCAAATAATTTATACAAGATTTCATTAATTAGACAAGGGAATACATTCCAAAATTTAATCATAACCAAGTTTTTGCACTTTAGATGATTCAAACTCCTTGTCTCGAAATATTTTTCATATATATTACATATCCAGTCCTTGTAAGAACCAGAAGATGCACACCCCTACCAGCTGCATTGCCAGGTGTGATTTCATTCTGTTTCCCCCTTTTATGTAACATATTCAGACTCTTTCAGTTTCAAAGAAGTAACAGGGAATCCTATTCAGAAAATATTTATGAACTGAAAAGAATAGCTTCCACTGTTATTATAAATCACCACTCTATTTCACGCTATTTAACCAGTTTAGCAGCTAACACTCAGAAAAATAACAAATCGTATTCTCACTGCCACTCGACGAAAATGGTATTCCACTCCCTGCATCATATTCCATTTTTTTTGTTATTGTTTACAAACTGGTTGAGTTGAATTAATTATAAAGGGTTGTTTTGGAAAAACAAATAAGGAGAAAATAAAAAAAATACAAAAGTTCACAGCTCAGATTTGAGTATGATTTTATCCCCTCGTGGGCAATGCAGATTATTATAATCCTCTGTGCACCCCACTTGAGGACAAAAATCGTACTTGAATCCAAGCAATGAACTATTGTCTATAGAGTTCGTCAACAAAGATATAAAAATCAAATTCATAATTTTGTTTCATTGTAGAGGTACTGCAAAAAAAATATTGATTTGGTTGCTCCCAGCATGCTAGTTGGTGAAGAAAACATATATGATTAGATATTTATTAATTAAACAGAAATTAAATTTATAAAAATACCAACCTGGCACTGAAGTAGTTCCATCACTTTTACCTGAAAAATTAGTGACATACTTTTATCAATAACAATATAATATCACTTATAATTTGGGAAACTTCTCTTTCTGAAAGTTCTTTTCTGATCATACAAGAGAATATTCACTAAAGTTTACTCATAACTACCAAGCTTTTTGCCCTGTAATTGATTTCAATCGCCTTTCCATATACATTATGTATTTATTACACACCCATTTCAAATTAATGTGTGTGCAGGGCATTCCAGAGTGTGTGGTAGAAAGAAAGTTGTAACACACATGCGTGTGATACAAGTTTTTACATTTTTTCAAACCAGAGAGAGAACCAATCATACTGCTGAGATTCTCTTCTCCAGAGAGTTGACCAATCATTTTTCTTGGTGTTATTTTTGACATTGACAGTGTGTTTTTAGCCACTGAAAATTCTGAGAATAAATTATACATACCTTAGGATATGAGTGACGGAAAATCGCTATTGCTTCATTTGTAAACTGAGTCCAATATTAAAAATTGGAATCAAACTTTAAAAATGGAACAAAAAACTTCACCCTTTGACTCTTTCAGTAAAAATGAAAATCTACCATTCATTTACTTTCCTTAAATTATGAGTACCAAACTGACCATTTTCTTGCATTGAAATCATCGAGATCAAGGCAATAATTTATTGTCCACAAATACAGTTCTGACACAAAAAATGGCCAAGTTTGAATCACCAAAAAATCAATATGGCAAATTTAATATGAGGAATTCTGATAATGAAAAGTGGGAAAACAACAGTAATTTAAACTGCTATATGCTGGGATATAATGACAAAGATGCTCTCATTGAATTTGACTTTCTAAATGAGATTTTTGAGGAAAGCTATGAAACTGAGAGAGATAAAAAACTGATACAGACAGAAACCCTGTTACTAAATCACCCTCCAAATCTCAGTGCCATCCTTGCAAGACAAGTCTGAAACATTCACAGACAAGTGTGTTTCAAGTATCTGCAAACATTAAGGACCTAAAAAGGTATACAGAGAACAAAAAGAAATCCAAATTCTGTTAGAAAAACACAAAGTTGTTTTTGAACATTCCAAAAGTGACTAACAGAAGTAGCTCCACATGAAAAAAGAGCAATTTATTTGATCCCACCTATGGACTTGATGCCTTCATTGGAACATTTATTTCAACATTGGAAAAAATGATGGTGGAGATTATGAACCTCATTCTTTAACAAGTTTTCACATGACTATAAAAAGATACCTGAATGACAATAACAATGATCATAGCATTGTAAAATCATATCTTTTTAGGATGAGCCATGAGATCCTTAAAGCTAGAAGGAAAGAGCTAAACAAAAAGGAATGGGAAATAATAAAAATAAATCCGAGGCAATGATGGCTTTAGAAGAACAAATAAAAAATAATGGGATACTCAAGTTATTAGGCATCATGATCCTAGTGCCCTTTTAAATTAGATGTGGTTCAACATAACAAAATTTATGGGCTTTAGGGGATCTGATGAATATCGACAATTAAAATGGGGAGGGGCGGGGGGAGACATTGAACTGAAATCTAACAGTAATGGTAATGAGTACTTGGAATTCAGGAAAAGCATGACAAAAACAAGAGATAGAAATTCATCTACCAGGGTATTTAAACTTAAAATTTTCCCCAATGATGACAATAGAGTATGCCCAATAGAAACCTATAAAAAAATATGCTTCTCACAGACCCGAAAAAACAAGAGCTCACGTATCGTTGAAGCAATACAATGTCCCCTACTGGACTAATGAGCATTAATAATTATACAAATGTTATAACCTAGATGTGATCAGCATGAATTCCGTTCAAGTGTTTCCAAAAAAAGTCCGGAAAACTGATATTTTGGTACTTTTCCATATTTCCAAGGGCCATAACTCACACAAGAATAATGCAGTCAGTATGAAACTCAAACTTGATCTATAAGTCATCGTTCTATAGTAGGTTACCAAGAATGAAATCATTCGGTTGAAGCATTTCCAAAAAAAAGGCTGGAAAACTAAAGTGTGACTGACACACTGACTGTCAGACTGACGGATGGACAGAGTGCAAATGAAACTTGATCTGTTAGTCATCGTTCTATAGTACGTTACTAAAAATGAAATCATTCCGTTAAAGCGTTTCCAAAAAAAGTCTGGAAAACTGATATTTTGGCACTTTTCCATATTTCCAAGGGCCATAACTCACACAAGAATAATGCAATCAGTATGAAACTCAAACTTGATTTGTAAGTCATTGTTCTATAGTAGGTTACCAAAAATGAAATCATTACGTTAAAGCATTTCCAAACAAAGTCCAGAAAACTGATATTTTGGCACTTTTCCATATTTCCAAGGGTCATAACTCACACAAGAATAACGCAATCAGCATGAAACTCAAACTTGATCTGTAAGTTATCGTTCTATAGTAGTTTACCAAAAATGAAATCATTCCGTTGAAGCGTTTCCAAAAAAAAGTCTGGAAAGTTAAAAAATTTATAGTAATTTATATATTTTTTATACTTACCAATGACCCAGACATAGCTGGTGCTAACTCTTAAAATATAGGGCCAAACACAAATTTTGCCCCACAATCCCCAAAATTTGCATCTAAAACTAAAGAAAACATGTCCTGAAAGGCCCTCCACACTTCGCCCCTACTGCGCATGCGCAGTGTCAAGGACGTTCCGAAATTGGCGCCATTAATCATTCTAATAACCAGTGCCTGGTAAGCGCTATGTACTCAGCGGGGAGGCAAGAGTTCCCAACTCCTGGGAGGGCCATCCCCGTCTGGGTCATTGGTAAGTATAAAAAATATATAAATTACTATAAATTTTTTAACATTTTTATACTGTACCAATGACCCAGACATAGCTGAATAGTAAAAAGGCTGGAGGGCCAAGGACATAGAGCAAAATGGAATACGCTCAATAAAATAAAATAGAGTCATCCCCTGTAGGGAAAAAGAAGTAATAGGCCTTACATGTATCTTTCTTATTTATGATAAATTAGAAAGATACAACACCTTCCAAAATTGAGCTTCATACATCCATGTACTCTATTAATATCCAATATAATCCTTATACTAATAATTTTTAAAGTAAGCCAATAAATAAAGTAAGTCTAGAGAATAGAGACTCTTATACTCCTAAAAGTGTCTGAGGATTGCATAATCATGTCCGTTGACATATGCAATATTCAAAAGCTATACTTTAAAAACTAAGACTTGAATGAATTTTAAAAACCTAAACTTCTCACTAAACAACCATCCCAATAACAGCTCAGAATTACTAACTCCGGAGGAGGTATCCCCTTGTTTTCATAGTAAAACAGGTGACCCAAGGGAACACCCTCCCCCCCCCCCCCCCCTTTTTCTTGCCCTGGGTCAAATAGCCCAGAGCGAAGAGGGCAGCTGAATGGAGACACTGCCGAAACAGACAGCCTACCTAGCTATAGTAGCAACTGTTAAGTGAATGACATTCTGAGCAGTAGATAATAGACCTAACAATAGAGGCCTCCAGAAATGGACTCGATATTTCTAAGATAAAATTCATGAATGTGGATGGCTGAGCGCAATGAGCGGCCTTCAAAAATCTATAATACCGACACTATTAATGTAAGCCCAAGAAGTAGAAGAACTCTTACTTCATGAGCGGAAATCTTAAGCACAACTGCTAAGTCAATGATATACCATAAGCAGTACCGATAGTTAATAGAATCCATTAACAATAAAATGGAGCGTAACGTCCTTCTACTAGACATCAAAGACAGAAGAAGCTTACGCCCTTTGTAATAAACAGATATCTGTTTATAAATACATAAACTGTACCCGGAAAGAGTAAAGGCCTATGCCCATACGAAGACGGAAGGACCTTAATAACAATAGGTTCCGGATATTTATTAGGAGCCTGACTCTTATGCAAAAATCCAACCTAAATAGTAAAGGAAGTAGTGATTCCGAAACTACGAAAGTGAAAATCATCCATCGATAGTGCATGAAACTCACTGACTCTACAGTAAAAGAGAAACCAACAGAATTACTGTCTAAAAGGTCAGAATTTGAAAACTACTGTTTCCAGAGGCTCAAATGATTACTTAGCTAAATAAGAACCGAAGTTAAAATCCGTATAGGAATTTAATCTAAAGATTCTAAGTCTATTTATCAAAAAGTTACTAACAGACTTAGATAAAGAGACAAAAGACTCAATTGTAAACTATCGTAGAGTGCATAGGTATGAGGTAACATAAACCTATAACCTAAATAATAACAGGCTGCAGTAGATCTTGTGAAACAAGTATACTAAAAAATAGCAATGAGTAGTATGGAGGGATCAACAATATGAACATAATGATCCCTACACCACGACGGAAGAGCCTCCACTTTAGCCGCATAGAATAGTGAAGAAGAGGATCTCCTATAGTAAGAAATCGTGTCCAAAGCTCGTCCAGTACAGTGCTTACAATGCAATACGGACCACACAACGGAATACATGAAGGTTGCGACCTTGCTGGTTGTGATAAAGATGACACAATTTACCCAGTGAAAAAGATCCTCACATAGAGGAAGATTTCACGTTAAGACCCACAGTAGACAAGAGAGTAAATTACTCAAGATCTCTGTGAAGATAGAGATGCTATCAACAGAAATGTATTGTGGTTGTTTATCTTAGCAATACCTGCTAAAACAACAGCGCCGGAGGATACGCGTATCCTATCATTCCGTCCTATAGATCAATAGAGCGTTAACAATATTAGCTCAGAGATCTGGACAAGCCAACACATACGTCTGCAATAGATTAGCAAGCTGTGTCATAAATAAATCATCACTGGGCGCTCCCATAGATAGCAAATCTGATTGAATACTTGTTTGTTGAGAGTCCATTCTGACAGCAACAAGCGACCCGTAAGAGAACGGGAGTCCGATAAAACAATCAGACGACCCGGAATATGACGGACCAAAACTGAACTTGGTGTACTATAACCAACAGACGGATTCTTTCCATTAAATTGAATAACGGAAACGAAAGAGTGCCTCCCTGGTTCCGGAGATACGCCACTACTGTCGAATTAAAGGACAGGAATTTGGGCATGCGTTTCTGAATAATGTTCATGCAATGACATAAAGCAAGCCTAAAAAACATTATTCCGCGGAAGTTAAACTGATTGCTAAAAGACTGCGGAACCCAAAGACCCTGGCACTTCGAATCCGTAGGGATCAGTATTATATCCCAATCTGTTTGACTGGCAACCGTCATAACAGCCACACTCGGGTCCGGCAACTGCGGCGGCACTCTCTGAGTCAACCACCGAATGTTTGCCCCAGTCTGAATCTCTTGTAACACTAGATAGACAAGAGAACGTATAAATCGAGCAATTCATGGATTGCCGAAAAGTTGCCGTCGAAGAGAAGCTCCTCCGAGAACGAAGCGACTCTGAGAGAGTTCTTAACCTTACTATCCACTCGTGTGGATGTAGCTAGGGCTGCGTCACGTCTAACTAACTCCAATCAGCCACTGAAGGGCGGAGTTATACGTGAACAAACTACTGCCCTCAAAAGAAATTACATTGAGAATAATATCCCGTAAATCTTTTCTTGAAGACGTAATGATAACGCCTCAGTAAGGCGGATTACGTATAATAAAGCGTCTAAGTTAAGTCTACTATACATAATGTCGTTCCCAACATTGAAATTGGAAAAGACATAAACGGCGAAAAAGAATATATGCAGTCTTTAATCACACCGTCTAGACACATATGAACTCTCGGTATGCCCTGCTCTGCCAAAATAAACTATTTGTATAAATGATAAAATGGCAGAAATGAGCAACGCGGACAAGAAACTAAACTATCATGCTTAGTAGCAGGCTTGTATATATATATATATATAGCGTCGAAAAATAAAACACATGTTGTAATGACAATATTGGACTGCGTCGGTAAGTCAGGGACAATGTCCCTGAACCGATCGAAAAATCCGAGTCCAATGACGCTATAAGTCTCTTATCCAAGATCGCAGCAATGAAGTCCGAAATAATAATCACTGGAAGATAATGCCAGAAGATATGAAAGGCATCTTCCGATACTACTAAAGGGAAAACTCGAAATCTTTCGAATCCCTTTCGCCATCCTGTCGGACCCTATAAAGCGTTCGGTCGTCCGTAGCTGATGCAACCGCGGACCGCACAGACCCAGCGCCATCGGATAATTCCTGATTCGACCGAGAAACTGTCAATTGCTGGGATGCTGCGAAACAACTGTGCTAACTCGGATAGCACGTCCGTCACTGAGGCCTGAGGAGAAGCGGTCTTACGATGCATTGCCGCTGGAAGCTCCGTGATCGTTACCCCGTGCATACTACCAATATGCGAGCGAACGGAGTGTATAGGCCTCGTGTCCCTTGGCTACCGGATGGCGCGACCTATTCGCCGTGGAATCACTGAATGCCGAAACTGATCGGATACTCGAGGTCACGTAGCCAATGTGCGGTCGTGTGCCCTGCTGTGAGGATGAGGAAGCATTAAAGACAGTCTCTCGGACTGTCAATATAACGGAGCGTCCCGACCAACGGACATATGCTCCGAATGTAAAATATCTGAACCACAACATGTGGTCCCCTATGTTGTTGGGCGAGAGAGGGACCTCTCTCGCTCACAGCCCGGATGGACCTGGACAAGCCAGGAACCGGACTAACAGGCTTCCTCCGATCTGTCCTCAATCTGCCGTCACTGGGTGAGTACTAAAGTAATTAAAGTGCTCGCATCACCCAAATCTCCTTCCTAGACCGCAACGGACGAACCCGGCAGCCGAACCATTCGATGAATGTACGCTACACCGGGTGAGCTAGCGAATGTCACTCCGTAGGCGATAGACATATTCCATGAGCACTTATTGCCGCTAACTCTTCATTAACTATGACGACAGAGGCACACTTTTGAAAGACATCTCCATAACTCTTCGAACAAGAAACCAGAAATGCTTGGATAGCAAGCATAAAATAATAATATATATAGCGTCGTTCAATAATTCGAAAGTTTGTGTGACATTATTGGACTATGTCGGAACTGAGGGACGATGTCCCTGAACCGAACCAAAAATTTCTAAGTCCACCGACGCTATCAGTTTCTTATCCGGCATCGCAGCATTCTGGTCCGACGAAAGAAGCTGTAGAAGACCAAGTCAGATGACATACACAACAGCATATGTTGTTCCGAAAGGGAAAGCTCGAAATCCTCCGAATCCCTTTCGGTATCCCGTCGGACCGGATGAAGCTTTCGGACGTCCGTACCTGCTTCCGCGGAGCGTTCCGACCCAGCATCGTCGGATAAAATATATGCGACAGATTCAGTTGATGCTGGGATGCTGCGATAAACTGTGCTATTAAGGAAAGCACGTCCGTTCCCGAGGCCTGTGCAGTAGCGGTCTTACGATGCATTGCCGCCGGAAGCTCCGTGTACGTTGACTCCCGCACACTTCCTATGCGAACGTCCGGAGTCTGCAGGCCTCGTGTCCCTGGCTACCGGATGGTGTGACCTGGTCGCCGAAGAATCCTTGATCGGCGAAGCTGGTAATATATCGGCGGTCACGCAGCCAAGGTGCGGTCGTGTGCGCTGACGAGAAGAGGAAGCCTTAGCAGTCTCAGCGGACTGCCTATACAACGGAGCGTCCCGAGCGACGGACGTATGCTCCGCTTGCGACACATTTTGTACCACAACATCTGGGGCCAGATGTTGTTGAACGAGAGAGGGGCCTCTCTCGCTTGCCGTCCGGATGGACCGGAACGAGCTATGAACCGGACTAAAAGGCTTCCTGCGTTCTCCCTCCGATCCGCCGTCACTGGGTGTGCATTAAGTTAATTTATAGTGCTCGCATCACCCCAAAATTCCTTCTAGACCGCAACGGACGAACCCGGCTGCCGAACCATTCGGTAAATGGACGCTACACCGGGCGAGCTAGCGGACGTCAAAGGCCGTCGAACCTACTAGGGTCCTCTTAGGCAATTGGCGTATTTACATGAGCACTTTTCCACTAGCCCTTCATTAATTGCGACGACGGAGGCACACTGTTGGAAGACATCACAGATACATCACCCTAATCTTGATCCTCTGAAATAGAAATTGATAAAGTAGAGTGACCCTGCGGGGAAAGGACCGGAGTGTCCAAATCCCCAACAACATACCGTGACATACGCTTCCCATATTGTCATCGAAATCATACGATACAGAACAGGAGTTAATGCGAGTACACTGACCACATATAGAATGATAATAAAGTCAGAGGAAGACTTCCTCTTAAAACAATTGATCAATATCCTTTCAATGTGAAAAGAAAACAAGTCCTGGTACTCGCACTAACCCCTGGCAATCAAAATACATAATAATAATATGATCCATTAATATAGAAAAAATAACTGAAATCAAAATATTTTGAAAAAATATTTTTTCAGAACAGCCCAAGTTTCTGAAAAGTAACGTTGAGCCCCAATGGATCCCAAGCCTAAGTGTGGACAAAAATTTTAAAAATATTTTAAACAATTTATTCAACACTTACGAACAATAATAATGTATCTAGTTATGATTAAAATAACATAAAGATATTATTTTTTAGAAATCCCCCCCTCACACAGAGGGCTGTTGTAAATGTAAACAATGAGTGTAAAAACACTAAAATAAGACTCCAGACACCAGGCCCGAAATCAGTTACCAAAAATACACTATCTGATGCAAAACAGAGACTTCCAGGGAAGAAACTGCAGAACATCAGATGGTAGATGCAGAACACAACGCCTAACCACCCGTAGGTGAAGACGTAAACATGGGGAAAGAACAGAATTCATTCTGTTATTCAGCTAAAACTCCCAAGAAATTTTAGTAATAATAATTACAGAAACTATGCCAAAAGCATGGGAGAATAGCAAGGGGGAACTTAAGAGACAGGGAGAGAGGAAAACACTTAAAAAACAGTGTAACTAAATAATCAGAATGACAACAAAATGGGTGCTGCCTTGAAAATAGGTAACTTAACATAATTTCATTAAAAAATTTTAAGTTACAGCCCTGATAATATTCTGTCACACATTCTTTTCCTCTCCTCCTACTCTATCCTCCTTAGAATCACCATTTCACTAATATTTATGTGTCTGGCATCATTTAAACTGAGATTTATAAGCACAAAGATCAGTCAGATGTTAACTGATGAAGGGCCAAACTTAGAATAATTAATGGCGCCAATTTCGGAACGTCCTTGACACTGCGCATGCGCAGTAGGGGCGAAGTGTGGAGGGCCTTTCAGGACATGTTTTCTTTAGTTTTAGATGCAAATTTTGGGGATTGGGGGGCAAAATTTGTGTTTGGCCCTATATTTTAAGAGTTAGCACCAGCTATGTCTGGGTCATTGGTACAGTATAAAAATACTGATATTTGGGCCATAACACACACAAGAATAATGCAATCAGCATGAAACTCAAACTTGACCTGTAAGTCATCGTTCTATAGTAGGTTAACAAAAATGAAGTAACTCAACTTGTTTAAGACATGTACATGTATAGTATGTGACACAGCAATGACAAACATCTAGGTAATGACCTGATAACAAAGGTACATGTAAAGTATTGTAACGGTCTGTACATAAATGCTGACCATAGCCTGTTACAAATGTGTAGGTAAAGTATCATAAAGGTGGGCGACAGTTAGATGCTAAACTAGAAAAGAAATCTTTGAGTCCCAGAGTGGGTCTGACTGAACCCCAAAATATTTGTTCTCATAGCACAGTGATAACAAAGGCACTCAAAAACACTCGTTCCTGTCACAAGGTGATAACAAAGGTACCCCAAGAAGTTTTGTGAAGATCAGTTCATAAATGCAGACTCTAGCCCGAGCCGTATTGACATGTGCACTTAC
Source organism: Pictodentalium vernedei (assembly GCA_031216915.1). NCBI lineage: Eukaryota > Metazoa > Mollusca > Scaphopoda > Dentaliida > Dentaliidae > Pictodentalium > Pictodentalium vernedei. The sequence goes on from CM062288.1 coordinate 228,369,063, forward strand.
TGTGTATAAGTAGCAAATCAAAGTTCATCTAATTTGCATAATTTCTGCATGAGAAAAAAACCTGTATTATATGTGATGTATTCCATGTAAGGTCTCGTTACAGTTATTCAGGTGAAAATGTCAGCTTTTCAAGAAATGTTCAGCTTCTGATTAACATGGCTGAGAATATTTTGCATTTAAATTACCTCCCCTATTCACAATACTCACAATGTTTATAGTTTCTGGAAGCTCTGAATATGGCCCTTTCTGGAGACAACTGTACACAACAAAAATCTTACAATATCACTCAAATACACTCAGCCGAATGACACAGTTGATGGCTAAAAAAATGACTCAAAATGGTCAAAATTTTCTCATTTTGGGGATAAATCTCCATTTTTCGTGCATCGATAGTGATAAAACTGTGTTATAGGAATTCCTCATTCCCCCACTGAGGATTTTACAGCATAACATGATCATTCTGACAAATAAAAAACATATGGGTTTCTTATTCATTTTTTCAGAAGGCTTTCTCAAAGCAAAATTACATAAAAATTGTCCCATTTGTAAACTGCAAATTGTCAGGTCCCAAACAGATCTGGGTTTGTCATTTAACACTTCCATGTGACCTTGACCCCCAATTGAAATGCACTTGACAATACACAGTTTGAATCAAGACCATCAACAGATTATTTTGGCCATATCACAATTAAAGAGAATTATTTACTAAATCCACACCACCATAAACTAAAACTATAGCTCAAAATAGTCATTTGGCTGAGGATATCCAATAACCTCGGAAATGACCTTTTAATAGGAAACGAGACCATACTAAACATTCCTATAAAAATTTATTCAAATCAGAACTTTCATACAGAAGTTCTATACAAAAAATGAAAGTGTCAATGACACTGTAGCTCAACTTGTCAAGACAAAGACATGTACATGTATAGTATGTGACACAGCAATGACAAACATCTAGGTAATGACCTGATAACAAAGGTACATATAAAGTATTGTAACGGTCTGTACATAAATACTGACCGTTGCCTGTAACAAATGTATAGGTAAAGTATTGTAAAGGTGGGTGACAGTCAGATACTGAACTAGAAAAAAATCTTTGAATCTCAGAGTGGGTCTGACTGAACCCCAAAATATTTGTTCTCATAGCACAGTGATAACAAAGGCACCCCAAAACACACTCGTTCCTGTCCCAAGGTGAAAACAAAAGTACCCAAGAAGTTTTGTGAAGATCAGTTCATAAATACGAGCTGTATAGAACTTGTGATAAAAAACTGATTGGACCTAATTTCGGTACAAAATGGCCACTGGCAGCCATCTTGAATTTTGGACCGTACCCAGAAACACTCATTCTCATCCCAAGGTGATAACAAAGGTACCCAAGAAGTTTTGTGAAGATCGGTTCATAAATACAGCCTCTACCCTGAGCCGTATTGACATGTGTGCTTACATTGTGTAAGTAGCACTGAATAAATCAAAGTTCATCTAATTTGCATAATTTCTGCACGAAAAAAAACCCCTTACAATATGTGATGTATTCCATGTTACTAAACATTCATACAAAAATTTATTCAAATCAGAACTTTCATACAGACGTTCTGTACAAAAGACTGATTGCACTAATTTTGGTACAAAATGGCTGCAGGTGGCCATCTTGAATTTTGGACCACACCCAAAAACACTCGCTCTCATCCTACGGTGATAACAAAGGTACCCAAGAAGTTTCGTAAAGATCGGTTCATAAATACGGCCTGTAGCCCGAGCCGTGTGTATGGCACGGCGGATGGACAGACGGACGATGGGCCATGGCAATACCTCAAATTTGGCTTTGCCAAAGTTGAGCTAATGAAATCATTTGGTTGAAGCATTTCCAAAAAAACCCGGAAAATTAAAGTGTGACTGACAGACTTTCCAAGCGCCATAAGTCACACAAGAATAATGCAATCAGCATGAAACTCAAACTTGATCTGTAAGTCATCGTTCTATAGTAGGTTACCAAAAATGAAATCATTCCGTTGAAGCATTTCCAAAAAAAGTCTGGAAAACTGATATTTTGGCACTTTTCCATATTTCCAAGGGTCATAACTCACACAAGAATAAAGCAATCTGCATGAAACTCAAACTTGATCTGTAAGTCATCGTTCTATAGTAGTTTACCAAACATAAAATCATTCTGTTGAAGCGTTTCCAAAAAAAGTCTGGAAAACTGATATTTTGGCGCTTTTACATATTTCCAAGGGTCACATAACTCACACAAGAATAAAGCAATCTGCATGAAACTCAAACTTGATCTGTAAGACATCGTTCTATAGTAGTTTACCAAAAATGAAATCATTCCGTTGAAGCGTTTCCAAAAAAAGTCTGGAAAACTGATATTTTGGCACTTTTCCATATTTCCAAGGGCCATAACTCACAGAAGAATAAAGCAATCAGCATGAAACTCAAACTTATTCTGTAAGTCATCGTTCTATAGTAGGTTGCCAAAAATGAAATCATTTGGTTGAAGCATTTCCAAAAAAAGTCCGGAAAACTAAAGTGTGACTGACAGACTTTCCAAGAGCCATAACTCACACAAGAATAAGGTAGTCAGCATGAAATTCAAACTTGATCTGTAAGTCATCGTTCTATAGTAGGTTACCAAAAATGAAATCATTCCGTTGAAGCGTTTCCAAAAAAAGTCCGGAAAGTTAAAACATTTATAGTAATTTATATATTTTTTATACTTACCAATGACCCAGACTTAGCTGGTGCTAACTCTAAAAAAACCAGGGCCAAACACAAATTTTGCCCCCCAATCCCCAAAATTTGCATCCAAAACCAAAAGAAATCATGTCCTATAGGACCTCCATACTTCGCCCCTACTGCGCAAGCGCAGTGTCAAGGACGTTCCGAAATTGGCGCCAATTATCATTCTTACTGGCAGTGCCTGGTCAGCGCTATGTACTCAGCGGGGAGGCAAGAGTTCCCAACTCCTGGGAGGGCCATTGGTAAGTATAAAAAATATATAAATTACTATAAATTTTTTAACATTTTTATACTGTACCAATGACCCAGACTTAGCTGAATAGTAAAAAGGCTGGAGGGCCTAGGACATAGAGGAAAATCCAATAAGCTCAACTATATAATATAGAGGCAACCCCTTAAGGAGAAAAGGAGTATTAGGCTTTACATGTATCTTTCTTATTTAATACTAAATTAGAAAGATACAATACCCTTCATAATTGAGCACAATAACATTCATGTTCTCTATTAACATCCAGTATAACCCTTATACTAATTATTTTTAAAGTAAGCCAATAAATAAAGTTAGTCCAGAGAATTGAGACTCTTTATAATCTTTTAAAAGTGTCCGAGGATTGTATATTAACGCCCGTTTGACACTTGACATATACAAATGCTTCACACCGAGCTACACTTTAAAAATATGACATGAATGAATTTTAACATTAATATTACACTTTAAAACCATCCCGGAAGCGACTCAGAAATACTGACTTTGGACGAGGCATTCCCTTGCTTTTCACTTTAAAGCAGGTGACCTAAGGGAACACCCTCCCCCCCCCCCCCCTTCCCCTTGGTCAAATAGCCCAGAGCGAAGAGGGCAGCCAGACAGAGTCACTGCCGGAACAGAAAGCCTGCATAACTATAGTTGCAACTGTTTAGTGGACGACATTCTGAGCAACAGATAACGGACCTAAACAATGCAGGTCTCCAGAAATGGACTCAATATTTCTGAGATAAAAATTCGTGAATGTGGATGGCTGAGACCAATAAGCAGCCTTCATTAAATCTGTAATAGCAATACTATTAGCGTAAGCCCAAGAAGTAGCAAGAGCTCTTACTTCATGAGCGGAAATCTTAAGCACAGACTGCTGAGAAGAAGATAAACTCTCATAAGCAGTACGGATAGTTAATTGAATCCATCTAGCAATAGAATGGACCGAAATGTCCCTTCTATTAGGCATCAAAGACAGAAAGAAACGTTTTCGTCCCTTTCTGATAAACTGAGATCTCTGTTTATAGATACGTAACGCTCTAACAGGACAGAGTAAAGGCCTATGCCCGTCTGAAGACGGAAGAGCCTTAATGACAATAGGTTCCGGATATTTATTAGGAGCCTGATTCTTAGCTAAAAAACCCACATTAGTAGTGAAGGTGATAGTGTTCCCGACACTACGATAGTGAGAATCATCCACCGACAGTGCATGAAGCTCACTGACTCTTCTAGCAGAAGAGAAAGCTAAGAGAAAAGCTGTCTTATAAGATAAGAATTTGAAATCTACTGTCCCAAGAGGTTCAAATGGCTTTTCCTTGAATTTAAGAAGAACCCAAGCTAAATTCCATTTAGGAATTAACCTAAGAGTTCTGGGTCTATTTATCGAGAAGTTTCTAACCAACTTAGATAAAGAGACATTAGATCCAATTTGTAAACTATCATGATGTGCATAGGTATCAGATAACATAGACCTATAACCCTTAATAGTAACAGGCTGCAGTTTGATTTCGTCAAACAAGTATACTAGAAAGTTTGCAATGTCTGGTATAGAGGGATCGAAAATATCTACAGAATGATCCCTACACCAACGACGAAAAACCTTCCACTTAGCCGCATAGTTTAGCGAAGAGGAGGTCCTCCTACAGTTAGAAATCGCGTCCACTGCTCGTCCTGTAAAGTGCTTGCCATGCAAGAAGGACCGCACAACTGAAAAACGTGAAGGTTGAGACCTTGCGGGTTGTGATGGAGTTGACGCGATTTCCCCTGCGAAAGAAGATCCTCCCGTGGAGGAAGCTTTCGCGGTAGGTCCCACAACAGACACCTGAGTAGATTTACCCACGGTCTCTGTGGAGACAGAGATGCTACCAACAGAATCTTGCATTGAGATTGTTTTATCTTTAGCAATACTTGCTGAATTAACGGCGCTGGAGGATACGCATATCCTATCATTCCGTCCCAAGGGATCGACAGAGTGTCTACTGCAAATGCTCTTGGATCCGGACATGGAGACACATACGTCTGCAACTGATTGTTGAGATGTGTCGCAAATAAATCTATCATTGGCCGTTCCCATTGGTAGGAAAACTGATTGAATACTTGTTTGTTGAGAGTCCACTCTGACGGCAACAAGCGACCCTTTCGTGAAAGGGAGTCTGCTAGCACATTCAGACGACCCGGTATGTGACGGACCGAAAGAAGAACCTGATGTTCTAGCACAAACAGAAGGATTCTTTCCGTTAGATTGAACAACGGAACTGAATGAGTGCCTCCCTGATTCCGTATATACGCCACTACTGTCGTATTGTCGGATAGGATTTGGACATGAGCATTGTGAATAATGTCCATCCAATGACGTAACGCAAGCCAAATTGACATCATTTCCTTGATGTTTATGTGCTTGTCCAGGAATTGCGGATCCCAAAGACCCTGGCATCTCGAATCCGTTGGGATCAATGATGCACCCCAACCTGTTTGACTGGCATCCGTCATAATGGTAAAACTCGGATCCGGCAACTGCAGCGGAACTCCCTGAGTTAACCACTGAATGTTTGCCCAAGTCTGAATCTCTTGTTTCACTTGATCTGACAAGAGAACGTCTATGTCGAGCGAATGAATTTTCACACTCCAATTCTGAGTCAAGAAAATTTGGAGAGGACGCGTGCGTAACCGCCCCATCGGAATGAGATCCGCAGCGGCTCTGCACAGACCTATCAGTCTCATAAATTCTCTCGCTGTGACTTTGTCTGCGTGCAGACAATAGCGAGCGTAACAACTGACTAATTTCGCTCTGGTTAACGGCAGACGAACGAGATTGTTGTGTGTCTTGAAGCTCATTCCCAGATGTGTGAATGACTTGGACGGCACCAGATCCGACTTCTCCTCGTTTACTGTAAAACCGAGACGTCGGAGCAATAGAAGTAGATTCTGAACATCGTTCTGAAGCGTTAACTCGTTGCCGTACCTCTGAAGAATGTCGTCCAGGTAGGCCGACGTTACCACAGACGAATGAGCTCGGAAATAGATCATTACCGAGTTCATTACCCGAGTGAAAGCCCAGGGTGCTAGATTCAATCCGAAGCACATCGCCCGGAATTGATACACCACTCCTAGGACTGCGAAGCGTAGATACTTTCTGAATGTCGGATGTACCATGACGTGAAAGTACGCATCCTTGAGATCTATGCTTGTTGCATAATCGTTCACCCGAATACTCGCTCTGACCGACCGAATCGTCTCCATATAAAACTTCGGAGCGACGATCAGCTTGTTTATCCAGCTCAAATCTATGACTGGACGGAACGAGCCGTCTGGTTTCGGAACCAGAAACAGATGGCTGTAGAATCCCGGAGACTCCTGGTTTTCTACGACCTCTACCGCGTTCTTCATTAAAAGAGACTGCACCTCTGATAATAGAGCGTCTCTTTTCTGCGGATTTGACGGAAGTTGAGTCCATTTTGGACTTCGAGTTAATGGAGGCTTTCGTTTGAAGGATATCTTTAGACCTTCCGAAGTCACTCCTCTCACCCAAGGGTCGTCCGTAATTGACGCCCATTCTTGTGAAAAGCTCGACAACCTTCCGCCAACCGGTACGCGATAAAGGTTTAAGCCATCACCTCCTGGACCTGCGAGGCCTGCGGTAGGAGAAACCACGTCCTCCACGACCCGCACCTCGTCCCGTCGACCTCGGGGCGTCCGACCGGTTGTCCCGGTCCGAAGGACGTCCCGAACGTGAGTCGCTACCTTGACGGTCTCTCGAATAAGACCAAGAGGACGCACCGGAACCTCTATAGGAACCTCTCTTGGGCGCATTAGACCCAGAAGTGCCTGTCCTATTCTTGTCTGCCGTATCTGACTTCTTAGAAGCAGATTTGAACAACAGAGAATCCGAAGCTTTCTTTGTAATTTTATCATAAATAGCAGAAAGCTTGCCGTCAAAGAGAAGTTCTCCGGAGACCGAAGCGACTCTGAGAGAGTTCTTCACCTTAGTATCCACGAGTGTGGATGTAGCTAGGGCTGCGTCACGTCTAATCAACTCCAGGTTTGCCACTGAAAGGGCGGAGTTACACGTGGAATAAGCTACTGCCCTTGAAAGAAGTCTTAAAGAGGATTGTATATCCTGAAATTCTTTCCCTTGAAGGCGCAGTGATAACGCCTTAGTAAGGTGATCTGCGTAAGATAAGGCATCTAAACTGGCTCTGTTAGACGAAATAGCTGTTTCCAACACCGCGGTTGGAATAGAAGCTGACGATGGTAATGATAGCTCTAAGTCTTCCGCCTCGTCGTCCATACGTAGAGGAACTCTCGGAATACCCTGTCCTGCCGTGTCGAATTTATTCCTTGCATTAATGAAAGGCAGGTTGAGAGTATTGGCGGACAAGAAACCTGCTTTCCCCGTTTTGGAAGCAAGTTTAAATATAGCGTCGTTCAATAATTCAAATGTTCTTGCAACATTATTGGACTGCGACGGAAACTCGGGAGCGATGTCCCTGAACCGCTCAAAAAATTCAGAGTCCAATGACGCTATAATCCTCTTGTCCGGAACCGCAGCAGTCTGGCCCGACGGAACAACTTGAGGGAGAAAGTACCGGATGAAGTCCACGGCAGCTTTATGTTGTTCCGAAAGGGATAGCTCCAAGTCATCCGTATCCCTTTCACCATCCGGTCGGACCTCATGATGCTCCCGGTCGTCTGCCCCCGATGCTTCGGCGGAGCGTACCGACCCAGCGCCGTCGGATAATTCCCGATCCGACACCGTTTCTGTCGGCTGCTGGGATGCTGCGATAAGTCGTGCTATCTGCACAAGTACGTCCGGCATCGAGACCTGCGGAGGCGCAGTCTTTAGCTGCTTCGCCGAGGGCAGCTCCGCATCTGATGGCTCCCGCATACTTTTTCTATGCGAACATCCGGAGTCCATCGGCCTCGAGTCCCTGGCTGCCGGATGGTGTGACCTGGTCGCCGAAGAATCCCTGATCGGCGAAGCTGGTAAGATATCGGCGGTCACGCAGCCAAGGTGCGGTCGTGTGCGCTGACGAGAAGAAGAAGCCTGAGCAGTCTCCGCGGACTGCCTATACAACGGAGCGTCCCGAGCGACGGACGTATGCTCCGCTTGCGACACATTTTGTACCACAACATCTGGTCCCAGATGTTGTTGTACGAGAGAGGGGCCTCTCTCGCTCGCGGCCCGGAAGGACCTGGACGAGCTAGGAACCGGACTCAAAGGCTTCCTCCGATCTCGCCTACTATCCGCCGTCACTGGGTGTGCACATTGAATGTTTATAGTGCTCGCATCACCCAACATTTCCTCCTGAACCGCATCGGATGAACCCGGCTGCCGAACCATTCGGTGAATGGACGCTACACCGGGCGAGCTAGCGGACGACATTTGTTTAATCTCCATGAGCACTTTTGCCGCTAGCTCTGTATTCATTTGTGACGACGGAAGCGCACTTGCGGAAGATAACATGGAAACATCACCCTGTTCTTGTTCCTCTGAAATAGAAACTGAGAGAGTAGAGTGACTCTGCGGAGAAAGAGCCGGCATAGCCCTTTCTCCAGTAACAACATACCGTGACACACGTTTCCAATGTTTGTCATCCCAAAATTGACATATAGAACAGGGATTAGTGCGAGAACACTGACTACAATTAATACAATGATCATGAATGTCAGAGGAAGATTTCTTCCTATTACAATTTGAACAATATCCTTTCATTGTGAAAAGTCAACAACAAGTCCTAGTTACTCGCACAAACCCCTGACACAAAGATACATAATAACATGATCCATTAATAATGAAAAAACAATTGCAAATCAAAATAATTTTTGAAAAATATTTTTTCAGCGAAGCCCAAGTTTCTGAAAAGTAACGTTGTGCCCCGATGGATCCGATGGCTAAGTGTGGTCAAAAATTTTAAATTTATATTAAATAATTAATGCAACACTTACGGATAATCAAAATGTATCTTATAGTGAGATAAACTACACCAAAGGCAAACAGCCCCCCTCAAAAGAGACTGTTGCCAATGTAAACAAACAGTGTAAAACACCAGAAAACATGACTCCAGGCACTGAAAAAACTGGCCCGAAATCAGTCATCAAAATTACACTCTATCTGATGCAAGACAGAGACTCCCAGGGGAGAATCTGCAGAACATCAAATGGAAGATGCAGAACACAATGTTTATACACCCATGGGTGAAAACGTAACTATGGGGAAAATAACAGAAAACATTCTGTAACCAAGCAACTCTCCCAAGAGAATTTTAGAAATGAACTTTCTCAAAAATATGCCAAAAGCATGGGAGAATTGCAAGGGGGGACTTAGAAGACCAGGGGAGAGGAAACACTGAATAAGCAGTGCAACTTTTTAGCAAGAATGACAACAAGAGGCCCATGCCTCGAAAATAGGCAACTTAACATAATTTCATAAAAAATTTTAAGTACAGCCCTGATTATTTTTTGTCACTCCTTTTTCCTCTCCTCCTTCTATATCCTCCTTAGAATCACCATTTCTCCAAAAATTACGTGTCTGGCATCCTTTAAACTGAGATTTACAAGCACAAAGATCAGTGAGATGTTGACTGATGAAGGGCCAAACAGAGAATGATAATTGGCGCCAATTTCGGAATGTCCTTGACACTGCGCATGCGCAGTAGGGGTGAAGTATGGAGGTCCTATAGGACATGCTTTCTTTTGGTTTTGGATGCAAATTTTGGGGACTGGGGGGCAAAATTTGTGTTTGGCCCTGGTTTTGTTAGAATTAGCACCAGCTAAGTCTGGGTCATTGGTACAGTACAAAAATACTGATATTTTGGCACTTTTCCATATTTCCAAGGGTCATAACTCACACAAGAATAATGCAATCAGCATGAAACTCAAACCTGATCTGTAAGTCATCGTTCTATAGTGGGTTACCAAAAATGAAATCGTTCCAATGAAGCGTTTCCACAAAAGGTCTGGAAAGTTAAAAAATTTATAGTAATTTATATATTTTTTATACTTACCAATGACCCAGACATAGCTGGTGCTAACTCTTAAAATATAGGGCCAAACACAAATTTTGCCCCCCAATCCCCAAAATTTGCATCTAAAACTAAAGAAAACATGTCCTGAGAGGCCCTCCACACTTCGCCCCTACTGCGCATGCGCAGTGTCAAGGACGTTCCGAAATTGGCGCCATTTATCATTCTAATAACCAGTGCCTGGTAAGCGCTATGTACTCAGCGGGGAGGCAAGAGTTCCCAACTCCTGGGAGGGCCATCCCCGTCTGGGTCATTGGTAAGTATAAAAAATATATAAATTACTATAAATTTTTTAACATTTTTATACTGTACCAATGACCCAGACATAGCTGAATAGTAAAAAGGCTGGAGGGCCAAGGACATAGAGCAAAATGGAATACGCTCAATAAAATAAAATAGAGTCATCCCCTGTAGGGAAAAGAAGTAATAGGCCTTACATGTATCTTTCTTATTTATGATAAATTAGAAAGATACAACACCTTCCAAAAATTGAGCTTCATACATCCATGTACTCTATAAATATCCAATAATCCTTATACTAATAATTTTTAAAGTAAGCCAATAATAAAGTAAGTCTAGAGAATAGAGACTCTTATACTCCTAAAAGTGTGTGAGAATTGCATAATCATGTCCGTTGACATATGCAATATTCAAAAGCTATACTTTAAAAACTAAGACTTGAATGAATTTTATAAACTTAAACTTCTCACTAAACAACCATCCCAATAACAGCTCAGAATTACTAACTCCGGAGGAGGTATCCCCTTGTTTTCATAGTAAAAACAGGTGACCCAAGGGAACACCCTCCCCCCCCCCCCTTTTTCTTGCCCTGGGTCAAATAGCCCAGAGCGAAGAGGGCAGCCGAACGGAGACACTGCCGAAACAGACAGCCTACCTAGCTATAGTAGCAACTGTTAAGTGAATGACATTCTCAGCAGTAGATAATAGACCTAACAATAGAGGCCTCCAGAAATGGACTCGATATTTCTGAGATAAAATTCATGAATGGATGGCTGAGCGCAATGAGCAGCCTTCAAAAAATCTATAATAGCAACACTATTAATGTAAGCCCAAGAAGTAGAAGAACTCTTACTTCATGAGCCGAAATCTTAAGCACAACTGCTAAGCCAATGATATACCATAAGCAGTACGCTAGTTAATAGAATCCATTAACAATAAAATGGAGCGTAACGTCCTTCTACTAGACATCAAAGACAGAAGAAGCTTACGCCCTTGTAATAAACAGATATCTGTTTATAAATACATAAACTGTACCCGGAAAGAGTAAAGGCCTATGCCCATACGAAGACGGAAGGACCTTAAAATAATAGGTTCCGGATAATAGGAGCCTAACTCTTATGCAACAATCCAACCTAAATAGTAACGGAAGTATTGATTCCGAAACTATGAAAGTGAAAATCATCCATCGATAGTGCATGAAACTCACTGACTCTACAGTAAAAGAGAAACCAACAGAATTACTGTCTAAAAGGTCAGAATTTGAAAACTACTGTTTCCAGAGGCTCAAATGATTACTTAGCTAAATAAGAACCTGAAGTTAAAATCCGTATAGGAATTTAATCTAAAGATTCTAAGTCTATTTATCAAAAAGTTACTAACTGACTTAGATAAAGAGACAAAAGACTCAATTGTAAACTATCGTAGAGTGCATAGGTATGAGGTAACATAAACCTAAACAGGCTGCAGTAGATCTTGTGAAACAAGTATACTAAAAAATAGCAATGAGTAGTATGGAGGGATCAACCATATGAACATAATGATCCCTACACCACGACGGAAGAGCCTCCACTTTAGTCGCATAGAATAGCGAAGAAGAGGATCTCCTATAGTAAGAAATCGCGTCCAAAGCTCGTCCAGTACAGTGCTTACAATGCAATACGGACCACACAACGGAATACATGAAGGTTGCGACCTTGCTGGTTGTGATAAAGATGACACGATTTACCCAGTGAAAAAAGATCCTCACATAGAGGAAGATTTCACGTTAAGATCCACAGTAGACAAGAGAGTAAATTACTCATGATCTCTGTGAAGATAGAGATGCTATCAACAGAAATGTATTGTGGATGTTTATCTTAGCAATACCTGCTAAAAACAACAGCGCCGGAGGATACGCGTATCCTATCATTCCGTCCTATAGATCAATAGAGCGTTAACAGTATTAGCTCAGAGATCTGGACAAGCCAACACATACGTCTGCAATTGATTAGCCAGCTGTGTCATAAATAAAACATCATTGGGCGCTCCCATAGATAGCAAATCTGATTGAATACTTGTTTGTTGAGAGTCCATTCTGACAGCAACAAGCGACCCGTAAGAGAACGGGAGTGCGATAAAACAATCAGACGACCCAGAATATGACGGACCAAAACTGAACTTGGTGTACTATAACCAACAGACGGATTCTTTCCATTAAATTGAATAACGGAAACGAAAGAGTGCCTCCCTGGTTCCGGAGATACGCCACTACTGTCGAATTAAAGGACAGGAATTTGGGCATGCGTTTCTGAATAATGTTCATGCAATGACATAAAGCAAGCCTAAAAAACATTATTCCGCGGAAGTTAACTGATAGCTAAAAGACTGCGGAACCCAAAGACCCTGGCACTTCGAATCCGTAGGGATCAGTATATATCCCAATCTGTTTGACTGGCAACCGTCATAACAGCCACACTCGGGTCCGGCAACTGCGGCGGCACTCTCTGAGTCAACCACCGAATGTTTGCCCCAGTCTGAATCTCTTGTAACACTAGATAGACAAGAGAATGTATAAATCAAGCAATTCATGGATTGCCGGAAAGTTGCCGTCGAAGAGAAGCTCCTCCGAGAACGAAGCGACTCTGAGAGAGTTCTTAACCTACTATCCACGCGTGGATGTAGCTAGGGCTGCATCACGTCTAACCAACTCCAATCAGCCACTGAAGGGCGGAGTTATACGTGAACAAACTACTGCCCTCAAAAGAAATTACATTGAGAATAATATCCCGTAAATCTTTTCTTGAAGACGTAATGATAACGCCTCAGTAAGGCGGATTACGTATAATAAAGCGTCTAAGTTAAGTCTACTATACATAATGTCGTTCCCAACATTGAAATTGGAAAAGACATAAACGGTGAAAAAGAATATATGCAGTCTTTAATCACACCGTCTAGACGCATATGAACTCTCGGTATGCCCTGCTCTGCCAAAATAAACTATATGTAAAAAAGATAAAATGGCAGAAATGAGCCACGCGGACAAGAAACTAAACTATCATGCTTAGTAGCAGGCTTGTATATATATATAATATATATAGCGTCGAAAAATAAAACACATGTTGTAATGACAATATTGGACTGCGTCGGTAAGTCAGGGACAAAGTCCCTGTACCGATCGAAAAATCCGAGTCCAATGACGCTATAAGTCTCTTATCCAAGATCGCAGCAATGAAGTCCGAAAAATAATCACTGGAAGAAATGCCAGAAGATATGAAAGGCATCTTCCGATACTACCAAAGGGAAAAATCGAAATCTTTCGAATCCCTTTCGCCATCCTGTCGGACCCTATAAAGCGTTCGGTCGTCCGTAGCTTGATGCAACCGCGGACCGCACCGACCCAGCGCCGTCGGATAATTCCTGATTCGACCGAGAAACCGTCAATTGCTGGGATGCTGCGAAACAACTGTGCTAACTCGGATAGCACGTCCGTCACTGAGGCTTGAGGAGCAGCGGTCTTACGATGCATTGCCGCAGGAAGCTCCGAGATCGTTACCCCGTGCATACTTCCAATATGCGAGCGAACGGAGTGTATAGGCCTCGTGTCCCTTGGCTACCGGATGGCGCGACCTATTCGCTGTGGAATCACTGAATGCCGAAACTGATCGGATACTCGAGGTCACGTAGCCAATGTGCGGTCGTGTGCCCTGCTGTGAGGATGAGGAAGCATTAAAGACAGTCTCTCGGACTGTCAATATAACGGAGCGTCCCGAGCAACGGACATATGCTCCGAATGTAAATATCTGAACCACAACATGCGGTCCCCTATGTTGTTGACTTCCTCCGATCTGTCCTCAATCTGCCGTCACTGGGTGAGTACTAAAGTAATTAAAGTGCTCGCATCACCCAAATCTCCTTCCTAGACCGCAATGGACGAACCCGGCAGCCGAACCATTCGATGAATGTACGCTACACCGGGTGAGCTAGCGAATGTCACTCCGTAAGCGATAGACATATTCCATGAGCACTTATTGCCGCTAACTCTTCATTAACTATGACGACAGAGGCACACTTTTGAAAGACATCTCCATAACTCTTCGAACAAGAAACCAGAAATGCTTGGATAGCAAGCATAAAATAATAATATATAGCGTCGTTCAATAATTCGAAAGTTTGTGTGACATTATTGGACTATGTCGGAACTGAGGGACGATGTCCCTGAACCGAACCAAAAATTTCTAAGTCCACCGACGCTATCAGTTTCTTATCCGGCATCGCAGCATATGTTGTTCCGAAAGGGAAAGCTTGAAATCCACCGAATCCCTTTCGGTATCCCGTCGGACCGGATGAAACTTTCGGACGTCCGTACCCGCTTCCGCGGAGCGTCCCGACCCAGCATCGTCGGATAAAATATATGCGACAGATTCAGTTGATGCTGGGATGCTGCGATAAACTGTGCTATTAAGGAAAGCACGTCCGTTCCCGAGGCCTGTGCTGTAGCGGACTTACGATGCATTGCCGCTGGAAGCTCCGTGTACGTTGACTCCCGCATACTTCCTATGCGAACGTCCGGAGTCTGCAGGCCTCGAGTCCCCGGCTACCGACCCAGCGCTGTCGGATAATTCTCGATCCGACACCGTTTCTGTCGGCTGCTGGGATGCTGCGATAAGCTGTGCTATGTGCACAAGAATGTCCGGCGTCGAGACCTGCGGAGGCGCAGTCTATCGCTGCTTCGCCGAGGGCAGCTCCGCATCAGATGGCTCCCGCATACTTTTCCTATGCGAACGTCCGGAGTCCATCGGTCTCGAATCCCTGGCTGCCGGATGGTGTGACCTGGTCGCCGAAGAATCCTTGATCGGCGAAGCTGGTAATATATCGGCGGTCACGCAGCCAAGGTGCGGTCGTGTGCGCTGACGAGAAGAGGAAGCCTTAGCAGTCTCAGCGGACTGCCTATACAACGGAGCGTCCCGAGCGACGGACGTATGCTCCGCTAACGACACATTTGTACCACAACATCTGGGGCCAGATGTTGTTGAACGAGAGAGGGGCCTCTCTCGCTTGCCGTCCGGATGGACCGGAACGAGCTATGAACCGGACTAAAAGGCTTCCTCCGTTCTCCCTCCGATCCGCCGTCACTGGGTGTGCATTAAGTTAATTTTATAGTGCTCGCATCACCCCAAAATTCCTTCTAGACCGCAACGGACGAACCCGGCTGCCGAACCATTCGGTGAATGGACGCTACACCGGGCGAGCTAGCGGACGTCAAAGGCCGTCGAACCTACTAGGGTCCTCTTAGGCAATTGGCGTATTACATGAGCACTTTTCCGCTAGCCCTTCATTAATTGTGACGACGGAGGCACACTGTTGGAAGACATCACAGATACATCACCCTAATCTTGATCGTCTGAAATAGAAATTGATAAAGTAGAGTGACCCTGCGGGGAAAGGACCGGAGTGTCCAAATCCCCAACAACATACCGTGACATACGCTTCCCATATTGTCATCGAAATCATACGATACAGAACCGGAGTTAATGCGAGTACACTGACCACATATAGAATGATAATAAGGTCAGAGGAAGACTTCCTCTTAAAACAATTGATCAATATCCTTTCAATGTGAAAAGAAAACAAGTCCTGGTACTCGCACTAACCCCTGGCAATCAAAATACATAATAATAATATGATCCATTAATATAGAAAAAATAATTGAAATCAAAATATTTTGAAAAAATATTTTTTCAGAACAGCCCAAGTTTCTGAAAAGTAACGTTGAGCCCCAATGGATCCCAAGCCTAAGTGTGGACAAAAATTTTAAAAATATTTTAAACAATTTATTCAACACTTACGAACAATAATAATGTATCTAGTTATGATTGAAATAACATAAAGATATTATTATTTAGAAATCCCCCCCTCACACAGAGGGCTGTTGTAAATGTAAACAATGAGTGTAAAAACACTAAAATAAGACTCCAGGCACCCAGGCCCGAAATCAGTTACCAAAAATACACCATCTGATGCAAAACAGAGACTTCCAGGGAAGAAACTGCAGAACATCAGATGGTAGATGCAGAACACAACGCCTAACCACCCGTAGGTGAAGACGTAAACATGGGGAAAAAACAGAATTCATTCTGTTATTCAGCTAAACTTCCCAAGAAATTTTAGTAATAATAATTACAGAAATTATGCCAAAAGCATGGGAGAATAGCAAGGGGGAACTTAAAGGACAGGGAGAGAGGAAAAACACTTGAAAAAACAGTGTAACTAAATAATCAGAATGACAACAAAATGGCTGCTGCCTTGAAAATAGGTAACTTAACATAATTTCATTAAAAAATTTTAAGTTACAGCCCTGATAATATTCTGTCACACATTCCTTTCCTCTCCTCCTTTTCTATCCTCCTTAGAATCACCATTTCACTAATATTTATGTGTCTGGCATCATTTAAACTGAGATTTAAAAGCACAAAGATCAGTCAGATGTTAACTGATGAAGGGCCAAACTTAGAATGATAAATGGCGCCAATTTCGGAACGTCCTTGACACTGCGCATGCGCAGTAGGGGCGAAGTGTGGAGGGCCTCTCAGGACATGTTTTCTTTAGTTTTAGATGCAAATTTTGGGGATTGGGGGGCAAAATTTGTGTTTGGCCCTATATTTTAAGAGTTAGCACCAGCTATGTCTGGGTCATTGGTACAGTATAAAAATACTGATATTTTGGTGCTTTTCCATATTTCCAAGGGCCATAACTCAAACAAGAATAATGCAATCAGCATGAAACTCAAACATGATCTGTAAGTCATCGTTCTATAGTAGGTTACCAAAAATGAAATCATTCGGTTGAAGCATTTCCAAAAAAAAGTCCGGAAAACTAAAGTGTGACTGACAGACTGACACAGACTGACAGACTGACGGATGGACAGAGTGCAAACCTATAGTCCCCTCCGGTGATGCCGGTAGGGGACTAAAAATATGAATCAATTGGAACCACCCTTCATATTAAGCTATCAATCACAATTACAGAGAATATTAAAAAAGCATGCTGGGAACAAGTCACAAGCTTTTGGGATAAATAAACTTGTACAATGTGCTCACCTCATAAAAATGTTTAAAGAAGGATTTAAGGTTACATTCGGTATCTACATGTCAATATAGTTAATCTATTTTAGCGTGGGTCTGTTGGGGAAATTTTTTGGCCGTAAAATCACCCTTAACACCTTCAAAACACATTTTGAAGAAAAGAGAAAAAAATCTCCCAGTGCACTCCCTCTCACTCATAACAGTCAAAACCCTCCAAATCTTCTTCTCAAGCAAAAAACAAATGCCCAATGGAATCTCTGACCCCACTACCCCATGGGCCTCAATTTGAGCAAACATAAATCTTGTATAGTCTTTATACTGTACTAAGTTAAAATTTGGGCTTCCACACTCAGCCCAAATATGACTCTAGGGACTTAATTTGGACAAATTTATATCTATATTTTGTTCCCGGAGATCCCAAAGGAATGCTTAAAAATGTTTTTTAAATGAATCAAGTATGCCATTTAATAATATTGCATACCATTTTGGTTCTCATCAACTAACTGCCTCGGAAGACAGAAATTTAGGAGGGGGTTTAAGAATTCCACACCTCATGGAATGAGCTCAAATATTGGACAAGAATCTTTCTTTGAACAAACTTGATTCTATATATCCATTATTCATTGTCCTGTCATTATGCACTAATGGGTAAAATTCTTAATATTCATTAACTATAAGAAATCCTAGAAAACTCATAACAGCATGCTGTGAGTGGAATTAATATGGGATTGGTTAGATATACATTTGTTACACATGGTGAAATTTTTAAAACGATACCAACCTGAGCCTGCAGTAGTTCCACCACCTTCAACTGAAATGTTAAATGAGAACATTCAATCAGTTAGAAAATAATATTGCAAATAATTTATACAAGATTTCATTAATTAGACAAGGGAATACATTCCAAAATTTAATCATAACCAAGTTTTTGCACTTTAGATGATTCAAACTCCTTGTCTCGAAATATTTTTCATATTACATATCCAGTCCTTGTAAGAACCAGAAGATGCACAACCCTACCAGCTGCATTGCCAGGTGTGATTTCATTCTGTTTCCCCCTTTTATGTAACATATTCAGACTCTTTCAGTTTCAAAGAAGTAACAGGGAATCCTATTCAGAAAATATTTATAAACTGAAAAGAATAGCTTCCACTGTTATTATAAATCACCACTCTATTCCACGCTAACTAACCAGTTTAGCAGCTAACACTCGGAAAAATAAATCGTATTCCCACTGCCACTCGACAAAAATGGTATTCCATTCCCTGCATCATATTCCATTTTTTTTGTTATTGTTTACAAACTGGTTGAGTTGAATTAATTATAAAGGGTTGTTTTGGAAAAACAAATAAGGAGAAAATAAAAAAAATACAAAAGTTCACAACTCAGATTTGAGTATGATTTTATCCCCTTGTGGGCAATGCAGATTATTATAACCCTCTGTGCACCCCACTCGAGGACAAAAATCGTACTTGAATCCAAGCAATGAACTATTGTCTATAGAGTTCGTCAACAAAGATATAAAAATCAAATTCATAATTTTGTTTCATTGTAGAGGTACTGCAAAAAAAATATCGATTTGGTTGCTCCCAGCATGCTAGTTGGTGAAGAAAACATATATGGTTAGATATTTATTAATTATACAGAAATTAAATTTATAAAAATACCAACCTGGCACTGAAGTAGTTTCATCACTTTTACCTGAAAAATTAGTGACATACTTTTATCAATAACAATATAATATCAATTATAATTTGGGAAACTTCTCTTTCTGAAAGTTCTTTTCTGATCATACAAGAGAATATTCACTAAAGTTTACTCATAACTACCAAGCTTTTTGCCCTGTAATTGATTTTAATCGCCTTTCCATTTACATTATGTATTTATTACACACCCATTTCAAATTAATGTGTGCGCAGGGCATTCCAGAGTGTGTGGTAGAAAGAAAGTTGTAACACACATGTGTGTGATACAAGTTTTTGCATTTTTTCAAACCAGAGAGAGAACCAATCATACTGCTGAGATTCTCTTCTCCAGAGAGTTGACCAATCATTTTTCTTGGTGTTATTTTTGACACTGACAGTGCGTTTTTAGCCACTGAAAATTCTGAAAATAAATTATACATACCTTAGGATATGAGTGACGGAAAGTCGCTATTGCTTCATTTGTAAACTGAGTCCAATATTAAAAATTGGAATCAAACTTTAATGAAAGTGTCAATGACACTGTAGCTCAACTTGTCAAGACAAAGACATGTACATGTATAGTATGTGACACAGCAATGACAAACATCTAGGTAATGACCTGATAACAAAGGTACATATAAAGTATTGTAACGGTCTGTACATAAATACTAACCGTTGCCTGTAACAAATGTATAGGTAAAGTATTGTGAAGGTGGGTGACAGTCAGATGCTAAACTAGAAAAGAAATCTTTGAGTCCCAGAGTGGGTCTGACTGAACCCCAAAATATTTGTTCTCATAGCACAGTGATAACAAAGGCACCCCAAAACACACTCATTCCTGTCTCAAGGTGAAAACAAAGGTACCCAAGAAGTTTCGTGAAGATCAGTTCACAAATATGAGCTGTGTAGAAGTTGTGACAAAAAACTGATTGGACCTAATTTCGGCACAAAATGGCAACTGGCAGCCATCTTGAATTTTGGACTGCACCCAGAAACACTCGTTCTCGTCCCAAGGTGATAACAAAGGTACCCAAGAAGTTTTGTGAAGATCGGTTCATAAATACAGCTTCTAAACCGAGCCGTATTGACATGTGCACTTACAGTGTATAAGTAGCACTGAATAAATCAAAGTTCATCTAATTTGCATAATTTCTGCACGAGAAAAAAACCTGTACTATATGTGATGTATTCCATGTTACTAAACATTCATACAAAAATTTATTCAAATCAGAACTTTCATACAGAAGTTCTGTACAAAAGACTGATTGCACTAATTTTGGTACAAAATGGCTGCTGGTGGCCATCTTGAATTTCGGACCACACCCAAAAACACTCGTTCTCATCCCACGGTGATAACAAAGGTACCCAAGAAGTTTCGTAAAGATCAGTTCATAAATACGGCCTTTAGTCTGAGCCATATAGAAGTTGTGTACAAAAAACTGATTAGACCTAATTTCAGTACAAAATGACCACTGGCAGCCATCTTGAATTTTCGACCGCACCCAGAAACACTCGTTCTCATCCCAAGGTGATAACAAAGGTACCCAAGACGTTTTGTGAAGATCGGTTCATAAATACAGACTCTAGCCCGAGCCGTATTGACATGTGTACTTACTGTGTGTAAGTAGCACTGAAAAAATCAAAGTTCATCTAATTTGCATAATTTCTGCACGAGAAAAAAAGCTGTATTATATGTGATGTATCCCGTGGTACTAAACATTCACACACAAAATTATTCAAATCAGCGCTTTCATATGGAAGTTCTGTGTAAAAATCTGATTGCACCAAATTTTGTACAAAATGGCTGCCATCGGCCATCTTGAATTTCGGACCGGACCCAAAAACACTCGTTCTCATCCCACGGTGATAACAAAGGTACCCAAGGAGTTTCGTAAAGATTCTTTCATAAATACGGCCTCTAGCCCGAGCCGTATTGGCATTTGCACTTACAGTACTGAAAGTAACACCAAAAAACATCAAAGTTAGTCTAAATTGCATAATTTACGCACGAGAAAAAAACCCGTATTATATGTGATGCATCCCATGGTACTAAACATTCATACAAAAAATTATTCAAATCAGAGCTTTCGTATGGAAGTTCTGTACAAAAAACAGATTTCTGCATCGTCGGTACAAAATGGTGGCTGGCAGCCATCCTGAATTTCGGACCGCACCCAAAAACACTCGTTCTCGTCCCACAGTCATAGCAAAGGTACCCAAGAAGTTTCGTAAAGATCGGTTCATAAATACGGCCCCTAGCCCGAGCCGTATCCAATTGTAGACGGACAGACAGACGACGGGCCATGGCATAAGCTCAAATTTGGCTTCGCCAAAGTTGAGCTAAAAATGGAACAAAAAACTTCACCCTTTGACCCTTTCAGTAAAAATGAAAATCTACCATTCATTTACTTTCCTTAAATTATGAGTACCAAACTGATCATTTTCTTGCATTGAAATCATCGAGATCAAGGCAATAATTTATTGTCCAGAAATACAGTTCTGACACAAACTAGAGGGGGTATCAGTACCCCGTGGCTCACCAACAGGTGGCCAATGTAAACGGGTGGCTGGAGTAAAAAAAAAAGTTCAAAACCTGCACACAAAAGTCCAAAATTAAAGAAAATAAGCAGCTAAAGGGTTAAATAATATAATAATAACCCCTAAGAAGCATGGAGATATGCTGCAAGGTAAATCTCCACTTGGGAGAAAGGAAAAAAAACCCATCAAAACCTGCACGCAAACATCAAAATAAGTCTAAAATTTGATTCAAAGGGTTAAAATTAAGACAAAATACCCTGGAAAAGAGTTAAATGTTATAGTGAACCACCAAAGCAATATGCAGAAACTCTACACTTGGAAGAAAGGAAAAAAAAAACCCCCATGAAAACCTGCACGCAAACGTCAAAATAAGTCTAAAAATCTATTCAAAGGGTTAACATTTTTTTAAAAATGCACTGGAAAGATAGCAATGTTATAATAACCACCACTGCAATATGCATTGAGGTCAACCTCACTTGAAATTGTTTTTTTTTATCACAACCTGTACATAAAAGTAAGAAACTGTAAGCCTAAGTCCAAAAGCTGTACATAAAAGTCCAAAATTGAAGTAATTCAGCAGGAAAAGGGTTAAATAATACAAACATAGCCCTAAGATGCATGTTTACATACAATAGAAAGCATGGACATATGCTGCAAGGTAAATCTCCACTTGGAAGAAAGGGAAAAAAAACATCAAAACCTGCACGCAAACATCAAAATAAGTCTAAAATTTGATTCAAAGGGTTAAAATTAAGACAAAATACCCTGGAAAAGAGTTAAATGTTATAGTGAACCACCATAGCAATATGCAGAAACTCTACACTTGGAAGAAAGGAAAAAAAAAAAACCCATGAAAACCTGCACGCAAACGTCAAAATAAGTCTAAAAATCTATTCAAGGGGTTAAAAATTTTTTAAAAATGCACTGGAAAGATATCAATGTTATAATAACCACCACTGCAATATGCAGTGAGGTCAACCTCACTTGAAATTGTTTTTTTTTTATCACAACCTGTACATAAAAGTAAGAAGCTGTAAGCCTAAGTCCGAAAGCTGTACATAAAAGTACAAAATTGAAGTAATTCAGCTGGAAAAGGGTTAAATAATACAAACATAGCCCTAAGATGCATGTTTACATACAATAGAAAGCATGGACATATGCTGCAAGGTAAAGCTCCCCTTGAAAGAAAGGAAAAAAAAAACATCAAAACATGCACGCAAACATTAAAATAAGTCTAAAATTTGATTCAAAGGGTTAAAATTACGACAAAATACCCTGGAAAAGAGTTAAATGTTATAGTGAACCACTATAGCAATATGCTGAAACTAAAAAAAAATTTGAAAAGCCAAAAAATCAAAACCTGTACACAAAAGTTCAAAATATTTGAGAGCGGACGCCGACGCCGACATGAGGGCTATGCCATAGGCTCACACAACTAACGTTGGTGACCCAAAAATGGCCAAGTTTGAATCACCAAAAAGTTAAAAAATTTATAGTAATTTATATATTTTTTATACTTACCAATGACCCAGACATAGCTGGTGCTAACTCTTAAAATTCTAGGGCCAAACACAAATTTTGCCCCCCAATCCCCAAAATTTGCATCTAAAACCAAAAGAAATCATGTCCTGAAGGTCCTCCATACTTTGCCCTCACTGCGCATGCGCAGTGTCAAGGACGTCCCGAAATTGGTGCCAATTATCATTCTAACAAGCAGTGCCTGGTCAGCGCTATGTACTCAGAGGGGAGGTATGAGTTCCCAACTCCTGGGAGGGCCATCCCCGTCTGGGTCATTGGTAAGTATAAAAAATATATAAATTACTATAAATTTTTTAACATTTTTATACTGTACCAATGACCCAGACATAGCTGAATAGTAAAAAGGCTGGAGGGCCTAGGACATAGAGGAAAATCCAATAAGCTCAACTATATAAATAGAGTCAACCCCTTGAGGAGAAAAGGAGTATTAGGCTTTACATGTATCTTTCTTATTTTATGATAAATTAGAAAGACACAACACCCTTCATAATTGAGCATAATAACATTCATGTTCTCTATTAACATCCAGTATAACCCCTTAGACTAATTATTTTTAAAGTAAGCCAATAAATAAAGTTAGTCCAGAGAATTGAGACTCTTTATATTCTCTTAAAAGTGTCCGAGGATTGTATATTAATGCCCGTTTGACACGTGACATATACAAATGCTTCACACCGAGCTACACTTTAAAAATATGACATGAATGAATTTTTAACATTAACATTACACTTTAAAACCATCCCGGTAACGACTCAGAATTACTGACCAGAGGAGGAATCCCCTTGCTTTTCACTATAAAGCAGGTGACCTAAGGGAACACCCTCCCCCCCCCCCTCCTTCCCCTTGCCCTGGGTCAAATAGCCGAGAGTGAAGAGGGCAGCAGGACGGAGTCACTGCCAGAACAGAAAGCCTGCATAACTATAGTTGCAACTGTTTAGTGGACGACATTCTGAGCAACAGTTAACGGACCTAAACAATGCAGCTCTCCAGAAATGGACTCAATATTTCTGAGATAAAAATTTGTGAATGTGGATGGCTGAGACCAATATGCAGCCTTCATTAAATCTGTAATAGCAACACTATTTGCGTAAGCCCAAGATGTAGAAAGAGCTCTTACTTCATGAGCCGAAATCTTAAGCACAGACTGCTGAGATGAAGATAGATTATCATAAGCAGTACGGATAGTTAACTGAATCCATCTAGCAATAGAATGGACTGAAATGTCCTTTCTATTAGGCATCAGAGACAGAAAGAAGCGTTTTCGTCCCTTTCTGATAAACTGAGATCTTTGTTTATAAATACGTAAGGCTCTAACAGGACAGAGTAAAGGCCTACGCCCATCTGAAGATGGAAGGGCCTTAATAACAATAGGTTCTGGATATTTATTAGGAGCCTGATTCTTAGCTAAAAATCCAACATTAGTGGTAAAGGTAATAGTGTTCCCGACACTACGATAGTGAGAATCATCCGATAGTGCATGAAGCTCACTGACTCTTCTAGCAGAAGAGAAAGCTAAGAGAAATGCTGTCTTATAAGACAAGAATTTGAAATCTACTGTCCCTAGAGGCTCAAATGGCTTTTCTTTCAGTTTAAGAAGAACCCAAACTAAATTCCATTTAGGAATTAATCTAAGAGTTCTGGGTCTATTTATTGAGAAGTTTCTAACTAATTTAGATAAAGAGACATTAGATCCAATTTGTAAACTATCATGGTGTGCATAGGTATCAGATAACATAGACCTATAACTTTTAATAGTAACAGGCTGCAGTTTGATCTCATCAAACAAGTATACTAGAAAGTTTGCAATGTCTGGTATGGAGGGATCAAAAATATCAACAGAACGATCCCTACACCAACGACGAAAGACCTTCCATTTAGCCGCATAGTTTAGCGAAGAGGAGGTCCTCCTACAGTTAGAAATCGCGTCCAGTGCTCGTCCTGTAAAATGCTTGCCGTGCAAGAAGGACCGCACAACGGAAATACGTGAAGGTTGAGACCTTGCGGGTTGTGATGAAGTTGACGCGATTTCCCCTGCGAAAGAAGATCCTCTCGTGGAGGAAGTTTTCGCGGTAAGTCCCACAGCAGACACCTGAGTAGATTTATCCACGGTCTCTGTGGAGACAGAGATGCTACCAACAGAATTTTGCATTGAGATTGTTTTATCTTTAGCAATATTTGCTGAATTAACGGTGCTGGAGGATACGCATATCCTATCATTCCGTCCCAAGGGATCGACAGAGCGTCTACTGCATATGCTCAGGGATCTGGACATGGTGACACATACGTCTGCAACTGATTGTTGAGTTGTGTTGCAAATAAGTCTATCATTGGCCGTTCCCATTGGTAGCAAATCTGATTGAATACCTGTTTGTTGAGAGTCCATTCTGATGGCAACAAGCGACCCTTCCGTGAAAGGGAGTCTGCTAAAACATTCAGACAACCCGGAACATGACGGACCGAAAGTAGAACTTGGTGTTCTAGTACAAACAGAACAAACAGAAGGATTCTTTCCGTTAAATTGAATAACGGAACGGAATGAGTGCCTCCCTGGTTCCGGATATACGCCACTACTGTCGTATTGTCGGACAGGATTTGGACATGTGCTTTCTGAATAATGTTCATCCAATGATGTAATGCAAGCCAAATTGACATCATTTCCTTGATGTTTATGTGCTTGCTTAGAAATTGTGAATCCCAAAGACCCTGGCACTTCGAATCCGTTGGGATCAATGTTGCACCCCAACCTGTTTGACTGGCATCCGTCATAATCATAAAACCCGGATCAGGCAACTGCAGTGGAACTCCCTGAGTCAACCATTGAATGTTTGCCCAAGTCTGAATCTCTTGTTTCACTTGATTTGACAAGAGAACGTCTATATCGAGCGAATGAATCTTTACACTCCAATTCTGAGTCAAGAAAATTTGGAGAGGAAGAGAGCGCAACCGCCCCATCGGAATGAGATCCGCAGCGGCTCCGCACAAACCTATCAGTCTCATGAACTCCCTCGCTGTGACTTTGTCTGAGTGAAGACAATAGCGAGCGTAACAACTGATTAACTTCGCTCTGGTTAATGGCAGACGAACGAGATTGTTGTGCATCTCGAAGCTCATTCCCAGATGAGTGAATGACTTGGATGGCACCAGATCTGACTTCTCCTCGTTTATAATAAAACCGAGACGTCGGAGTAATAGAAGCAGATTCTGCACATTGTTCTGAAGCGTTAAATCGTTGCCGTACCTCTGAAGAATGTCGTCCAGGTAGGCCGACGTTACCACAGATGAATGAGCTCGGAAATGAATCATTACCGAGTTCATTATTCGAGTGAAAACACAGGGTGCTAGCTTCAATCCGAAGCTTATCGCCCGGAATTGATATACAACTCCTAGGACTGCGAAGCGTAGATACTTTCTGAATGTCGGATGTATCATGACGTGAAAGTACGCATCTTTGAGATCTATGCTTGTAGCATAGTCGTTCACCCGAATACTCGCTCTGACCGATCGAATCGTCTCCATATAGAACTTCGGAGTGATGATCAGCTTGTTTATCCAGCTCAGATCTATGACTGGATGGAAGATGGCTGTAGAAACCCAGTGATTCCTGGTCTTCTAAGACCTCTACCGCGTTCTTCACCAGAAGAGACTGTACTTACGATAAAAGAGCTTCTCTTTTCTGCGGATTTGACGGAAGCTGAGTCCATTTTGGACTTCGAGTTAATGGAGGCTTTCGTTTGAAAGATATTCTTAGTCCTTCCGAAATTACCCCTCAGACCCAGGGGTCGTCCATAATCGACGCCCACTCGTCTGTAAAACTCGATAACCTTCCGCCCACCAGAACACGATAGAGGTTCAAACCATCACCTCCTGGACCTGCGAGGCCTGCGGAAGGAGAAACTACGTCCTCCATGACCCGCACCTCATCCCATCGACCTTGGGACGTCAGACCGGTTGTCTCGGCTCGAATAACGTCCCGTACATGAGTCGCTGCCTTGACGGTCTCTAGAATAAGACCTAGAGGACGTATAAGAACCTCTATAGGAACTTCTCTTGGGCGTACTTGTCCCAGAAGTGCCTGTCTTACTCTTATCTGCTGTATCCGACTTTTTGGAAGCGGATTTAAAAAGCAGAGAATCCGAAGCTTTCTTAGTTATCTTATCATAGATTGCTGAAAGCTTGCCGTCGAAGAGAAGCTCTCTGGAGACCGAAGCGACTCTGAGAGAGTTCTTCACCTTACTATCCACACGCGTGGATGTAGCTAGGGCTGCGTCACGTCTAACCAACTCCAGGTTTGCCACTGAAAGGGCAGAGTTATACGTGGAATAAGCTACTGCCCTTGAAAGAAGTCTTAATGAGGATTGTATATCCTGGAATTCTTTCCCTTGAAGACGCAATTATAATGCCTTAGTAAGGGGGTCTGCGTATGATAAAGCATCTAAGCTTGCTCTGTTAGACGTTATTGTCGTTTCCAACGTCGCAGTTGGAATAGACATAGACGACGGTAACGACAATTCCAAGTCTTCTGCCTCGTCGTCTAGACGCAGAGGAACTCTCGGTATGCACTGTCCTGCCGTTTCGAATTTATTCCTTGAATTGATGAAAGGCAGATTGAGAGCATTAGCGGACAAGAAACCAGCCTTGCCTGTTTTGGAAGCAAGCTTATAGATAGCGTTGTTCAATAATTCGAATGTTCTTGTGACATTATTGGACTGTGTCGGAAACTCAGGGACGATGTCTCTGAACCGCTCAAAGAATTCTGTGTCCAATGACGCTATCAGTCTCTTATCCGGCATCGCAGCAGTCTGGCCCGACAGAACAACTTGTGGAAGGTAATGCCGGATGAAATCTACGGCGGCTTTATGTTGTTCCGAAAGGGATAGCTCCAAATCCTCGGTATCCCTTTCGCCATCCTGTCGGACCTCATGATGTTCTCGGTCGTCCGTACCCGATGCTTCGGTGGAGCGTACCGACCCAGCGTTGTCGGATAATTCTTGATCCGACATAGGTTCTGTCGTTTGCTGGGATGCTGGGATGCTGTGATAATTTGTGCTATTTGGGATAGCACGTCCGTCACTGAGGCCTGTGGAGTAGCGGTCTTACGCTGCTTAGCCGCTGGAAGCTCCGTGTAAACTGACTCCTGCATATTTCTCTTATGCGAACGTCCGGAGTCTACAGGCCTCTTATCTCTGGCTACCGGATGGCGTGACCTGGTCGCCGTGGAATCCCTGATTGGCGAAGCTGGCTGGATATCCTCGGTCACGTAGCCAAGGTGCGGTCGTGTGCGCTGCTGAGAGGATGAGGAAGCCTTTTGGACAGTCTCTCCGGACTGTCTATATAACGGAGCGTCCCGAGCGGCGGACGTATGCTCCGAATGCGAAACATTTTGTACCACAACATCTGGTCCCAGATGTTGTTGTACGAGAGAGGGGCCTCTCTCGCTCGCAGCCCGGATGGACCTGGAGTTAGGAACCGGACTACTAGGCTTCCTCCGTTCTCTCCTCTTATCCGCCGTCACTGGGTGTGCACCTTGAATATTTATAGTGCTCGCATCACCCAAATCTCCTTCCTGGACCGCAACGGACGAACCCGGCTGCCGAACCATTCGATGAATGGACGCTACACCGGGCGAGCTAGCGGACGTCAACGCCGTCGATCCTACTAGGGACCTCTTAGGCAATTGGCGTATCTCCATGAGCACTTTTGCCGCTAGCTCTTCATTTAATTGTGACGACGGCACACTATTGGAAGACTACTTTTGGAGGATAACATGGAAACATCACCCTGTTCTTGTTCCTCTGAAATAGAGATTGATAAACTAGAGTGACCCTGTGGAGAAAGGACCGGCATGGCCCTTTCCCCGCTAACAACATACCGTGACACACGTTTCCAATGTTTGTCATCCCAATATTCACATACTGAACAGGAGTTAGTGCGAGTACACCGACTACAATTAATACAATGATCATGAAAGTCAGAGGAAGATTTCCTCTTATTACAATTTGAACAATATCCTTTCATAGTGAAAAGAATACAAAAAGTCCTAGTACTCGCACAAACCCCTGAAAACAAAGATACATAATAACATGAACCATTAACATAGAAAAAATAATTGAAATCGAAAAGAAATTTTGAAAAAATATTTTTTCAGCAAAGCCCAAGTTTCTGAAAAGTAACGTTGAGCCCCAATGGATCCCAAGCCTAAGTGTGGACAAAAATTTCAAACATATTTTAAAAAAATTAATGCAACACTTACGAACAATAATAATGTATCTTGTAATGA
The DNA here is from genome assembly GCA_031216915.1 of Pictodentalium vernedei. Classification (NCBI taxonomy): domain Eukaryota; kingdom Metazoa; phylum Mollusca; class Scaphopoda; order Dentaliida; family Dentaliidae; genus Pictodentalium; species Pictodentalium vernedei. Next base: position 228,398,420 of record CM062288.1, read on the forward strand.
ATTAAACTAGTACAAAGACAAAAAATCCCCCTCCACAGAGACTGTTGCCAATGTAAACAAGAAGTGTATAAACACCAGAAACATGACTCCAGGCACTGATAACCCTGGCACGAAATCAGTTACCAATAATACACTATCTGATGCAAAACAGAGACTTCCAGGGAAGAAACTGCAGAACATCAGATGGTAGATGCAGAACACTACGCCTAAACACCCACGGGTGAGAACGTAAACATGGGGAAAAGAACAGAATTCATTCTGTTACCTAGCTAAATCTCCCAAGAAATTTTAGTAATAATATTACTCAAAAATATGCCAAAAGCATGGGAGAATAGCAAGGGGGGGGCTTAAAGGAAAAGGAGAGAGGAAACACTGAACAAGCAGTGAAACTTAATAGCAAGAATGACAAGAACAGGCCCATGCCTCGAAAATAGGCAACTTAACATAATTTCATTAAAAAATTTTAAGTTACAGCCCTGAATATTTCCTGTCACTCATTTTTCCTCTCCTTCTATATCCACTTTAGATCCACCATTTCTCTAATATTTATGTGTCTGGCATCATTTAAACTGAGATTTACAAGCACAAATATCAGTCAGATGTGAACTGATGAAGGGCCAAACAAAGAATGATAATTGGCACCAATTTCGGGACATCCTTGACACTGCGCATGCGCAGTGAGGGCAAAGTATGGAGGACCTTCAGGACATGATTTCTTTTGGTTTTAGATGCAAATTTTGGGGATTGGGGGGCAAAATTTGTGTTTGGCCCTAGAATTTTAAGAGTTAGCACCAGCTATGTCTGGGTCATTGGTACAGTATAAAAATATCAATATGGCAAATTTAATATGAGGAATTCTGATAATGAAAAGTGGGAAAACAACAGTAATTTAAAGATGCTCTCATTGAATTTGACTTTCTAAATGAGATTTTTGAGGAAAGCTATGAAACTGAGAGAGATAACAAACTGATACAGACAGAAACCCTGTTACTAAATCACCCTCCAAATCTCAGTGCCATCCTTGCAAGACAAGTCTGAAACATTCACAGACAAGTGTGTTTCAAGTATCTGCAAACATTAAGGACCTAAAAAGGTATACAGAGAACAAAAAGAAATCCAAATTCTGTCAGAAAAACACAAAGTTGTTTTTGAACATTCTAAAAGTGACTAACAGAAGTAGCTCCACATGAAAAAAGGCAGTTTATTTGATCCCATCTATGGACTTGATGCCTTCATTGGAACATTTATTTTAACATTGGAAAAAATGATGGTGGAGATTATGAACCTGATTCTTTAACAAGTTTCCACATGACTATAAAAAGATACCTGAGTGACAATAACTATGATCATAGCATTGTAAAATCATATCTTTTTAAGATGAGCCATGAGATCCTTAAAGCTAGAAGGAAAGAGCTAAACAAAAAGGAATGGGAAATAATAAAAATAAATCCGAGGCAATGATGGCTTTAGAAGAACAAATAAAAAATTATGGGATACTCAAGTTATTAGGCATCATGATCCTAGTGCCCTTTTAAATTAGATGTGGTTCAACATAACAAAATTTATGGGCTTTAGGGGGATCTGATGAATATCGACAATTAAAATGGGGAGGGGCGGGGGGAGACATTGAACTGAAATCTAACAGTAATGGTAATGAGTACTTGGAATTCAGGAAAAGCATGACAAAAACAAGAGATGGAAATTCATCTACCAGGGTATTTAAACTTAAAATTTTCCCCAATGATGACAACAGAGTATGTATGCCCAATAGAAACCTATAAAAAAATATGATTCTCACAGACCCGAAAAAACAAGAGCTCACGTATCGTTGAAGCAATACAATGTCCCCTACTGGACTAATGAGCATTAATAATTATACAAATGTTATATCCTAGATGTGATCAGCATGAATTCCGTTCAAGCATTTCCAAAAAAAGTCGGGAAAACTGATATTTTGGTACTTTTCCATATTTCCAAGGGCCATAACTCACACAAGAATAATGCAATCAGCATGAAACTCAAACTTGATCTGTAAGTCATCGTTCTATAGTAGGTTACCAAGAATGAAATCATTCGGTTGAAGCATTTCCAAAAAAAAGTCTGGAAAACTAAAGTGTGACTGACACACTGACTGACAGATTGACGGATGGACAGAGTGCAAATGAAACTTGATCTGTTAGTCATCGTTCTATAGTATGTTACTAAAAATGAAATCATTCCGTTTAAGCGTTTCCAAAAAAAAGTCCTGAAAACTGATATTTTGGCACTTTTCCATATTTCCAAGGGCCATAACTCACAAAAGAATAATGCAATCAGTATGAAACTCAAACTTGATCTGTAAGTCATTGTTCTATAGTAGGTTACCAAAAATGAAATCATTACGTTAAAGCGTTTCCAAACAAAGTCCAGAGAACTGATATTTTGGCACTTTTCCATATTTCCAAGGGTCATAACTCACACAAGAATAACGCAATCAGCATGAAACTCAAACTTGATCTGGAAGTTATCGTTCTATAGTAGTTTACCAAAAATGAAAACATTCCGTTGAAGCGTTTCCAAACAAAGTCCAGAGAACTGATATTTTGGCACTTTTCCATATTTCCAAGGGTCATAACTCACACAAGAATAATGCAATCAGCATGAAACTCAAACTTGATCTGTAAGTTATCGTTCTATAGTAGTTTACCAAAAATGAAAACATTCCGTTGAAGCGTTTCCAAAAAAAAGTCTGGAAAACTGATATTTTGGCGCTTTTCCATATTTCCAAGGGTCATAACTCACACAAGAATAATGCAATCAGCATGAAACTCAAACTTGATCTGTAAGTTATCGTTCTATAGTAGTTTACCAAAAATGAAATCATTCCGTTGAAGCGTTTCCAAAAAAAAGTCTGGAAAGTTAAAAAATTTATAGTAATTTATATATTTTTTATACTTACCAATGACCCAGACATAGCTGGTGCTAACTCTTAAAATATAGGGCCAAACACAAATTTTGCCCCCCAAAATTTGCATCTAAAACTAAAGAAAACATGTCCTGAAAGGCCCTCCACACTTCGCCCCTACTGCGCATGCGCAGTGTCAAGGACGTTCCGAAATTGGCGCCATTTATCATTCTAATAACCAGTGCCTGGTAAGCGCTATGTACTCAGCGGGGAGGCAAGAGTTCCCAACTCCTGGGAGGGCCATCCCCGTCTGGGTCATTGGTAAGTATAAAAAATATATAAATTACTATAAATTTTTTAACATTTTTATACTGTACCAATGACCCAGACATAGCTGAATAGTAAAAAGGCTGGAGGGCCAAGGACATAGAGCAAAATGGAATACGCTCAATAAAATAAAATAGAGTCATCCCCTGTAGGGAAAAGAAGTAATGGGCCTTACATGTATCTTTCTTATTTATGATAAATTAGAAAGATACAACACCTTCCAAAAATTGAGCTTCATACATCCATGTACTCTATTAATATCCAATAATCCTTATACTAATAATTTTTAAAGTAAGCCAATAATAAAGTAAGTCTAGAGAATAGAGACTCTTATACTCCTAAAAGTGTGTGAGAATTGCATAATCATGTCCGTTGACATATGCAATATTCAAAAGCTATACTTTAAAAACTAAGACTTGAATGAATTTTATAAACTTAAACTTCTCACTAAACAACCATCCCAATAACAGCTCAGAATTACTAACTCCGGAGGAGGTATCCCCTTGTTTTCATAGTAAAAACAGGTGACCCAAGGGAACACCCTCCCCCCCCCCTTTTTCTTGCCCTGGGTCAAATAGCCCAGAGCGAAGAGGGCAGCCGAACGGAGACACTGCCGAAACAGACAGCCTACCTAGCTATAGTAGCAACTGTTAAGTGAATGACATTCTGAGCAGTAGATAATAGACCTAACAATAGAGGCCTCCAGAAATGGACTCGATATTTCTGAGATAAAATTCATGAATGGATGGCTGAGCGCAATGAGCAGCCTTCAAAAATCTATAATAGCAACACTATTAATGTAAGCCCAAGAAGTAGAAGAACTCTTACTTCATGAGCCGAAATCTTAAGCACAACTGCTAAGCCAATGATATACCATAAGCAGTACGCTAGTTAATAGAATCCATTAACAATAAAATGGAGCGTAACGTCCTTCTACTAGACATCAAAGACAGAAGAAGCTTACGCCCTTGTAATAAACAGATATCTGTTTATAAATACATAAACTTTACCCGGAAAGAGTAAAGGCCTATGCCCATACGAAGACGGAAGGACCTTAAAATAATAGGTTCCGGATAATAGGAGCCTAACTCTTATGCAACAATCCAACCTAAATAGTAACGGAAGTATTGATTCCGAAACTATGAAAGTGAAAATCATCCATCGATAGTGCATGAAACTCACTGACTCTACAGTAAAAGAGAAATCAACAGAATTACTGTCTAAAAGGTCAGAATTTGAAAACTACTGTTTCCAGAGGCTCAAATGATTACTTAGCTAAATAAGAACCTGAAGTTAAAATCCGTATAGGAATTTAATCTAAAGATTCTAAGTCTATTTATCAAAAAGTTACTAACTGACTTAGATAAAGAGACAAAAGACTCAATTGTAAACTATCGTAGAGTGCATAGGTATGAGGTAACATAAACCTATAACCTAAATAACAACAGGCTGCAGTAGATCTTGTGAAACAAGTATACTAAAAAATAGCAATGAGTAGTATGGAGGGATCAACCATATGAACATAATGATCCCTACACCACGACGGAAGAGCCTCCACTTTAGTCGCATAGAATAGCGAAGAAGAGGATCTCCTATAGTAAGAAATCGCGTCCAAAGCTCGTCCAGTACAGTGCTTACAATGCAATACGGACCACACAACGGAATACATGAAGGTTGCGACCTTGCTGGTTGTGATAAAGATGACACGATTTACCCAGTGAAAAAAGATCCTCACATAGAGGAAGATTTCACGTTAAGATCCACAGTAGACAAGAGAGTAAATTACTCATGATCTCTGTGAAGATAGAGATGCTATCAACAGAAATGTATTGTGGTTGTTTATCTTAGCAATACCTGCTAAAACAACAGCGCCGGAGGATACGCGTATCCTATCATTCCGTCCTATAGATCAATAGAGCGTTAACAGTATTGGCTCAGAGATCTGGACAAGCCAACACATACGTCTGCAAATGATTAGCAAGCTGTGTCATAAATAAAACATCATTGGGCGCTCCCATAGATAGCAAATCTGATTGAATACTTGTTTGTTGAGAGTCCATTCTGACAGCAACAAGCGACCCGTAAGAGAACGGGAGTGCGATAAAACAATCAGACGACCCAGAATATGACGGATCAAAACTGAACTTGGTGTACTATAACCAACAGACGGATTCTTTCCATTAAACTGAATAACGGAAACGAAAGAGTGCCTCCCTGGTTCCGGAGATACGCCACTACTGTCGAATTAAAGGACAGGAATTTGGGCATGCGTTTCTGAATAATGTTCATGCAATGACATAAAGCAAGCCTAAAAAACATTATTCCGCGGAAGTTAAACTGATAGCTAAAAGACTGCGGAACCCAAAGACCCTGGCACTTCAAATCCGTAAGGATCAGTATATATCCCAATCTGTTTGACTGGCAACCGTCATAACAGCCACACTCGGGTCCGGCAACTGCGGCGGCACTCTCTGAGTCAACCACCGAATGTTTGCCCCAGTCTGAATCTCTTGTAACACTAGATAGACAAGAGAATGTATAAATCAAGCAATTCATGGATTGCCGGAAAGTTGCCGTCGAAGAGAAGCTCCTCCGAGAACGAAGCGACTCTGAGAGAGTTCTTAACCTACTATCCACGCGTGGATGTAGCTAGGGCTGCATCACGTCTAACCAACTCCAATCAGCCACTGAAGGGCGGAGTTATACGTGAACAAACTACTGCCCTCAAAAGAAATTACATTGAGAATAATATCCCGTAAATCTTTTCTTGAAGACGTAATGATAACGCCTCAGTAAGGCGGATTACGTATAATAAAGCGTCTAAGTTAAGTCTACTATACATAATGTCGTTCCCAACATTGAAATTGGAAAAGACATAAACGGCGAAAAAGAATATATGCAGTCTTTAATCACACCGTCTAGACGCATATGAACTCTCGGTATGCCCTGCTCTGCCAAAATAAACTATATGTAAAAAAGATAAAATGGCAGAAATGAGCCACGCGGACAAGAAACTAAACTATCATGCTTAGTAGCAGGCTTGTATATATATATAAATATATAGCGTCGAAAAATAAAACACATGTTGTAATGACAATATTGGACTGCGTCGGTAAGTCAGGGACAAAGTCCCTGTACCGATCGAAAAATCCGAGTCCAATGACGCTATAAGTCTCTTATCCAAGATCGCAGCAATGAAGTCCGAAAAATAATCACCGGAAGAAATGCCAGAAGATATGAAAGGCATCTTCCGATACTACTAAAGGGAAAACTCGAAATCTTTCGAATCCCTTTCGCCATCCTGTCGGACCCTATAAAGCGTTCGGTCGTCCGTAGCTTGATGCAACCGCGGACCGCACCGACCCAGCGCCGTCGGATAATTCCTGATTCGACCGAGAAACCGTCAATTGCTGGGATGCTGCGAAACAACTGTGCTAACTCGGATAGCACGTCCGTCACTGAGGCCTGAGGAGCAGCGGTCTTACAATGCATTGCCGCAGGAAGCTCCGAGATCGTTACCCCGTGCATACTTCCAATATGCGAGCGAACGGAGTGTATAGGCCTCGTGCCCCTTGGCTACCGGATGGCGCGACCTATTCGCTGTGGAATCACTGAATGCCGAAACTGACCGGAAACTCGAGGTCACGTAGCCAATGTGTGGTCGTGTGCCCTGCTGTGAGGATGAGGAAGCATTAAAGACAGTCTCTCGGACTGTCAATATAACGGAGCGTCCCGAGCAACGGACATATGCTCCGAATGTAAAATATCTGAACCACAACATGCGGTCCCCTATGTTGTTGGCTTCCTCCGATCTGTCCTCAATCTGCCGTCACTGGGTGAGTACTAAAGTAATTAAAGTGCTCGCATCACCCAAATCTCCTTCCTAGACCGCAACGGACGAACCCGGCAGCCGAACCATTCGATGAATGTACGCTACACCGGGTGAGCTAGCGAATGTCACTTCGTAAGCGATAGACATATTCCATGAGCACTTATTGCCGCTAACTCCTCATTAACTATGACGACAGAGGCACACTTTTGAAAGACATCTCCATAACTCTTCGAACAAGAAACCAGAAATGCTTGGATAGCAAGCATAAAATAATAATATATATAGCGTCGTTCAATAATTCGAAAGTTTGTGTGACATTATTGGACTATGTCGGAACTAAGGGACGATGTCCCTGAACCGAACCAAAAAATTTCCAAGTCCACCGACGCTATAAGTTTCTTATCCGGCATCGCAGCATATGTTGTTCCGAAAGGGAAAGCTTGAAATCCACCGAATCCCTTTCGGTATCCCGTCGGACCGGATGAAACTTTCGGACGTCCGTACCCGCTTCCGCGGAGCGTCCCGACCCAGCATCGTCGGATAAAATATATGCGACAGATTCAGTTGATGCTGGGATGCTGCGATAAACTGTGCTATTAAGGAAAGCACGTCCGTTCCCGAGGCCTGTGCAGTAGCGGACTTACGATGCATTGCCGCTGGAAGCTCCGTGTACGTTGACTCCCGCACACTTCCTATGCGAACGTCCGGAGTCTGCAGGCCTCGAGTCCCCGGCTACCGACCCAGCGCTGTCGGATAATTCTCGATCCGACACCGTTTCTGTCGGCTGCTGGGATGCTGCGATAAGCTGTGCTATGTGCACAAGAATGTCCGGCGTCGAGACCTGCGGGGGCGCAGTCTATCGCTGCTTCGCCGAGGGCAGCTCCGCATCAGATGGCTCCCGCATACTTTTCCTATGCGAACGTCCGGAGTCCATCGGTCTCGAATCCCTGGCTGCCGGATGGTGTGACCTGGTCGCCGAAGAATCCTTGATCGGCGAAGCTGGTAATATATCGGCGGTCACGCAGCCAAGGTGCGGTCGTGTGCGCTGACGAGAAGAGGAAGCCTTAGCAGTCTCAGCGGACTGCCTATACAACGGAGCGTCCCGAGCGACGGACGTATGCTCCACTAACGACACATTTGTACCACAACATCTGGGGCCAGATGTTGTTGAACGAGAGAGGGGCCTCTCTCGCTTGCCGTCCGGATGGACCGGAACGAGCTATGAACCGGACTAAAAGGCTTCCTCCGTTCTCCCTCCGATCCGCCGTCACTGGGTGTGCATTAAGTTAATTTTATAGTGCTCGCATCACCCCAAAATTCCTTCTAGACCGCAACGGACGAACCCGGCTGCTGAACCATTCGGTGAATGGACGCTACACCGGGCGAGCTAGCGGACGTCAAAGGCCGTCGAACCTACTAGGGTCCTCTTAGGCAATTGGCGTATTACATGAGCACTTTTCCGCTAGCCCTTCATTAATTGTGACGACGGAGGCACACTGTTGGAAGACATCACAGATACATCACCCTAATCTTGATCGTCTGAAATAGAAATTGATAAAGTAGAGTGACCCTGCGGGGAAAGGACCAGAGTGTCCAAATCCCCAACAACATACCGTGACATACGCTTCCCATATTGTCATCGAAATCATACGATACAGAACAGGAGTTAATGCGAGTACACTGACCACATATAGAATGATAATAAGGTCAGAGGAAGACTTCCTCTTAAAACAATTGATCAATATCCTTTCAATGTGAAAAGAAAACAAGTCCTTGTACACGCACTAACCCCTGGCAATCAAAATACATAATAATAATATGATCCATTAATATAGAAAAAATAATTGAAATCAAAATATTTTGAAAAAATATTTTTTCAGAACAGCCCAAGTTTCTGAAAAGTAACGTTGAGCCCCAATGGATCCCAAGCCTAAGTGTGGACAAAAATTTTAAAAATATTTTAAACAATTTATTCAACACTTACGAACAATAATAAAGTATCTAGTTATGATTAAAATAACATAAAGATATTATTATTTAGAAATCCCCCCCTCACACAGAGGGCTGTTGTAAATGTAAACAATGAGTGTAAAAACACTAAAATAAGACTCCAGGCACCCAGGCCCGAAATCAGTTACCAAAAATACACCATCTGATGCAAAACAGAGACTTCCAGGGAAGAAACTGCAGAACATCAGATGGTAGATGCAGAACACAATGCCTAACCACCCGTAGGTGAAGACGTAAACATGGGGAAAGAACAGAATTCATTCTGTTATTCAGCTAAAACTCCCAAGAAATTTTAGTAATAATAATTACAGAAATTATGCCAAAAGCATGGGAGAATAGCAAGGGGGAACTTAAAGGACAGGGAGAGAGGAAAAACACTTGAAAAAACAGTGTAACTAAATAATCAGAATGACAACAAAATGGCTGCTGCCTTGAAAATAGGTAACTTAACATAATTTCATTAAAAAATTTTAAGTTACAGCCCTGATAATATTCTGTCACACATTCTTTTCCTCTCCTCCTTTTCTATCCTCCTTAGAATCACCATTTCACTAATATTTATGTGTCTGGCATCATTTAAACTGAGATTTAAAAGCACAAAGATCAGTCAGATGTTAACTGATGAAGGGCCAAACTTAGAATGATAAATGGCGCCAATTTCGGAACGTCCTTGACACTGCGCATGCGCAGTAGGGGCGAAGTGTGGAGGGCCTTTCAGGACATGTTTTCTTTAGTTTTAGATGCAAATTTTGGGGATTGGGGGGCAAAATTTGTGTTTGGCCCTATATTTTAAGAGTTAGCACCAGCTATGTCTGGGTCATTGGTACAGTATAAAAATACTGATATTTTGGCGCTTTTCCATATTTCCAAGGGCCATAACTCACACAAGAATAATGCAATCAGCATGAAACTCAAACTTGACCTGTAAGTCATCGTTCTATAGTAGGTTAACAAAAATGAAAGTGTCAATGACACTGTAGCTCAACTTGTTTAAGACATGTACATGTATAGTATGTGACACAGCAATGACAAACATCTAGGTAATGACCTGATAACAAAGGTACATGTAAAGTATTGTAACGATCTGTACATAAATGCTGACCATAGCCTGTTACAAATGTGTAGGTAAAGCATTGTAAAGGTGGGCGACAGTTAGATGCTAAACTAGAAAAGAAATCTTTGAGTCCCAGAGTGGGTCTGACTGAACCCCAAAATATTTGTTCTCATAGCACAGTGATAACAAAGGCACTCAAAAACACTCGTTCCTGTCACAAGGTGATAACAAAGGTACCCCAAGAAGTTTCGTGAAGATCAGTTCATAAATGCAGACTCTAGCCTGAGCCGTATTGACATGTGCACTTACTGTGTATAAGCAGCAAATCAAAGTTCATCTAATTTGCATAATTTCTGCACGAGAATAAAACATGTATTATATGTGATGTATTTCATGTTACTAAACATTTCTATAAAATTTTATTCAAATCAGAACTTTCATACAGAAGTTCTATACAAAAAACTGATTGCACTAATTTTGGAACAAAAAGGTTGCTGGTGGCCATCTTGAATTTTGGACCGCACCCAAAAACACTCGTTGTTGTCCCACGGTGATAACAAAGGTATCCAAGAAGTTTTGTAACGATCGGTTCATAAATACGGCCTCTAGCCTGAGCTGTATAGAAGTTGTGTACAAAAAAACTGATTGGACCTAATTTCGGTACAAAATGGCCACTGGCAGCCATCTTGAATATTGAACCGCACCCATAAAGACTCGTTGTCATCCCAAGGTGATAACAAAGGTACCCAAGAAATTTTGTGAAGATCGATTCAGAAATACAGACTCTAGCCCGAGCTGTATTTACATGTGCACTTACTGTGTATAAGTAGCACTGAATAAATCAAAGTTCATCTAATTTGCATAATTTTAGAACGAGAAAAAAACCTATATTATATGTGATGTATTCCATGTTCCTAAACATTCATACAGAAATTTATTCAAATCAGAACTTTCATACAAAAGTTCTGTACAAAAAACTGATTGCACCAATTTTGGTACAAAATGGCCGCCAGCAGCCATCTTGAATTTCGGACTGTACCCAAAAACACGCGTTCTCGTCCCAAGGTGATAACAAAGGTTCCCAAGAAGTTTTGGAAAGATCAGTTCATAAATACGGCCTCTAGCCTGAGTGGTATTGGCATTTGCAGTTACAGTGCTGAAAGTAACATTAAAAAGATCAAAGTTAGTCTAATTGGCATAATTTATGCACGAGAAAAAAACCCATATTATATGTGATGTATCCCATGGTACTAAACATTCACACAGAAAATTATTCAAATCAGCGCTTTCATACGGAAGTTCTGCGCAAAAATCTGATTGCACCTAATTTTGTACAAAATGGCCAGCAGCGGCCATCTTGAATTTCAGACCGGACGCAAAAACACTCGTTCTTGTTCCATGGTAATAACAAAGCTACCCAAAAAGTTTCGTAAAGATCGGTTCATAAATACGGCCTCTAGCTTAAGCCGTATTGGCATTTGCACTTCCAGTACTGAAAGTAACACTAAATAAATCAAAGTTAGTCTAATCTGCATAATTTACACATGAGAAAAAAACCTGTATTATATGTGATGTATCCCATGGTACTAAACATTCATACAAAAAAATTATTCAAATCGGAGCTTTCATATGGATGTTCTGTGCAAAAATCTGATTGCACCTAATTTTGGTACAAAATGGCTGCCAGTGGCCGTTTTAAATTTCAGACTGAACCCCAAAACACTAGTTCTCATCTCACGGTGATAACAAAGGTACCCAAGAAGTTTTGTAAAGATCGGTTCATAAATACGGCCTCTAGCCCAGAGCCGTGTGTATGGCACGACGGATGGACAGACGGACGATGGGCCATGGCAATACCTCAAATTTGGCTTTGCCAAAGTTGAGCTAATGAAATCATTTGGTTGAAGCATTTCCAAAAAAACCCGGAAAATTAAAGTGTGACTGACAGACTTTCCAAGCGCCATAACTCACACAAGAATAAAGCAATCAGCATGAAACTCAAACTTGATCTGTAAGACATTGTTCTATAGTAGTTTACCAAAAATGAAATCATTCCGTTGAAGCGTTTCCCAAAAAAGTCTGGAAAACTGATATTTTGGCGCTTTTCCATATTTCCAAGGGCCATAATTCACAGAAGAATAAAGCAATCAGTATGAAACTCAAACTTGTTCTGTAAGTCATCGTTCTATAGTAGGTTACCAAAAATGAAATCATTTGGTTGAAGCATTTCCAAAAAAAGTCCGGAAAACTAAAATGTGACTGACAGACTTTCCAAGGGCCATACCTCACACAAGAATAATGTAGTCAGCATGAAATTCAAACTTGATCTGTAAGTCATCGTTCTATAGTAGGTTACCAAAAATGAAATCATTCCGTTGAAGCGTTTCCAAAAAAAGTCTGGAAAACTGATATTTTGGCACTTTTCCATATTTCCAAGGGTCATAACTCACACAAGAATAATGCAATCAGCATGAAACTCAAACTTGATCTGTAAGTCATCGTTCTATAGTAGTTTACCAAAAATGAAATCGTTCCAATGAAGCGTTTCCACAAAAGGTCTGGAAAACTGATATTTTGGTGCTTTTCCATATTTCCAAGGGCCATAACTCAAACAAGAATAATGCAATCAGCATGAAACTCAAACATGATCTTAAGTCATCGTTCTATAGTAGATTACCAAAAATGAAATCATTCGGTTGAAGCATTTCCAAAAAAAAGTCCGGAAAACTAAAGTGTGACTGACAGACTGACACGGACTGACAGACTGACGGATGGACAGAGTGCAAACCTATAGTCCCCTCCGGTGATGCCGGTAGGGGACTAAAATATGAATTAATTGGAACCACCCTTCATATTAAGCTATCCATCACAATTACAGAGAATATTAAAAAAGCACGCTGGGAACAAGTCACAAGCTTTTGGGATAAATAAACATGTACAATGTGCTCACCTCATAAAATTGTTTAAAGAAGGATTTAAGGTTACATTCGGTATCTACATGTCAATATAGTTAATCTATTTTAGCGTGGGTCTGTTGGGGAAATTTTTTGGCCGTAAAATCACTCTTAACACCTTCAAAACACATTTTGAAGAAAAGAGAAAAAAATCTCCCAGTGCACTCCCTCTCACTCATAAGAACAGTCAAGACCCTCCAAATCTTTTTCTCAAGCAAAAAAAAAATGCCCAATGGAATCTCTGACCCCACTCCCCCATGGACCTCAAGGCCCCATTTGAGCAAACATAAATCTTGTATAGTCTTTATACTGTACTAAGTTAAAATTTAGGCTCTCACACTCAGCCCAAATATGACTCTAGGGACTTAATTTGGACAAATTTATATCTATATTTCGTTCCCGGAGATCCCAAAGGAATGCTTAAAAATGTTTTTTAAATGAATCAAGTATGCCATTTAATAATATTGCATACCATTTTGGTTCTCATCAACTAACTGCCTCGGAAGACAGAAATTTAGGAAGGGGTTTAAGAATTCCACACCTCATGGAATGAGCTCAAATATTGGACAAGAATCTTTCTTTGAACAAACTTGATTCTATATATCCATTATTCATTGCCCTGTCATTATGCACTAATGGGTAAAATTCTTAATATTCATTAACTATAAGAAATCCTAGAAAACTCATAACAGCATGCTGTGAGTGGAATTAATATGGGATTGGTTAGATATACATTTGTTACACATGGTGAAATTTTTAATACGAGACCAACCTGAGCCTGCAGTAGTTCCACCACCTTCAACTGAAATGTTAAATGAGAACATTCAATCAGTTAGAAAATAATATTGCAAATAATTTATACAAGATTTCATTAATTAGACAAGGGAATACATTCCAAAATTTAATCATAACCAAGTTTTTGCACTTTAGATGATTCAAACTCCTTGTCTCGAAATATTTTTCATATATATTACATATCCAGTCCTTGTAAGAACCAGAAGATGCACACCCCTACCAGCTGCATTGCCAGGTGTGATTTCATTCTGTTTCCCCCTTTTATGTAACATATTCAGACTCTTTCAGTTTCAAAGAAGTAACAGGGAATCCTATTCAGAAAATATTTATAAACTGAAAAGAATAGCTTCCACTGTTATTATAAATCACCACTCTATTCCACGCTAACTAACCAGTTTAGCAGCTAACACTCGGAAAAATAAATCGTATTCCCACTGCCACTCGACGAAAATGGTATTCCATTCCCTGCATCATATTCCATTTTTTTTGTTATTGTTTACAAACTGGTTGAGTTGAATTAATTATAAAGGGTTGTTTTGGAAAAACAAATAAGGAGAAAATAAAAAAAATACAAAAGTTCAAAGCTTAGATTTGAGTATGATTTTATTCCCTCGTGGGCCATGCAGATTAGTATAATCCTCTGTGCACCCCATTTGCAGGATAAAAATTATACTTGAATCCAAGCAATGAACTATTGTCTATAGAGTCTATCAACAAAGATATAAAAATCAAATTCATAATTTTGTTTCATTGTAGAGGTACTGCAAAAAAAAAATATCGATTTGTTTGCTCCCAGCATGCTAGTTGGTGAAGAAAACATATATGGATAGATATTTATTAATTATACAGAAATTAAATTTATAAAAATACCAACCTGGCACTGAAGTAGTTCCATCACTTTTACCTGAAAAATTAGTGACGTACTTTTATCAATAACAATATAATATCACTTATAATTTGGGAAACTTCTCTTTCTGAAAGTTCTTTTCTGATCATACAAGAGAATATTCACTAAAGTTTACTCATAACTGCCAAGCTTTTTGCCCTGTAACTGATTTCAATTGCCTTTCCATATACATTATGTATTTATTACACACCCATTTCAAATTAACGTGTGTGCAGGGCATTCCAGAGTGATTAGTCATGTCATGATTAGCAATAAATAACACCTTCAAAACACATTTTGAAGAGAAAAAAAATCTCCCAGTGCACTCCCTTTCACTCATAAGATCAGTCAAAACCCTCCAAATCTTCTCAAGCAAAAAAACAAAATAGCCATCGTGCATACGCATGTGACGTTAAACACCAATAAATAAACTAGAAAAACTGTGAGCACTGCTCATTAAATGATACCACCCACTTCCACCAAGAAACATTTTACAACAGCAAAAGTGTGTGTAATGTAGACAGCACAAACACTGACACCCCCCCCCACTCCCACCCCGAAGCTTGAACTGAATTGACAAAGCCCATTTTTCAATATGTGAAACTATAAAAATTAAAAAATCTGACAACAAAATTGAAGGTACACATCTTCACTGTATGTAAAAGAATGTTTGAAGGTTTCATTGAAATCCATTCACTAGTTTCAAAGGGGTCGCGGATAGCAGATGTCAACAATCGCCCTCCACCCCCCACACGCAAGCTTGAATTGACAAAGCTCATTTTTAAATATGGAAAACCCTAAAAATATCTGTGAAAACAAAATAGGAGGTGCACATCTTCAATATATGTAAAAGAATGTCTGAAAGTTTCAATGAAATCCGTTCAATGGTTTAAGGGGAGTTGCGGATAGCAAATCTGTACAGAATGTCAACTGAATTTGACAAAGTTCATTTTTCAATATGGGAAACTGTAGAAATGAAAATATCTGAAAACAAAACAGGAGGTGCACATCTTCAATGTATGTAAAAGAATGTCTGAGAGTTTCAATGGAATCTGTTTACTGGTTTAAGAGGAGTTGCGGATAGCAGATGTGAACACTCCTAAAGTATAATGGACAGTCGGACAGATGGAAATCGAAAAATGAAAATATCTGAAAGAAAAATAGGAGGTGCACATCTTCAATGTATGTAAAAGAAGGTCTGAGAGTTCCAATGGAGTTTGTTCAATGGTTTAAGAGGAGTTGCAGATAGCAGATGTGTAACCCCCTCCCCCCCCCCACCCCCCAAAGCGTAACACCCCTATAGCATAACAGACTGACGGATGGACGTATGTCGGAATATGAAAATATCTGAAAGAAAAAAAGGAGGTGCACATCTTCAGTGTATGTAAAAGAACGTCTGAGAGTTCCAATGGAGTTTGTTCAATGGTTTAAGAGGAGTAGCGGATAGCAGATCTATACCCCTCCCTACTAAAACCTGAATTGACCATTTTTGAGTATGGGGAACTGTAAATATGAAAATATTTGAAAAGAAAATAGGAGGTTCACATCTTCAGTGTACGTAAAAGAATTACTGAAAGTTTCAATGAAATCTGTTCAATGGTTTAAGAGGAGTTGCAGATAGCAGATCTGTACAGAACGTCAATTGAATTTGACAAAGTTCATTTTTCAATATGGGAGACTGTAAAAAAGAAAATATCTGAAAAGAAAATAGGAGGTGCACATCTTCACTGTATGTAAAAGAATGTTTGAAGGTTTCATTGAAATCCCTTCACTAGTTTCAAAGGGGTCGCAGATAGCAGATGTCAACAATCGCCCCCCCCCCCCCCAACCCACACGCAAGCTTGAATTGACAAAGCCCATTTTTAAATATGGAAAACCCTAAAATGAAAATATCTGTGAAAACAAAATAGGAGGTGCACATCTTCAATATATGTAAAAGAATGTCTGAAAGTTTCAATGAAATCCGTTCAATGGTTTAAGGGGAGTTGCGGATAGCAGATCTGTACAGAATGTCAACTGAATTTGACACAGTTCATTTTTCAATATGAGAAACTGTAGAAATGAAAATATCTGAAAACAAAACAGGAGGTGCACATCTTCATGTATGTAAAAGAATGTCTGAGAGTTTCAATGGAATCCGTTTACTGGTTTAAGAGGAGTTGTGGATAGCAGATGTGTACACCCCTAAAGCATAATGGACAGTCGGACAGATGGAAATCGAAAAATGAAAATATCTGAAAGAAAAATAGGAGGTGCACATCTTCAATGTATGTAAAAGAATGTCTGAGAGTTCCAGTGGAGTTTGTTCAATGGTTTAAGAGGAGTAGCGGATAGCAGATCTATACCCCTCCCTACTAAAACCTGAATTGACCATTTTTGAATATGGGGAACTGTAAATATGAAAATATCTGAAAAGAAAATAGGGGGTGCACATCTTCAGTGTACGTAAAAGAATGTCTGAAAGTTTCAATGAAATTTGTTCAATGGTTTAAGAGGAGTTGCGGATAGCAGATCTGTACAGAACGTCAATTGAATTTGACAAAGTTCATTTTTCAATATGGGAAACTGTAAAAAAGAAAATATCTGAAAAGAAAATAGGAGGTTCACATCTTCAATGTATGTAAAAGAATATCCGAGAGTTTCAATGAAATCCATGCACTGGTTTAAGAGGAGTTGCAGATAGCAGATGTGTAACCCCCTCCCCCCCCCCCCCCCCAAAGCGTAACACCCCTATAGCATAACAGACTGACGGATGGACGTATGTCGGAATATGAAAATATCTGAAAGAAAAAAAGGAGGTGCACATCTTCAGTGTATGTAAAAGAACGTCTGAGAGTTCCAATGGAGTTTGTTCAATGGTTTAAGAGGAGTAGCGGATAGCAGATCTATACCCCTCTCTACAAAAACCTGAATTGACCATTTTTGAATATGGGGAACTGTAAATATGAAAATATTTGAAAAGAAAATAGGAGGTTCACATCTTCAGTGTACGTAAAAGAATTACTGAAAGTTTCAATGAAATCTGTTCAATGGTTTAAGAGGAGTTATGGATAGCAGGCCTGAATTTGATGATGCTATACCATACAGTGGGCCAATTTATCCTCTGGGTACCTCTTTCTGTTTAGTTCTGAGACCCTAATTCAGACTGAGGTTCACAGAGGGTAAATTTAGTGATGCTACCCTGCTATGCAGGGTAGCACCACTAAATTCACCCACTGGGGACCTCATTTTGCAGATGTCAGTCTGCTTATTTTCTGGCTTGGTGGGTAGCAGATCTGTACAGAATGTCAATTGAATTTGACAAAGTTCATTTTTCAATATGGGAAACTGTAGAAATGAAAATATCTGAAAACAAAATAGGAGGTGCACATCTTCAATGTATATAAAAGAATGTCTGAGAGTTTCAATGGAATCCGTTCACTGGTTTAAGAGGAGTTGCAGATAGCAGATGTGTACATCCCTAAAGCGTAACGGATGGATGGACACAGACGGACGGATGGACGCATGTAATCCAGTATACCCCCATTTTCTTGGAAAGTGGGGGTATAAAAGTTAAAAAATTTATAGTAATTTATATATTTTTTATACTTACCAATGACCCAGACTTAGCTGGTGCTAACTCCAACAAAAACCAGGGCCAAACACAAATTTTGCCCCCCAATCCCCAAAATTTGCATCCAAAACAAAAAGAAATCATGTCCTAAAGGACCTCCATAGTACGCCTCTACTGCGCATGCGCAGTGACGCAGTCGTCCCGAAATTGGCGCCAATTATCATTCTTACTGGCAGTGCCTGGTCAGCGCTATGTACTCAGCGGGGAGGCAAGAGTTCCCAACTCAGGGAGGGCCATCCCCGTCTGGGTCATTGGTAAGTATAAAAAATATATAAATTACTATAAATTTTTTAACATTTTTATACTGTACCAATGACCCAGACTTAGCTGAATAGTAAACAGGCTGGAGGGCCTAGGACATAGAGGAAAATCCAATAAGCTCAATTATATAGTAAAGAGGTAACCCCTTAAGGAGAAAAGGAGTATTAGGCTTTACATGTATCTTTCTTATTTAATATTAAATTAGAAAGATACACTACCCTTAATAATTGAGCACAATAACATTCATGTTCTCTATTAACATCCAGTATAACCCTTATACTAATTATTTTTAAAGCAAGCCAATAAATAAAGTAGTCCAGAGAATTGAGACTCTTTATAATCATTTAAAAGTGTCCGAGTATTGTATATTAAAGCCCGTTTGACACTTGACATATACAAATGCTTCACACCGAGCTACACTTTAAAAATAAGACATGAATGAAATTAAACATTAATATTACACTTTAAAACCATCCCGGAAGCGACTCAGAAATACTGTCTTGGAGGAGGCATTCCCTTGCTTTTCACTATAAAGCAGGTGACCTAAGGGAACACACCCCCCCCCCCCCCTTCCCCTTGCCCTGGGTCAAATAGCCCAGAGCGAAGAGGGCAGCCGGACGGAGTCACTGCCGGAACAGAAAGCCTGCATAACTATAGTTGCAACTGTTTAGTGGACGACATTCTGAGCAACAGATAACGGACCTAAACAATGCAGGTCTCCAGAAATGGACTCAATATTTCTGAGATAAAAATTAGTAAATGTGGATGGCTGAGACCAATAAGCAGCCTTCATTAAATCTGTAATAGCAACACTATTAGCATAAGCCCAGGAAGTAGAAAGAGCTCTTACTTCATGAGCAGAAATCTTAAGCACAGACTGCTGAGAAGAAGATAAATCTTCATAAGCAGTACGGATAGTTAACTGAATCCATCTAGCAATAGAATTGACTGAAATGTCCTTTCTATTAGGCATCAAAGACAGAAAGAAACGTTTCCGTCCCTTTCTGATGAACTGAGATCTCTGTTTATAGATACGTAGTGCTCTAACAGGACAGAGTAAAGGCCTACGCCCGTCTGAAGACGGAAGAGCCTTAATAACAATAGGTTCCGGATATTTATTAGGAGCCTGATTCTTAGCTAAAAAACCCACATTAGTAGTGAAGGTGATAGTGTTCCCAACACTACGATAATGAGAATCATCCACCGATAGTGCATGAAGCTCACTGACTCTTCTGGCAGAAGAGAAAGCTAAGAGAAAAGCTGTCTTATAAGATAAGAATTTGAAATCTACTGTCCCAAGAGGTTCAAATGGCTTTTCCTTCAATTTAAGGAGAACCCAAGCTAAATTCCACTTAGGAATTAATCTAAGAGTTCTGGGTCTATTTATCGAAAAGTTTCTAACCAATTTCGATAAAGAGACATTAGATCCAATTTGTAAACTATCATGATGTGCATAGGTATCAGATAACATAGATCTATAACCCTTTATAGTAACAGGCTGCAGTTTGATTTCGTCAAACAAGTATACTAGAAAGTTTGCAATGTCTGGTATAGAGGGATCAAATATATCTACAGAATGATCCCTACACCAACGACGAAAAACCTTCCACTTAGCCGCATAGTTTAGCGAAGAGGAGGTCCTCCTACAGTTAGAAATCGCGTCCACTGCTCGTCCTGTAAAGTGCTTGCCATGCAAGAAGGACCGCACAACGGAAAAACGTGAAGGTTGAGACCTTGCGGGTTGTGATGGAGTTGGCGCGATTTCCCCTGCGAAAGAAGATCCTCTCGTGGAGGAAGCTTCCGCGGTAGGTCCCACAACAGACACCTGAGTAGATTTATCCACGGTCTCTGTGGCGACAGAGATGCTACCAACAGAATCTTGCATTGAGATTGTTTTATCTTTAGCAATACTTGTTGAATTAACGGCGCTGGAGGATACGCATATCCTATCATTCCGTCCCAAGGGATCGACAGAGCGTCTACTGCAAATGCTCTTGGATCCGGACACGGGGACACATATGTCTGCAACTGATTGTTGAGATGTGTCGCAAATAAGTCTATCATTGGCCGTTCCCATTGGTAGCAAATCTGATTGAATACTTGTTTGTTGAGAGTCCACTCCGACGGCAACAAGCGACCCTTTCATGAAAGGGAGTCTGCTAGCACATTCAGACGACCCGGTATGTGACGGACCGAAAGAAGAACGTGATGTTCCAACGCAAACAGAAGGATTCTTTCCGTTAGATTGAACAACGGAACTGAATGAGTGCCTCCCTGATTCCGTATATACGCCACTACTGTCGTATTGTCGGATAGGATTTGGACATGAGCATCGTGAATAATGTCCATCCAGTGACGTAACGCAAGCCAAATTGACATCATTTCCTTGATGTTTATGTGCTTGTACAGGAATTGCGGATCCCAAAGACCCTGGCATCTCGAATCCGTTGGGATTAATGATGCACCCCAACCTGTTTGACTGGCATCCGTCATAATGGTAAAACTCGGATCCGGCAACTGCAGCGGAACTCCTTGAGTTAACCACTGAATGTTTGCCCAAGTCTGAATCTCTTGTTTCACTTGATCTGACAAGAGAACGTCTACATCGAGCGAATGAATTTTCACACTCCAATTCTGAGTCAGGAAAATTTGAAGAGGACGTGTGCGTAGCCGCCCCATCGGAATGAGATCCGCGGCGGCTCCGCACAGACCTATCAGTCTCATAAATTCTCTCGCCGTGACTTTGTCTGCATGCAGACAATAGCGAGCGTAACAACTGACTAATTTCGCTCTGGTTAACGGCAGACGAACGAGATTGTTGTGCGTCTCGAAGCTCATTCCCAGATGAGTGAATGACTTGGACGGCACCAGATCCGACTTCTCCTCGTTTACTATGAAACCGAGACGTCGGAGCAATAGAAGAAGATTCTGAACATCGTTCTGAAGCGTTAAGTCGTTGCCGTACCTCTGAAGAATGTCGTCCAGGTAGGCCGACGTTACCGCAGACGAATGAGCTCGGAAGTAGATCATTACCGAGTTCATTACCCGAGTGAAAGCCCAGGGTGCTAGATTCAATCCGAAGCACATGGCCCGGAACTGATACACCACTCCTAGGACTGCGAAGCGTAGATACTTTCGGAATGTCGGATGTACCATGACGTGAAAGTACGCATCTTTGAGATCTATGCTCGTTGCATAATCGTTCACCCGAATACTCGCTCTGACCGATCGAATCGTCTCCATATAAAACTTCGGAGCGACGATCAGCTTGTTTATCCAGCTCAAATCTATGACTGGACGGAACGAGCCGTCTGGTTTCGGAACCAGAAACAGATGGCTGTAGAATCCCAGATATTCCTGGCTTTCTACGACCTCTACCGCGTTCTTCATTAAAAGAGACTGCACCTCTGATAACAGAGCGTCTCTTTTCTGTGGATTTGACGGAAGATGAGTCCACTTTGGACTTCGAGTTAATGGAGGCTTTCGTTTGAAGGATATCTTTAGACCTTCCGAAGTCACTCCTCTCACCCACGGGTCGTCCGTAATCGACGCCCATTCTTGTGAAAAACTCGACAACCTTCCGCCAACCGGAACGCGATAGAGGTTTAAGCCATCACCTCCTGGACCTGCGAGGCATGCGGTAGGAGAAACCACGTCTTCCACGACCCGCACCTCGCCTCGTCGACCTCGGGGCGTCCGACCGATTGTCCCGGCCTGAAGGACATCCCGAACGAGAGTCGCTATCCTGACGGTCTCTCGAATAAGGCCAAGAGGACGCACCGGAACCTCTATAGGAACCTCTCTTGGGCGCATTAGACCCAGAAGTGCCTGCCTTATTCGTGTCTGCTGTATCCGACCTTTTAGGAGCGGATCTGAACAACAGAGAATCATTAGCTTTCTTTTTAATATTATCATAAATAGCGGAAAGCTTGCCGTCAAAGAGAAGTTCTCCTGAGACCGAAGCGACTCTAAGAGAGTTCTTCACCTTAGAATCCACTAGTGTGGATGTAGCTAGGGCTGCGTCACGTCTAACCAACTCCAGATTTGCCACTGAAAGGGCGGAGTTACACGTGGAATAAGCTACTGCCCTTGAAAGAAGTCTTAAAGAGGATTGTAGATCCTGAAACTCTTCCCCTTGAAGGCGCAGTGATAACGCCTTAGTAAGGTGATCTGCGTAAGATAAGGCATCTAAATTGGCTCTGTTAGACGCAATAGCTGTTTCCAACACCGCGGTTGGAATAGAAGCTGACGACGGTAATGATAGCTCTAAGTCTTCCGCCTCATCGTCCATACGCAGAGGAACTCTCGGTATACCCTGTCCTGCCGTGTCGAATTTATTCCTTGCATTAATGAAAGGCAGGTTAAGAGTATTAGCGGACAAGAAACCTGCTTTCCCCGTCCTGGAAGCAAGTTTAAATATAGCGTCGTTCAATAATTCAAATGTTCTTGCAACATTATTGGACTGCGACGGAAACTCGGGAGCGATGTCCCTGAACCGCTCAAAAAATTCAGAGTCCAATGACGCTATAATTCTCTTGTCCGGAAGCGCAGCAGTCTGGCCCGACGGAACAACTTGAGGGAGAAAGTGCCGGATGAAGTCCACGGCAGCTTCATGTTGTTCCGAAAGGGATAGCTCCAATTCATCCGTATCCCTTTCACCATCCGGTCGGACCTCCCGATGTTCCCGGTCGTCCGCCCCCGATGCTTCGGCGGAGCGTACCGACCCAGCGCCGTCGGATAATTCTCGATCCGACACCGTTTCTGTCGGCTGCTGGGATGCTGCGATAAGCTGTGCTATCTGCACTAGAATGTCCGACGTCGAGACCTGCGGAGGCGCGGTCTTTCGCTGCTTCGCCGAGGGCAGCTCCGCATCAGATGGCTCCCGCATACTTTTCCTATGCGAACGTCCGGAGTCCATCGGTCTCGAATCCCTGGCTGCCGGATGGTGTGACCTGGTCGCCGAAGAATCCTTCATCGGCGAAGCTGGCAAAATATCGGAGGTCACGCAGCCAAGGTGCGGTCGTGTGCGCCGACGAGAAGAGGAAGCCTTAACAGTCTCTGCGGACTGCTTATACAACGGAGCGTCCCGAGCGACGGACGTATGCTCCGCTAAAGACACATTTTGTACCACAACATCTGGTCCCAGATGTTGTTGTACGAGAGAGGGGCCTCTCTCGCTCGCGGCCCGGCTGGACCTGGACGAGCTAGGAACCGGACTAAAAGGCTTCCTCCGTTCTCGTTTACTATCCGCCGTCACTGGGTGTGCATCTATTATTTTTATAGTGCTCACATCACCCAAAATTTCCTCTTGGACCGCATCGGACGAACCCGGCTGCCGAACCATTCGGTGAATGGACGCTACACCGGGCGAGCTAGCGGACGACATTTGTCTAATCTCCATGAGCACTTTTGCCGCTAGCTCTGAATTCATTTGTGACGACGGACGCACACTTGAAGAAGATAACATGGAAACATCACCCTGTTCTGGTTCCTCTGAAATAGAAACTGAGAGAGTAGAGTGACCTTGTGGAGAAAGAGCCGGCATCGCTCTTTCTCCAGAAACAACATATCGTGACACACGTTTCCAATGTTTCTCATCCCAATGTTCACATATAGGACAGGGATTAATGCGAGAACACTGACTACAATTAATACAATGATCATGAAAGTCAGAGGAAGATTTCTTCCTATTACAATTTGAACAATGTCCCTTCATTGTGAAAGAACAACAATAAGTCCTAGTTACTCGCAAAAATCCCTGACACAAAGATACATAATAACATGATCCATTAATAAATGAAAAAACAATTGCAAAACAAAATAATTTTGAAAAAATATTTTTTCAGAGAAGCCCAAGTTGCTGAAAAGTAACGTTGAGCCCCGATGGATCCGATGGCAAAGTGTGGTCAAAAATTTTAAATTTATATAAAATAATTAATGAGACACTTTCGGATAATATAAATGTATCTTGTAATGAGATAAACTACCACAAAGGCAAACAGCCCCCCTCAAAAAAGGCTGTTGCCAATGAAAACAAACAGTGTAAACACACTAGAAAACATGACTCCAGGCACTGAAAAAACTGGCCCGGAATCAGTCATCAATTACACTCTATCTGATGCAAAACAGAGACTCCCAGGAGAGAATCTGTAGAACATCAGATGGAAGATGCAGAACACAAACGTTATACACCCATGGGTGAAAACGTAACTATGGGGAAAATAACAGAAAACATTCTGTAACCAAGCAACTCTCCCAGGAAATTTTAGAAATGAAACTTCTCAAAAATATGCCAAAAGCATGGGAGAATTGCAAGGGGGGACTTTAGAAGGCTAGGGGAGAGGAAACACTGAATAAGCAGTGCAACAATTAGCAAGAATGACAACAAGAGGCCCATGCCTCGAAAATAGGCAACTTAACATAATTTCAACAAAAAATTTTAAGTACAGCCCTGATTATTTTTTGCCACTTCTTTTTCCTCTCCTCCTTCTATCCTCCTTAGAATCACATTTTCTCCAAAAATTACGTGTCTGGCATCCTTTAAACTGAGATTTACAAGCACAAAGATCAGTGAGATGTTGACTGATGAAGGGCCAAACAGAGAATGATAATTGCCGCCAATTTCGGGACGACTGCGTCACTGCGCATGCGCAGTAGAGGCGTACTATGGAGGTCCTTTAGGACATGATTTCTTTTTGTTTTGGATGCAAATTTTGGGGATTGGGGGGCAAAATTTGTGTTTGGCCCTGGTTTTTGTTGGAGTTAGCACCAGCTAAGTCTGGGTCATTGGTACAGTATAAAAATATATGCTTCTCACAGACCAGAAAAAAATATGAACCATTTAGAATCACCAATCATATTAAGCTATCAATTACAATTACAGAAAATATTAAAAAAGCATGCTGGCAACAAGTCACAAGCTATAGGGATAAATAAACTATGCACCATGTGCTCACCTGATAAAATTGTTTAAAGAAGGATTTAAGGTTATATTCAGCATCTACATGTTAATATACTTAATCTATTTTAGCTTGGGACTGTTGGGAGCATTTTTTGGCCTTCAAATCACTCTAACACCTTCAAAACACATTTTGAAGAAAAGAGAAAAAAATCTCCCAGTGCATTCCCTCTCACTCATAAGATCAGTCAAAACCCTCCAAATCTTCTCAAGCAAAAAAAAATTTGCCCAATGGTCTCTCTGATCCCCCTCCCCCACCCCCAGGGGCCTCAAGGCCCCATTTGAGCAAATGTTAATCTTATATACTCACATTCATATCTAACTAATGTTTACCACAATCAGCTCTGTCAGAATCTGACTCGTGCTTGTGAAGAAGAATGTTTTAAAGAAAAGTCTTTATACAGTACTAAGTTGAAATTTGGGCTCCCACAGTGAGCCCAAATAAGACTCTAGGGACTTAATTTGGACAAATTTATTTCTATATTTACTTCCTGGAGTTCCCAAAGGGATGCTTGAAAATGTTTTTTAAATGAATGAAGCATGCCATTTAATAATATTGCATACCATTTTTGGTTCTCACCAACTAACTGCCTCTGACGACAAAAATTTAGGAGGGGGATATGAATAGCGCACCTCACAGGATGAGCTCAAATATTGGACAAGAATCTTTCTTTGAACAAACTTGATTCTATATATCCATTATACATTGCCCTGTTGTGATGCACTGATGAGAAAAATTCTTAATATTCATTAACTAAAAGAAATCCCAGAAAACTGATTGAATTTGATAACAGCATGCTGTGAGTTAATAAGGGATTGGTTACATATACATTTGTTACACATGATGAAATTTTAAAACGAGACCAACCTTGGCCTGCAAAAATAATACTGCAAATAATTTATACAAGTTTTCATTAATTAGACAAGGGAATACATTACAAAATTTAATCATAACCAAGTTTTTGCACTTTAGATGATTCAGTCTCCTTGTCACTCAATATTTTTCATATATATTACAAAAGAAGAAGATGCATACCCCTACCAGCTGCATTTCCAGGTGTGGTTCAATTCTGTTTCCCCCTTTTATGTAACATATTCAGACTCTTTCAGTTTCAAAGAAGTAACAGGGAATCCTATTCAGAAAATATTTATAAACTGAAAAGAATAGCTTCCACTGTTATTATAAATCACCATTCTATTTCTCTCTAACTGACCAGTCCAGCAGATAACACTCGGAAAAATATTTCTTGAACTAAACATGGACACTTTTTACCTAATAAACATAGCTTATGATCCAACAATGGAATGATCTCAATGACATCATTCCCATGAGGGGACCATAAACTATTTTTGGAGGCAAAAATTTAAACAAGAGGACCCAGGGACCTGAGGGTGCTCACCTGACATGGTAGCCTAAATATCAACCCAGGGAATTGATTTCAACAAGTTGCATCTGCCCCTCCTAAGAAAAATTCAGACCAGTGGTTCTAAAAAAAAAGAAAATTTTTAAAGAATATTCCTTATATTGAACTAAGTAATAATTCAGGCTCCCACAGGGAGCCGAAATATGAACCCAGGGACTTGGCTTGAACAAACTTGAATCTCACCTCCAGTGGGATGCTGAATACCAAATATCAAAAGATTCTGACTGGTGGATGCGAAGAAGAAGATTTTTGAAGAATATTCCTCATATTGAACTAAGTTATAATCAGACTCAAATATCAAACCAGGGACTTGGCTTGAACAAACTTGAATCTTACCCCCTCCCACAGTGAGCCCAAATATGAACCTAGGGACATGGCTTGAACAAACTTGAATCTCACCCCCTAAGGATGCTGCATACCAAATATCAAAAGATTCTGATTGGTAGATCTGAAGAAGATTTTTAAAGAATATTCTTCATACTGCACTAATTTAAACATTTGGGCTCCCATAGAGAGCCCAAATATGGACCCAGGGATTTGATTTCAATAAACATGTGAAACAATCTTCCAAAGATGTTATTTGTGAAATTTGAAAGCTTTTGGAGCAGTGGTTTGGGAGAAAAGTAGTGTTAAATGTTTTTCCCATTACCCACAATGTTAAAAAATGCTGATTCAGCACTTTTTCAAAGTCCAAAAAAAAGTACCCTATGATAAAACCGAGAGCAATTTTTTTTGGACCATTCCATTCTGGTGGTCCTAAGGAAGCTTCACACCAAATAAGAATTCTCAGTGTCGTGTAGTTTTGGAGATATGGACGTTTTAATTTTTTTCTATTTTTAGCTCCTGCGGTTCCCATGGGGGTGACTGGAAATTTTTTTTGGCATAAATTAAGTACTTATGACCCAAAAAGCACTCATGTCAAACTTGGTTCAAATCTGCCACTCGGATTGGAAATTAGAAATTTTTTTTTTTGGGGAGGGGGGGGGGAAGCAAAAATTCCTCCCATAACGAAGGCAAATATAGCTCCTCGAACTTCTTTTGAACAAATCCAAGTCTACACATCACAATGAAGCTGCACACCAAATATCAAGTCTCTGCTACTGCTGGTTCATGAGAAGAAAATTTTTTAAGATTTAAGCACACTTTTGGTGCGTGGCCCTAATGAGGGACAAGGTAACTTGATTTGAACAAAATCAAAATGCGATGTCATAACGAACTATTATCTCAAATTTCAATTAAATTGGTTCTGCGGTTTTGGAGGAGAAGATGGAAACACCATGCTCACGGACGACAGACAGTGAGTTATCACTATAGCTCCCCTGACTGAAAGTCAGGCGAGCTAAAAACCAGAGGCCCCACAGGGTCTGAAGCACTCACCTTGAACAGAACACAATATAAACAGAGTCCAAGAATGAGTCTACATTAAGCAATCCATCTCCATAGGATACATTGTAAATCCTTGAGCTCCTCAAAAGTGACAAAAATAGTCCGAGCATCATGCCTTTTCTTCAGTTGATCATAATGTAAAATGTGGAGCTCCCCTATGAAGCCCCTAGACACAACCTATATGGATTAATCTTAGTTACACACCTGTAGAGGGTATCGAATACAAAATTTCTAATTCTTCAGCTACATGGCCAATTCCAGCTCCTATAGGGAGACCAAATATTAACCCAGAGAACCAATTTGAACAAACTTGAATCTGACTCCCCAAGAGATGTTGTAAACCAAATATGAAAGGATTCTGACAGGTGAATTTGAAGAAGATTTTTGAAGAAATTCCCTCATATTGTACTAAGTTAAATTTCAGGTTCTCATATGGAGCCCAAATATTAACCCAGGCACTCGAATGGAACAAACTTGAATCTGACCCCCACTAGAGATGTTGTATACCAAATAAATATGAAAGCATCCCGACTGGTGGATCTGAAGAAGAAGATTTTTAAAGAAATTTCCTCATATTGCACTAAGTTCAAATTTGGGCTACCACAGTGACCCCAAGAATATACCCAGAGACCCGATTTTAACAAACTTGAATCTGACCCCCCTAGAGATGTTGTATACCAAATATGAAAGCATTCTGAAGAGAAAGCCCAAATATTAACCTAGGGACTTGGTTTGAACAATCTTGAATATGACCCTCATAACAATGATGCGTAGCAAACATTAAAAGATTTTGACTGGTGGTTCTGAAGAAGATTTTTAAAGAATATTCCCCATATTGCTTAAAAAGTCGGGGTCCTATATTGAGCCCAAATATGGGCTCTATTTTAACCAACGGGCCTTATTTTAACAAATTTGTATCTGACCCCCCTATGAATGTTGATTACGAAATATCAAAAGATTCTGACCATTGGTTCTGGAGAAAAGTTTTTAAAAATTTTTGCAAATATGCTGACTCAGCATTTTTTCGATGCCCTCTGCAGAACACACTAAGATAACCGATGGCAATTTTGTTTACCAGTCAGTTCTACTGGTCCTAAAGATGCTTCATACCAAAAACAGCTCCCTGTTTTGTGTGGTTTGGGAAATAAGGGTGTTTGAATATATTTCTATTTTTAGCTCCTGGGGTTTTCATGGGTATGCGGAAATTTTTTGCCTTAGTCAAGTACTTATGATCCAATAATACCACATACCACATTTGGTTCAAATCGGACCATTGGTTCAGAAAATAGAAATTTTGGGCAGGGCCAAAAATCTTACCCATCTCATTACAAAGCCAATTATTGCTTCACAAACTTTGTTTGAACAAATATGATTGTACACCTCAAAAGGAAGCTCCATAAGTCATTGTACCCACTGGTTCATGAGAAGAAGATTTTAAAAAAATTTTGGAGCATTTTCCCCCACTCCCACCCTATGGGGCTGAGCATGCTGAGTTGAACAAAAATGAAATGCCACTTCAGGACCATCACTCACACATACTTTCACTTGAATTGGCTCAGTGGTTTTGGAGGAGAAGACCAAAACATGGTGTTGATGGACGACGGACACCAGAAGACAGATGCCAGATGGAGAGCGATGAGATTAGCTCAGCTTGACTTTGTCAAGGTGATCTAATAATAAAGGCTGAATGAGGATTTTTATGAAAGGGCAGGTTGGATATTTCCATTTCACTGAGGTAAAGGGTCAACTTCTTTTGCTATGACTCAAATTCTATTATCCATCACTATGCCAATTTAGCCTTTTCATTATTATAATTTTTATTTTATTTTCATTCTTTTTTCTTCTGCTAAAACAAATCATATTCCGAATCCCACTTGATGAAAATGGTATTCCACTCCCAGCATCATATTCCACTTTTTGTGTTATTGTTTACAAACTGGTTGAGTTGAATCAATTATAAAGGGTTGTTTTGGAAAAACAAATACACAGAAAATTAAATAAATACAAAAGTTCACTGCTCCGATTTGAGAATGATTTTATACTCTCATGGGCCATGCGGATTAATATAATCCTCTGTCCACCCCAACTCGAGGATGAAAATCGTACTTGAATCCGAGCAATGACCTATTGTCTATATAGTCTGTCAACAAAGATATAAAAAATCAAATTCATAATTTTGTTTCATTGAAGAGGTACTGCAAAAAAAATATCAATCTGTTTGCTCCCAGCATGTTGGTTGGTGAAGAAAACATATATGGTTAGATATATACTATTCAAAAAAAGTAGGGGATATTTGATAAAAGTGAGATATATGAAGAAATATATTTATATTTTCATCAAAAAGACAGTTGTGGCTTTGCACTGTGACATCTGGTGAATGATTTCAGTGCAAGTTGGGTGTCTGACAAGCACACATTCCATGCACTGAGCTGTAGAAGACATGGACGGTCAGTCAGAGAATTTACCACATTCAGTCCAAGACCTCAATACCTTGTACATCCCCCTCAGGTTGCGAGACAACCGCGGATCCGACGTGGCATACTTCTCACCAAACGTCCAATATTAGCGTGACTGATGTTATTCCATTCTTCCTGCAATGCAGCAGTGAGTTCCTGGACATTGCCAGGGGGCTGATGGCATTGTTGTAGGCGTCTGCTCGATTGGTGAAAGGTCTGGACTTCGTGCTGGCCAAGGCAGTGTAGTGATGTTCTGCTTCTGGAGGAACTCTGTAGCGACATAGGCCCTGTGTGCTCTTGCACTGTCATCTTGGAAAATGAATCGATGGCCGTGACATTGCACAAGTGGCACCACATGAGCTGCTAACATGTCATGATTGTACTGCCCTGTGACACGCCCTTGGATGACATGTAATGCTGTTCTGCTTGTCATGGTTATGCCTTGCCACACCATAACCGATCCACCACCAAAACGATCATGCTGCCTCACCTGTTACGTCATGGTATCATTCGTACCACCGCCGCCACAATCTGTTTCGCCTGTCGTGGAAGTCGAGAGTGAACCTCGATTCATCGGAAAACATGATGTTGCTCCACCGAGATTGTCCCAGCACTGTCGTGCTCCACGTCAATTTCGCCTTGTTGTGATGTGATGTTCAGTCAAACATGGAATTATTCGAGGTCATCGAGTGTACAAATTCCAGCTGTGTAGGCAATTTCGGATAGTCTGACAACTGATTCGCACATCTGTCGCTCAGTGCAGCTGCTGTCCAATTTCTGAGGCACTTTGATGGAGGTTACATAATACTGTGGTTCGGATGAAACGATCCTAGTTAGCAGTTGACCAAAATCTGTCATCAACATTGCCAGTCTGACAGTAGAATGACCATAACCTGCTAATCACTGATTGAGTAATGTTTAGAATTTGAGCCACTGCAGTCTGTCTGTTGCCAGCTTCCAACATGCCACCGGCACGTAAATGTTTGTCACATGTCAGTCTTTGCATACCTCAAAAGTTATGTTGCGACCAGAAACTATTGATGAATGAGTTTATACCAAGAAAAGAATGATGAGATCTCCGAAAAAGCCTGTCCTGTACAAATGAAAGTTTCAAAATGTTCCCCACAGACATTAACATGGCGCTCATGTGAAAAACCTGCCTGAAGTTTTCGTGGGCTGGTGACATTCATGATCCACACTAAACTTGGCAATATATTGAGGTGTCCAATCACGCGTATCCACTACCATTTTTTGAAAATATCAACATCAATTTGGATATCCCCTACATTTTTTTAATAGTTTTTATTCATTGTACAGAAAATAAATTTATAAAAATACCAACCTGGCACTGAAGTAGTTCCATCACTTTTACCTGAAAAATTAGTGACATAGTTTTATCAATAACAATATAATATCACTTACAATTTGGAAAACTTCTCTTTCTGAAAGTTCTTTACCGATCATACAAGAGAATACTAAACAAAATTTACTCATAACTACCAAGGTTTTTTCCCTGTAATTGATTTCAATCTCCTTTCCGTATACATTATGTATTTATTACACACAATTAATGTGTGTGCAGGGCAATCCAGAGTGTGTGGTAATAAGAAAGTTGTATCGCACGATTGTGTTACAACATTTCACACTTTTTCAAACCAGAGAGAGAACAAATCATACTGCTGGAATTCTCTTCTCCAAAAAGTTGACCAATCATTTCTTGGTGTTATTTTTCACACTGACAGTGTATTTTTAGCCACTGAAAAATCTGAGAGTAAATTATACAAAGGTTAGGATTAGTGGAAAGTCACTATTGCTTCATTTGTAAATTGAGTCTAATGTTAATGAAAGTGTCAATGTCACTGTAGCTTAACTTGACTGAGTGATGAGTTTGATGAAAAGGATAATGTTCAATGTTTATGAAAGGATTATGAAATACGACAAGAATTTTGATAATTGAGAAGATGTTAATTTCTGTTCCCTGTATGCTATGTTTTCAATAAAAATAATTTGAGGTGTAGACTGTACCAAAGAATTGAGGGGTGGGTTAATGTGGCCCTCACAGTTAATGTATGTCACCATAAATTACCAAGTTACAGTAGTATTATTTCAAAACGAGTCATCCTATCAAGTTACAATGAAATCCCTTCATTAATATGGCCTGTAGACATTGCTAAACGTTTTTGGGTTTTGGGCTCGGGCAGCCATCATGGTTGACCCATCACAACCAAAAGGGGACGTCCTCATCTAGACATTACCTGGAATCATCCTACCAAGTTATAATGAAATCCCTTCATAAATATGACCTTTAGACTGTGCTAAAGGTTTTTGGGCTTCAGGCCCCTGTAGCTGTCACAGTTGACCAATCACGACCAAAAGGGAACGTTCTCATCTACACATTATATGGAGTCATCCTACTAAGTTACAATGAAATCCCTTCATAAATACGACCTGTAAACCGTGTGAAAGGTTTTCGGGTTTTGGGCTTGTGCAGCTGTTGACAGATCGCGACCAAATGGGGGAGTTCTCATCTAGACATCCTACGTAGTCATTTTACCAATTTACAATGAAATCCCTCCATATTAAATATGACCTGTAGACTGTGCTAAAAGATTTTGGGTTTCAGGCTTGGGCAGCCATCACAGTTGACAGATCATGACCAAAAGGGGATGATCTCATCCAGATATGATACAGAGTCATCCTACCAGGTTACAATGAAATCCCTTTATAAATACGACCTGTAAACTATACTAAAGGTTTTGGGGTTTTGGGTTCGGGCAGCCATCACAGTTGACCGATCGCGACCAAAAGGGGATGTTCTCATCTAGACATGACCTCAAACTTGCATAAGAAATTTTATGAGGATCGAACAAGAACTACGGGGTGTAGCCTGTGCTAAAGGAAAATGTGAACAGACTCACAGACTAACAGACTTCCACACACGTGATGGTAATAGCTTATCTTGACTTTGTCAAGTTAAGCTAAAAATAGGATTCAAACCTTAAAAATGGAACAAAAAACATCACCCTTTCAGTAAAAATGAAAATCTATCATTTGTTTCCTTTCCTTAAATTACGAGTACAAAATGGTTCATTTTCTTGCATGGGAATCACCAAGATCAAGGTGATAATTTGTCGTCTGCAAATAATTTGCATAACTGCTAAATGCTGGGGTATAATGACGAAGATGCTCTCATAGAATTTGACTTTGTGGATGAGATTTTTGATGAAAGGTTTGAAAGTGAGAGTGATAAAAACACGGATACCGTTATCAACTGACGGTGGAGATTAAGAACCTGATTCTTTAACAAGTTTTCACATGACTATAGAAAGATACCTGAGCGACAATAACTATGGTTGTAGCATTCTAAAATCATATCATTGAATATGAGCCTTGGGGTGCCTAAAGCTTAAAGCAAGAAGGAAAGAGCTGAAACAAAAAGGAATGGAAAAGAAAAGAAAGCCAAGTCACTGACATGTTCAGAAGAACAAATAAAAAGTTAAAAATTTTATAGTAATTTATATATTTTTTATACTTACCAATGACCTAGACTTAGCTGGTGCTAACTCCTTAAATTCTGGGGCCAAACACAAATTTTGCCCCCCAATCCCCAAAATTTGCATCAAAATCCGAAATTTCAATGTCTTATGTGGTCCCCCATACCTTTTATCTACTGTGCATGCGCAGTGTCAAGGAGGTCTCGAAATTGGTGCCAAATGTCATTCTTACAACCAGTGCCTGGTAAGCATTATGTAATCAGCGGGGAGGTATGAGTTCCCAACTCATGGGAGGGCCATCCCCGTCTGGGTCATTGGTAAGTACAAAAAATATATAAATTACTATAAATTGTTTAACATTTTTATACTGTACCAATGACCCAGACTTAGCTGAATAGAAAAAAGGCTGGAGGGCATAGGACATAAAGGAAAATCCAATAGGCTCAATTACATGTAAAGAGAATTATCCCCTCAAGGAGAAGAGGAGAACAGGTTTTACATGTATCTTTCTTGTTTGTATCAAAAAAGAAAGACACAATACCATTCCGTAATTGAGCACAATAACATCAATGATCTCTATTAACATCCAGTATAACCCATTATACTAATTTATTAAAGGAAAGCCAATAAATAAAGGAAGTCCAGAGAATGAGACTCTTTATACTCATTAAAAGTGTCTGAGGATTGTATATTAAAGCTCGTATGACACGTGACATATACAAATGCTTCACACCGAGCTACACTTTAAAAATATTACATGAATGAGTTAAACATTAGCTTTACACTTTAAAACCATCCCGGTACCGACTCCGAATTACTGACTCCAGAGGAGGTATTCCCTTGCTTTTCACTATAAAGCAGGTGACCTAAGGGAACACCATCCCCCCTCTTCCCCTTGCCCTGGGTCAAATACCCCAGAGCGAAGAAGGCAGCAGGACAGAGTCACTGCCGGAACAGAAAGCCAGCATAACTATAGTTGCAGCTGTTTAGTGGACGACATTCTGAGCAACAGATAATGGACCTAAACAATGCAGGTCTCCAGAAATGGACTCAATATTTCTAAGATAAAACTTCGTGAATGTGGAAGGCTGAGACCAATATGCAGCCTTCATCAAATCTGTAATAGCAACACTATTAGCATAAGCCCAAGATGTAGATAGAGCTCTTACTTCATGCGCTGAAATCATAAGCACAGACTGCTGAGTTGAAGATAATTTTTCATAAGCAGTACGGATAGGTAATTGAATCCACCTTGCAATAGAATGGACCATAATGTCCCTTCTATTAGGCAGCAGAGACAGAAAGAAACGTTTACTGATAAACTCAGATCTACGTTTGTAAATACATATAGCTCTAACAGGACAGAGTAAAGGCCTATGCCCGTCTAAAGACAGAAGAGCCTTAATAACAATAGGTTCCAGATACTTATTAGGATCCTGATTCTTAGCCAAAATATTAGTAGTCAAGGTAATAGTATTACCTACACTACGATAGTGAGAATCATCAACAGCTAGTGCATGAAGCTCACTAACTCTTCTAGCCAAAGAGAAGGCTAAAAGAAAAGCTGTCTTATAAGATAAGAATTTGAAGTCCACCGTGTCAAGAGGCTCAAATGGCGCTTCTTTTAGCTTAAGAAGAACCCAAGCTAAATTCTACTTAGGAATTAATCTAAGGGTTCTAGGTTTATTTATCGAAAAGTTTTCACTAACTTAGATAAAGAGACATTAGATCCAATCTGTAAACTATCATGATGTGCATAGGTATCAGATAGCATAGACCTATAACCCTTAATGGTAACAGACTGCAGTTTGATCTCATCAAACAGGTAGACTAGAAAATTAGCAATGTCTGGAATGGAGGGATCATAAATATCAATAGAATGATCCCTACACCACCGATAAAAAACCTTCCACTTAGCAGCATAATTTAGCGAAGAGGAGGTCCATCTACAGTTAGAAATTGCATCCACTGCTCATCCTGTAAATTGCTTGCTGTGCAAGAAGGACCGCACAACGGAAATACGTGAAGGTTGAGACCTTGCAGGTTGTGATGCAGTGTGCGCGATTTCCCCTGCAAAAGATCATCCTGTGGAGGAAGCTTCCGCGGCATGTCCCACAACAGTCACCTGAGTAGATTTATCCATGGTCTCTGGGGTGACAGAGATGCTACCAACAGAATTTTGCAGTGAGATTGCTTTATCTTGAGCAATATCTGCTGAATCAATGGCGTTGGGGGATACGCGTATCCTATCATTCCGTCCCAAGAGATCGAGAGAGCATCTACTGCAAACGCTCGAGGATATGGACACGGCGACACATACAGCTGCAACTGATTGTTGAGATGCGTCGCAAATAAGTCTATCATCGGACGCTCCCATTGGTAGCAAATCTGATTGAATACTCGTTTGGTGAGAGTCCATTCTGACGGCAATATGTGACCCCTCCAAGAAAGGGAGTCTGCCAAAACGTTCAGATGACCCAGAATATGACGGACCGATAGGAGAACTTGATGCTCTAGGACAAACAGAAGGATTCTTTCCGTTAAGTTGAAAAACAGAATGGAATGAGTGCCTCCCTGGTTCTGAATATACGCTACAACTGTCGAATTGTCGGACAGAATTTGCACATGTGAATTCTGAATAATGTTCATCCAATGACGTAGCGCAAGCCGAATTGACATCATTTCTTTGCTGTTTATGTGCTTGTTTAGGAATTGTGGATCCCAAAGACCCTGGCACTTCGAATCTGTTGGGCTCAAAGTTGCACCCCAACCTGTTTGACTGGCATCCGTCATAATTGTAAAACTCGGATCCGGCGATTGCAGTGGAACTCCCTGAGTTAGCCACTGAATATCTGCCCAAGTCTGAATCTCTTGTTTCACTTGATTGGACAAGACGATGTTCGTATTGAGCGAATGAATCTTCACACTCCAATTCTGAATCAGAAAGATTTGGAGTGGCCGAGTATGTAGCTGCCCCATTGGAATAAGATCCGCGGCGGCTCTGCACAAACCTATCAGTCGCATGAATTCTCTCGCTGTAACTATGTCAGAGTGAAGACAAAAGCGAGCGTAACAACTGATTAATTTCGCTCTGGTTAACGGCAGACGAACGAGATTGTTGTGCATCTCGAAACTCATTCCCAGATGGGTGAATGACTTGGATGGCACCAAATCCAACTTCTTCTCGTTTACTATAAAACCGAGACATCGGAGCAGTTCAAGCAGATTCTGAACATCGTTCTGAAGAGTTAACTCATTGCCATACCTCTGAAGAATGTCGTCCAGGTAGGCCGACGTTACCGCAGACGTATGAGCTCGGAAATGAGTCATTACCGAGTTCATTATTTGAATGAAAGCCCAGGGCACTAGATTCAGACCGAAGCACATTACTCGGAACTGATAAACGACTCCTAGGACAGCGAAGCGAAGATACTTTCTGAATGCCGGATGTACCATGACGTGAAAGTATGCATCATTCAATCAAATGCTCGCTCTGACCTATCGAATGGTCTCCATATAAAATTTTGGAGCAACGATCAGCTTGTTTATCCAGCTCAGATCTATGACTGGATGAAACGAGCCGTCTGGTTTCGGAACCAGAAACAGATGGCTGTAGAAACCTGGAGATTCCTGGTTTTCTACGACCTCTATCGCGTTCTTCTCCAGAAGAGATTGGACTTCTAATAGAAGCGAACCTCTCTTCTGAGGATTTGATGGAAGCTGAGTCCATCTTGGACTTCGAGTTAACGGAGGTTTTCTTTTGAAGGACAGTTTTAGCCCTTCTGAAATCACCCCTCGAACTCAAGGGTCATCCGTAATCGACAACCAATTGGTTAAGGAACTCGATATCTTTCCGCCCACTGGAACACGTTAGAGGTTTGCACCATCACTTCCTGAACCTGCGAGGCTTGCGGGAGGAGAAACCACATCCTTCACGACCCGCACCTCGCTCATCCGACCTAGGGGCATCTGACCAGTTGTCTCGGCCAGTATTACAGCCCCTACCTGAGTCGCTACCTTGACGGTCTCTGGAGTAAGACCTAGAGGACTTATAAGAACCTCTATAGGAACTTCCCTTGAACATACTCGCCCCAGAAGTGTCTGTCTTACTCTTCTCTGCTGAATCCGACTTTTTAGAAGCGGACAGCAGAGAGTCTGAAGCTTTCTTAGTAATCTGATCATAGATTAAGGAACGCTTGCCATTGAAGAGAAGCTCTCCGGAGACCGGAGCAACTCAGAGAGTTTTTCACCTTACGATCCACCCGAGTGGATGCAGCCAGGGCAGCATCACGTCTAATTAACTCCAGATTTGCCACTGAAAGGGCGGAGTTATACGTAGAGTATGCAATGGCCCTTGAAAGAACTCTTAAGGAAGTCTGTACATCCTGGAATTTTTTTCCTTCGAGACGTAATGATAACGCTCTGGTAAGGTGATCTGCGAACGATAATGCATCTGAGCTGATCCTGTTAGACGAGATTGTCGTTTCCAACGTAATGGCTGGAATAGACAAAGACGACGGCAAAGACAATTCTAGGTCTTCAGCCTGCTCCAGATGCAGAGGAACTCTAAGAATGCCCTGTCCTGCCGTTTCAAATTTTTTTATTCCTTGAATTGATGAAAGGCAGCTGTAGAGCATTGGCCGCTAAGAAACCGGACTTCCCTGTCTTGGAGGCAAGTTTGAATATAGCGTCATTCAAAAGTTCAAATGTCCGTGAGACATTTCTGGACTGGGTCGGAAACTCAGGGACGGTGTCCCTATTCCGGCCGAAAAAGTCTGTGTCCAGTGACACTACTTCTCTCTTATCCGGCAACGCAGCATTCTGGTCCGGAGGAACAACATCAGGAAGGTATTGCCGGATGAAATCTACGGCTACCTTATGTTGCTCAGAAAGGGAAAATTCCAGCTCCTCTGAATCCCTTTCGCCATCCGGCTGGACCACTTGATAATCTCGGTCGTCTCTTGCTGACTCTGCAGTGGAACGAACCGACCCAGCTTCCTCAGACAATTCCTGATCCGAAAAAGTTTCTGACAGCTGCTGGGATGCTGCGATAAGATGAGCTATCTGCGATAGCAAGTCCATTACGGAGGCCTGTGGAGCCACGGTCTTACGTGAGTTAGCCGCTGGAAGCTCCTGGGACGTTGACTCCTGCATATTTCTTTTATGTGAACGTCCCGACTGTAAAGGCCTCGTATCCCTAGCTACCGGATGGCGTGACCTGGTCGACGTGGAATCCCCGGTCGGCGAAGCTGGCTGGATATCAGCTGTCACGTAGCCAAGGTGCGGTCATGTGTGCTGCCGTGAGGATGAGGAAGCCGATAGACTAGTCTCTCCGGACTGTCTATGCAACGGAGCGCCCGAGCAGGTGGAGTGGACGCATGCTCCGACTGACGAATGTTACGTACAACAACATCTGGGCCTAGATGTTGCAGTAAGAGAGAGGGGCCTCTCTCGCTCATGGTCCAGGTAGACCTGGACGAGCTAGCTACCGGACTGACAGGCTGCCTCCGTACTATCCTCAGATCCGTCGTCGCAGGGTGTGCACGTTCAATGTTTATAGGGCTCGCATCACCCAAAATCCTTTCCTGGACTGTAACGGACAAACCCGGCTGCCGAGCCATTCCATGAATGATTTCTACACCTGGCGAGCTAGCGGACGACAATGTCGTTGATCCTACTTGGAACCTCTTAGGCAATTGTCATATTTCCATGAGCATTTTAGCCGCTAGCTCTTCGTTAGACTGCAATGATGGCGGCACACTTCTTGAAGACATCACGGAAACATCGCCCTGTTCTTGTTCCTCTGAAAAAGAGACTGAAAAACTAGAGTGACCATGCGGAAAGAGGACCGGCATGGACCCCTCACCTCTAACAATATACCATGACACACGTCTCCAACGTTTGTCATCCCAATTGACACACAGTGAGCAAGAATTAGTGCGAGTACATTGACTACAAGAAACACAATGAACATGAGAATCAGAGGAGAACTTCCTCTCATTACAATTTGAACAATATTCTTTCATCATGAAAAAATATAAACAGTCATAGTACTCGCACTAACCCTTGAAACAAAGATACATAATATAATATAATCCATTATTTCATTTCGAAAAAATAATTCAAAAGAAAAAAAAATTCCGAAAAAATTTCAGAAGACGCCAAGTTCCCAATGGGAACAATAAGCTCAAATGGATCCCCAAAAAAGCCTAAGTGTGGACAAAAATTTTAAAACATTTTTAAAAATTAATGTAACACTTACGGACAATATTAATGCATCTGGCTACGAGCAGAACTAAACAGAAGACAAGTAATCACTATCAGAAGTAACCATTGTCACTGTAAACAAAAGTGTACAAAAATCGGAAACATGACTCCAGGCACTGTAAACATGGCCCAAAATCAGTTACGAATTTAAACACTATCCGATGTAAAACAGAGACTTCCAGAGAAGAAACTGCAGTACATCGGATGGTAGATGCAGACCAAAATGCCTAACCACCCAAGGGTGAGGACCTAAGCATGGGAAAAAACAGAATAATTATTCTGTTACCAAGCTAAAACTCCCAAGAAATTTTAGTAAAAAAAATTACAAAAATTATGCCAAAAGCGTGGGAGAATAGCAAGGGAGGAATAAAGGAAAGGGAGAGAGGAAACACTGAACAAACAATGGTAAATTCATAGCAAGAATGACAACATCAGGCCCATGCCCAGAAATTAGGGAACATGAAATAATTTCGTAAAAAAATTATAAGTTACAGCCCTGAATACATCCTGCCACTGTTTGTTCCTCTCATCCTTCTATTTCTCATTTAAACTGAGATTTACAAGCACAAATATCAGTGAGATTTTACTGAATTTAGGGCCAAACAAAGAATGACATTCAGCGCCAATTTCGAGGCCTCCTTGACACTGCGCATGTGCAGTGGATAAAAGGTATGGAGGACCACATAGGACATTGAAATTTCGGATTTTGATGCAAATTTGGGGGATTGGGGGGCAAAATTTGTGTTTGGCCCTAGAATTTAAGGAGTAAGCACCAGCTAAGTCTGGGTCATTGGTACAGTATAAAAATATTATGGGATACTGGAGTTATTGGATTTCAAGATCCTAGTGCTCTTCTAAACTTGATGTGGTTCAACATAACAAAACTTATGGGCTTTACGGAATCTGATAAAAATCAACAATTAAAATGAAAGGGGTGGGGGGGATTGAAATGATATCTAACAGTAATGGTAATGAGTACTTAGAATTCAGGAAAAACATGACAGAAACAAGAGATGGAAATTCATCCACCAGAGCATTTAATCTTAAAATTTTCCCCAAAGATGACAAAAGAATATGTCCAATAGAAGCCTATAAAACATGCTTCTCACAATTTGATTTGTTTTGTTTGGTTTGGCACAGAATAACATTCAAGGCTTTGCCTCTCATGGTATTCCTGTGCCCAACCAAACTCATGCAATAAACATTAACCTATTCAAATGCTAGTGTGGCTTTGTCTATTAATCGCCTGTTATGTAGAAGACAAGATGATTTACAGCCAGCAAACTGCTTTCCTAGAACCAAACCATGTAACATATTATGTAACTTAATCAGACCCTTTCAATTCTAAAATAATGAAGGTTAAAACCTATAAAATAAATATTAGTAAATTTAAAGAATTTGCAATCAAATTTATTATATATGAGCATTCTACTGGACCCTTCACCGAACATGACTAAGCAACAAAACATCTTGAGCAATTGAAATTTTTTTTACTTAAAAAAAATAGCAAATGACCCCTTGTTGGAACACGTTCAATGATCTTATACAAATGAGTGGCCACAAGCTGCGTTTTGGAGGCAAGA
Source organism: Pictodentalium vernedei (assembly GCA_031216915.1). Lineage (NCBI taxonomy): Eukaryota > Metazoa > Mollusca > Scaphopoda > Dentaliida > Dentaliidae > Pictodentalium > Pictodentalium vernedei. Next base: position 228,440,604 of record CM062288.1, read on the forward strand.
AAATTCTTCTAAGTACTAAATTTTAGCTCAACATGTCTGAAAATGTAAGAGATCATCCCAACATTACTTTGGTTGAAAGGGTTAACATGATGTTGCTCATAAAATCCTCCCTGCCCATGTCATTCTTGAAATACAATTATCTCAGTTGCTAAATTTCAGCTTCTAAACTCAGAAAATTTAGGTGCTCATAATAGAGCTGGGAAGTTTACTGCAAACATGGGTTGGTGTTAGCAGTGTAAAACTACTGATGCCTATGACAACAGCAGGCAATACAGAACTAAATTTTCAGTTTCTAAATTAACCCTTTACCTAACATGAAAAGCAGATGACACTTGCAAACAAAATTCTTGAATGACTATTTTTTTTCATTTTTTGTCTCAAAAACATAGGTTACGAGCTCGTTCCAAAGAGGGGTCAAAACCTATGTTAAAGAAATAAAAAAAATAATTAATTGGCGATTTTTGTGAATAGCATTGTCCGGTTTTGGGCGTTATGTTTTAAAATTATTAAAACAACAATGATAAACTTGTTGTTTATTTATCAATGGATCATAAGTATTGTTTCTGTGACCAACATGACAGGTTTGTTTCACAAGTGACATGCATGTATAGAACTGACCAATCAAATTTAATTCTGACAGCATGATATTACAACTCACTTGTGAGATAAGATGAAAAACTTATAAAGGTGCTGACATTTATATACGGCAAAATAATCCAGTAAAATTATGTATATGTATACTTCCGACAAAAAAGTACACATGTAAGAGTTAACATCCATTGAGAAAACACAACAGAAACATTCCAGTATTGAATATAGATTAACTTCTTGTATGCTGCTGGCAGATATTCCCGCCCAGGACAGAATTTCTCTTGCCTCTGAAGTAAGGATAATTTGGGATCATTTAATCAAATTTTCCTATGGTAAATTGAATGAATTTGTTCACCAATGATTTCTCAAGTTAAATTTAGACAAATTTTTCATCAAATCTAGTTGTGGCTGACTGGATTTGCAGAAAAATAGCTTGAAAATACTGTGTTGATTAAGTGTTAATGTACAATGATGTCACATGTTTGTTAAAGATTGGGCAAAAAATGATAAATTTAAAGTAATTTGTATATTTTTTATACTTACCAATGGACCAGACTTAGCTGGTGCAAACTCAATATTATCAAGGGCCAAACACAAATTCTGAATCCCCCAAGCCCCAAAATTTACATACAATTCTGAAATCTGAAAGTCCTATCTGGCCCTCCATACTTTTAGTACTGAGCATGCACAGTACCCAGGAAGAGACCGGAATTGGCACCAAGCATCATTTTTCCTAGGTGTGCCTACTGTTATAACTCAGCAGGGCCTAGGACTTAAAGGAATAGCAGACTAAAATTCAGCTCCTTAGCCAGCAGTGGGACTCCCAAGTGAATAGGAGATTAAAATTTGAGGAATTACATATATCCCTCTCTATACAACAATGGAGAAGGATATACTACTGAAATAAGGAGCAATATCCAAGTGATTACTTATTACTTAGCAAAAATGATTACGCTAATTGGGTGTAACAGGCCCCCAATTTTAAGGCTAGTCCGGAATAAGACACTTAAAATTAGGAAACGAGTGTCTGAGAGTTGGAGACTTACACAAACAGACACACGCCCAATAAAATGCAATGAGCTGTACATAAGATCACTATTATTTGTAAACAATAACAGCTTCACCCATAGCTACACATTTACTATAAGGCCAAAAGAGGTAAAGAGAAATCACCTCACCCCTCTTGTTTGAAGAAATTAACCTTCAAAACAAAGAGGAAAGCGGTCTGGAATCAGTGATAAAGTGGTACTGAATTATAGTCGTCTAAAAGGCTCCAGGTTACTAAAATAGCAAGCTTCTTAAATGTATGCTGCATCTGGAATATGGAGATAGGTCGATAACCGGTGATATTAATATGTACAACCTTAAACTTGTCCAATTGAATCCCAATGGAAAGTTAACTGAGAGAACTTATACGCTTCTGAGTCAACCAACAGGTGACCACGTTCAGGTGTACAAATAAATTCCAAAAAGATAGCTCCGCCCAGGGCAACTACTTTCAGGGAGAGCCATATACAGGGTGGGGGTGCAGTGGCATTGCGGTAACCAGTTCTCCTCAGATCACCGAAGTTAAGCAATGTTGAGCCCGGTTAATCCTTGGATGGGTAACTGTCTGAGCGATCGATTCAGACTCCCACGTAGTGTCCTTGGGCAAGGAACTTCACCCTGATTGTCCACATGGGGGGATGATGACACCGTGTACTAAGGCATACTGCACGTCGATGGTGCGCATGTCTTCAACCAATCTAACCCTGCCTGTGCTGCAGTGCAGAGTTATGATGTTGAGCTGGCAGCTGCTCGTCGTTGCTCGGTGGTTCTCTCCAGGTACTCTGGCTTCCTCCACCTGTAAAACTGTCACCGACACGATATGGACTTGGCTGTTAAAGTGTTGTTAAACCCTAATAAAATAATTATGTAAATATATACAGGGTAACATTTGATACCCAATCTCTGATTCTGATAATCCTTTACCCAACACGGATAGCAGACAACATCATCATTTTTTGTCTCAAAAACATAGCTTATGGCCCCTCATTGGAACAAGTTCGTTGAGCTTGTTCAATGAAGGCTCATCAGCTTTGTTTATTAGACAAAAATTGAAAACATATAAAATTTGGCAAATACATTGGTGTTACTATGACCAGGTAGTCTGTGACCTTAACGTTGATGGATACAGACCTTATTGTGATTGATGGCACACTGTCTATTGACAATACATACTGTTATAAATTTTCGTTCAAAATTACACAGTGGTTAAGAAATTATGGCTTGGAGAAACAAGAGGCCTGTCACGCCTAGAGAGCTCCGCTGAGGGCCACTGATCGCATGGGCATGTTTTCTAATACTAATATTGTTACAAACTTTAGCCGAAAAAAATATCAAAAATATCTTAAGATTTTCTTGATCCTGTGACCTTGACCCTGTGGATTTACAGACCGCAGAATAATTGATAACACACCGTCTATTGATAATACATATTGTTATGAAGTTTGGTGGAAAAATATTCAGCGGTTTAGAAATTATGGCTCGGACAAATAAAATGTTGATGGACGGACGGACGGACGACAGACGACGGACGACAGGCAACGGACGACGGACGAATCAGTATAAGAAAAGCTCTGCTGACTTTGTCAGCGGAGCTAACAAAATGTTGACGCCGGATAACGGATGGATGGATGGCTAGATGGACGGACGGATGATACAGACCTTATTATGATTGATGGCACAGTGCCTGGTGACAATACATAATTATGGTAAAGAAATTATGGCTTGGACAAACAAAATGTTGACATTTTCCTGAGTGTTACCTTTACCATGTTGCCTGTGACCTTGACCTTGATGGATACAGACCTTATTATGATTGATGGCACACTGCCTAGTGACAATACATACTGTTGTAAAGTTTTGTTAAAAAATATCCAGTGGTAAAGAAATTGTTATAAAGTTTTGTTAAAAAATATCCAGTGGTAAAGAAATTATGGCTCAGAGAAACAAAATGTTGACGCCGGACAAGAGACAGCTAGATGGATGGACAGACGGATGGATGGACAGACAGGCAGATGGATGATACAGACCTTATTATGATTGATGGCACACTGCCTACTGACAATACATAATTATGGTAAAGGAATTGAAATTATGGCTCAGACAAACAAAATGTTGACGCCGGACCAATGGACAGCTAAATGGACAGACATCCCAACATTTGGATAGATATGTGACTAGAACTTATGTGGCTAAGAAAAGTTATGTTCATCCAAATATTATGTGGTGTCCAACTATTATGTGGATAAAAAACCAATATTATGTGGATTCCAACTATTATGTGGCTGAAAAACGGAATATTATGTGTGTATGAATTAGTTAATTGCAACAAAATGTACCATTATACAATAAGAATATGTTGGAATTATATCAGATGTAACCAGATGCAACTGATAGCAATGATGTAGCTCAGAACAGTGGACAAGTGGAATAATTAGCCACATAATATTTGGAATAATTAGCAACATAATATTTGGATTTGGACATGGACCTCCATGTCCTCCATGTCCATGGACATTTTTGCTTCCAACGTAGGGGGAGGGGGGGGGGGGGGGGGGGCTATAAAATTAAATAGGTTAGATATGTCCAAAAAATCATTTTAAAAAGATCAGCTGAACCCTTTAGCCACATAAGTATCCTATTTTACCAAATCAAAGCCACATAAGTATTGTAATGTAAACATGGATGGACGGACGGATGATACAGACCTTATTATGATTGATGGCACACTGCCTAGTGACAATACATAATTATGGTAAAGAAATTATGGCTCGGACAAACAAAATGTTGACATTTTCCTGAGTGTTACCTTTACCATGTCGCCTGTGACCTTGACCTTGATGGATACAGACCTTATTATGATTGAAGGCACACTGCCTAGTGACAATACATACTGTTGTAAAGTTTTGTTAAAAAATATCCAGTGGTAAAGAAATTGTGGCTCGGACAAACTAAATGTTGACGTTTTCCTGAGTGTTACCTTCACCATGTCGCCTGTGACCTTGACCTTGATGGATACAGACCTTATTGTGATTGATAGCACACTGCCTATTGACAATACATACTGTTAGAAAGTTTTGTTAAACAAGACGCATTGTCACAGTGCCAAAGCTGCGACGATTCGTGCAACACCAATGATGTTTTAAAACTTGTTGGCGACAAAAAAACTTGTTGGTGACAAAAAAACTTGTTGGTAACAAGTCCATAAATGTGACAGAAATTATCCGAATGACATACACTATTGAGAGGGTGTAGACATCATGAAGATACACTTGCATACCAAGTATGGTGTCATTCCATCAAGTATTTTAGGAGTTATGGTGTTTTTTAAACTCATTGGTGACAGACCGACTGACAGACAGACCGACATTGCCACATATAGAGCTGCTCGTCACAGCTAAAAATATCCTGTGGTAAAGAAATTATGGCTCGGACAAACAAAATGTTGACGTCGGATGACAGATGGACGGACGACGGACAACTCGATATCAGAAAAGCTCTGCTGACTTTGTCAGGCGGAGCTAATAATGAACTTCCAAATTGTAACTGTTGAATCTACGAGAATGAGAGACTAGGATTCCTCTTTGTGTACCACCTCCGGTTGAAGACTGGATTTAGACCCTGGAATGGGATATGAATAAAAACCCATCAAGGACCGTCCCCAAATAAATCATTGTTCCCTAGATCCGTTAAAACCAATGACTGTTCAGAGAATGAATATAACACTCCGAATAATAAAGACAAAAATAGAAAACGTATGCATAGATGGCCTGTAGGAAAATCCATTACTGATCCAACTAACGCAAAATTCTCATAAGCTCTCATACCGACACGGATCAAGAATTTAAGAGAATCTATTGAAAAAATATGTTGGCCTAATGATTAATACATATTATGCATGCAACCAACAGAATCCCGCATGTACCCTTGCCTGAATACAGCCTGCATCATCGGCGTAACTGAACGATACAAAGTATAACCAGGAAACTGAATGAATAAAACAACGTTAATGTGATTTATAACATGAGGAATAGACTCATATATCGTAACAAAAGCAGACAAATCTGAGCGAAAGTTCTCAGAGTGGACTAATTGGTAGATAACCAACATGCTTGCCACACAGGTACACAAAAGCTAGCAATATCAACCAAATGTATTCATGAAAGAATTTGGAATCCAAAAACAGTTACAGTTCAGGAATCATATACGAACTATGAACAAACAATCGCAGGAAGCAAACCAACTAAAGAGTGGATGCACCTCTGAAGTTGCCGTACTTGCATATAATTGAATGCATAAGAGGCTTACGGGAAGAGAACTACATCCTGCCCTGTAATCGCCTCTTAACGTATTGGAGGGGGTTCAATGGAAAATGATAACAAACCATCCCCCCGGCCTTTGCCCCCTACCTCTGCAGTCTAACGCGCTTTGTCGATGAAGCAGTGGAAGAAGCCACAACTGCAACTGGCCCCGGCTGCAGTGTGGAAGGAGTGTCCCAGACGCAAACGTGAACGGATGCCCCAACTCACTAAAGTTTCTCAAAGCGGAAACAGTCGACCCCAACTGCTGACGGAGAGGGTTCTCCAACCTGCGATCTGACTCCAGATCTTGCCGAGCGTTCCGTTTAGAAACTTATAGGCTTCTACCCCTTAACATGTTTTTCCATGGAAGAAGAGGAAGCCGTAACAACAGCCGACCCCAGCTGAAGTGTGGAAGAAGTGTCCCGAATCGCAAACGAGGATTGGGGTTCCGACTCAATGAAGTTTCTCCGGACAGAAACAGTCGACCCCGACTGCTGACGGGATGGAGAATGCACTTCAACTCATGATCTCAACCCACTGAGAAACTTGTAGGCTAATCCCCTTTGCATGTAAGAAGCCATAACCACAGCCAGCCCCGGCTGCAGTGTAGAAGGAGCATCCTGAACAGCAAGCGAGGACGGGTGCTCCGACTCATTGAAGTTTCTCGTGATGAAAAACGGTTGACCCAGACTGCTGACAGGACGGAGACGGTTCTCCAATTCACGATCTGACTGACCCCAGATCTCACCGAGCGGCCTGTAGAGAAACTTTCAGGCTTCTTCCACTTTTGCCATCGTCACCAGGTGAGCTTTTGTTTTTGAGGTGCTCGCTCTACCCACATCTACACTTCTCGACCGTAACGGACCTACCCGGCATCACAGCTTCCATACAGGGAAAACTGCTTCACCGGTCGAGCTAGCTGCATTCAGAGGATTAAGAGAACTAACTAGGGACTGCAATCCCTTGCTATTAATCATGAGCACCTTGGCAGCTAGCTCTGTTTACTCATCAGAGCAGGGCTCATCAGAGTGCGATGACGGCATCACATAACGGACAAGTGTCAATGTACCATCACCACGTTCTTGTTCCTCAGAAAAAGAGACTAAAAGACTAGTATTAGCCTGTGGTGAAAGCTCTGACATCGGAACTTCACCGCCCACCACGGAGGTAGACACCTGATTCCAACGTTTGCATCCCATAATACAAGTATTGAAGGACTGCAGCAACTACCAGTAGACAACAAGCATGTAAATTCGAGACAGACTTCCTGGACTTACACTAGGTACCCAATTATTATAATAGACACAATCATAATGAAGCCAAAATGATAAGTCCGCTGCACTCCCAATAATAATACACAATAAACATCACAAGGATACATAACATAGACAATCACAAAAATTTTCGAAACAAATAACAAATATTTTTTCGAAAAACTTTTTTGAATGAAGCCTACAGTGACGAATGGGAGCAAAATGGAGGCGATTGGAAAATCGCTCACCTCAAATCAAGTTTGCGAGAGTGAAAAATGTGAGGAGAGTGATTTTGATTCAATGTTTATCTTCATTTTTTTAATACTGTTTAGGTTGTTAAATTGAAAAATACTGATCAATTAACACCTCTTAATATCCTCTATTATCTATACTGGCAGATGAGATAATCCCCTTCACTGCTGACTGTTAAAATAGGAGGCAGAAACGTCTCGCGGTTGGAACGTCCTGAGGTCAAAACGTCCCAATACCATTCAAAGTGTATTTTTTTCTAAATTAAGTTAAGTTAATCATGTTATTGTTTGGCTGTGGTTCAGAATAAAATTGCAAGCTTGAAATCTAGTGTTTGTTTATTAAATGTATTACCAGAATTCCTGAAATGAACTTTTAGAAAATCTAAAGTGAACTATATATTATGACATGTACAAAAATTTACTTCGCAATTTCCATTGTCCAGCATCCTTCAAAACGAATGTATGAATACAACTGAAAACGGATGAAAATTTTGACGGTGAAAATATATGTAACCCACTAAAATTAGTTCTGGATTTTAAATGGCAGATTATTAAAATCATGGAAAATGGATGTGTAAATTCCAAATCAGGCACATTAATTCGTGTCACTGGTGAATTGGAGCGACAGGTGTTGCGTATGTAAACGAAAATAAGGAACGGGGCAACATTCCGCATGTCTTTGATAAAAAAAAATACGGAATTATTAAAACATTTCTCAGATCTCAGAATGACCACCGTTTTTTTATATCTGAACATGAGTGTTCGTTTCTGGCAGGAGTAAGGTCTGGGCGAGTTGTCAATGTACAACCCTCTTACTGTTAGCGTGTTGTGTGTGGATGTATAAGAGAACTACTGTGTGTCATGTTCATAATGACAAAAAGGAAATTGTTTGGAATTGTACTTTAAACGTATCAAATTGTGAGTGATTAAAAATTTCCCAACATCAAAAATTAATTGAATGTTTCTGTTGATGCAACTCAAATGGATAAGATACCCAAGAACAGAGGCGAGCGATTATTCGTGCTCCTTGAACAATTTTTGCATGAGCGATGGTGTGCGAGAGCGATCGCGTGCCTTTCCCATGCATCACTGAGCCTAAGTACCCCAAGGGAACCTCATGAGCCCACAGGCATCCCAATAAGGCCTAAGTGTGGACAAGCACTACCCAATTAAAGCTAAACTACCAGAATAAGATATAATATGTATCCTACTAGAAAAAACAGTAACTGTTTTTAACTAAACGCTGAATTAATACGTATCCAAAACATTATTGAACAGACAACAATGTCAAGAGGAAAAAACGGAAACTAACCATCAACAGGCACAACAGAGGCCCAAAGTCAGTAACCGATCAACAACCACCTGATGCAAAGCTAGATCTTGATAGGAAGAAAAAATAATGCATCTGGTAGAAGATGCAAGAATGCAAAACGTCCTGAACTGCAAGCGAACAGGACATAAACACAGGGGATAAATGGAATACCCATCCCGTAAAACAAGTTAAACTCCCAAGAATTTTAATAAAAAATTCTCAATAAAAAAGCTAAAAGAGCTTGGGAGTATAACAGGAGGGTTTAGGAGAGGGAAGGGAAGTAACACTAACACAGCAACAGTGAAGTCATATTATAATGACGACGCTCAGAAGCATATCACGAAAATGGGAAACATGAATAATTTTACATAAAAATTATAAATTTACAGTAATTTGTATATTTTTATACTTACCAATGGCCCAGACTAGCTGGTGCTTAACTCAAAGTTATTAAGGGCCAAACACAAATTTTGAACCCCCCAATCCCCCAAATTTGCTTGAAAAACTGAAAATTATAAGTCCTATCTGGCCCTCCATACATTTACTCTCCGAGCATGTGCAGATGTCAGGAAGTGAGGAAGTGACCGGAATTGGCGCCAACATCATTCTTTGTAGAAGAGAGTACTACATAAAAATTCAGTGGGGAGGTATGAGTGCCCACTCATGGGAGGGCCATCTCCGTCTGGGCCATTGGTAAGTATAAAAATATACAAATTACTGTAAATTTATAATATTTTTACACTGTAAACCAATGGCCCAGACTAGCTGAATCGTAAAAAGGTGGAGGGCCTAGGACTTCAGAATTAGTAGATCAACATTGTTCCAATCCTGTAATCCAAGGTGAAAGGAAAATAAAATTATTAGGAATTACATGTATACAGAAAAAAGAGAAGACATATCATAAAAAAAGGAGCCCAGTTCAAGTAATTCCGAATACTTAGCATGAAGACTATGCTAACTGGATGTAACGAGTTCCCACTTTTTAAGGTTAGCCCGGACTAAGCACCAAAAATTAGGATGGCATATTTGAGAATGAGAGAATATCCCCCACAAACATATGCCATACACAATAAAACTCCAGCTGTATGCAGGATATAATTACAGACAAAACAGCTTCACTCATAAGTTACATACTTATTAAGCCGGAGGAGAGGTAAAAAATCACCTCCCCACCCTTTTTCTTTTGAAGGAATCTTCAAAAAGAAAGAGGGGAGCGCTCTGGAATAGTAAAAGTGGTACCAAAAAACAAAATAAATATTCGTCGAACAGGCACTCAGATATTAATTTATTATTAATAAATGGTGCTTAATGCCACTTCAGAAGTTAAGGCTATAGCGATGATCCCAGTAATTAATATTGCCCTCTATATAACGTACACCGGAGACAGCATACGCAGATAGGTAAAAAACCGGTGATATAATATATAACATACACATGTCCAATCGAACCACAATGAACGATCTCTGGAGAGTAAACAGAATGAGGTAACCCACAGGCGACCCCATTCAGGTGTACAATAAATTCCGCTAACAACACTTCCCTATGTATACTATCCGATATCTATGACACTATAAACATGCGAATATACGAGCTGAGTACCGACATTAACCCTTTGATACTTTTGTATGTGTTATTACGTACGAAATCAAACAGCGCATTGATACTTTGTAGTCATTTGTTTTGTTATTATTTTTCGTTTTTTAAAGTTTTAACCTCTATTCCTATTTTCTCCTGAATAGTGCTCAGTGACAACCGTTGAGCCAAATGTTACTGCAGCTTAAAATGCTAATATAATTCTGCTGTCAAGACTTCTTAACTGGTTGAGTGCTAAAAGTCACTATCAGGGCTTTCAAAAAATGAGGATACCAGAGCAAAAGCCAACACTTTCTTTGCTTAGAACAGAACAGAATTGTATTCGAAGAATGCAGATATATACAAGTATAATGAATACAAAAGGATACAGATAGATATTAGCATCTTCAGGAGGCGACATGGCCTATTTGGCTGTTTCCAGTTGCTTCCCAGAAAAAATAAACTTATATTTCATCTTCAGTCAAACAAATAATATTTTGTTTATATAAATTTGTTTTATGACAAATTATTGGAGAGTGCCTGGGTGCACTCTCTAATAATTTGTAATAAAACAAGTTTAGAATAACAAATTCAGATCAGGCCATACAAAGTTGATTGTCTGTTTCTCAGGCCATTTTTTCCAAAAAAGCATGCGGGCGGGCGGGTTTTTTTTTTTCTTTTTATTTTCTCCCCGAGAGGTTGTTTGCGGTAATTTGACCCCCACCCAAACGCCTGGTGGACCACGCAAAATTTCGCAAATATATTGGTTATTCACCACAGGGGTGTTGGGTCGTAAATGAAGTGGGGTTTGAATGTTTGTTTTTTCAGTGAAAAGTGAAAATTATAACACATGACAAAAGTCACGAAACGCCTCGTGGGTGAAACGTCTCGGGTTGAAACGTCTCTGGGACAAATCAAATGTCGAAGTGCCAACTTTCAGAGATTTATTTTACCAAAAAAAAAAAAAATCCTTTCACAACTTGCCTAATAAAATCCTGAAACGCAATTTTCCCCATTATATTCAAAATTATCGCAACCCATTTGAACGGGCAGTTCATCCATAAATCATATTTTTTTGAAATCTGAAAATGAAATACAAAACGAATGTTTGCGTGTTTTTATTAAACAATTCGACCGCACATACCTGCCTATAAGCAATTTATTTTCAACTATGACTGTTACTTTTATATCAAGCAACGGTTACTATTAGTTATCCAATTATCCTGCATCTCAAATGCATGTATTTAAATTAACTGGGAAACTCGTAACGGTTTGAAATAACAGTACACAAATCCCAATGACGGCCATTTACAATACAAATGTTACTAAAAATAAATGCCAGGAGACTGTGTTCCATTCAACATAGCACCTGACATCGTAGACTTTCTGAGAGTTGGTGCGAATCAAACGTGGTGCGAATCGACCATTCCCTTTTGTGACTGTTTGTTGTCAGACTGAAAGACACCTTCCTTCTTGCTGTCATTATGACTTACCTTTTACAGAATAAAACACTTTCTGTCGTGAATATTGCTAAAACCCACCCACTTTATTAAGGTATCATGTAGAAAAAGCTTGAAGTGTGTTAATTTAAAATTTGCGAACGCATCGATATCGATTTACCGAAATGAGCACAATATCTCAAATTTTTTTTGAAGATTTTTTTGGTGTCATAAAAAGGTTGCATGCGCACCAAAAATGACCATGCGTGCGGGCCTGAGAAACAGAGGGTTTTTTTTTTATGGCCTCACCAAAAATAATCTAGTCCTCAACCAGATAATCACTAATGTGAAAAATATCTTGTTATTTGTGTGTTTCGACGTTTGACGCCACATTTTGAAAAATGTTAAAGAAACTGAATTCCCAGTGACATTTGAATGTCAGGATATTTAAAGTCTCAAAGGGTTGATAGAAACTTGGATCTAGAAATGGAAGTAGGTATGATTAGCAGGCTCTGACATGGACCGCCCCCGAAATAATTCATAATTTCTAAGGTCCATAACATACAATAGAGCGTCAGCCTAATAATTATTATGTGCGTGAGCATTAAAATCCCGAATGTAATCATCTGAATACCAGCTAACTGGTTATGCAGCCTCCGAGGTACTCAAAGACTAGCAATTTATTTATGATAAATTATGCACTCGTATATGACATATAGACGAATAATCACAGGAAACCAACTAAAAAGTGGATGTGCACATGAGGTCGCCATAGAACAAGACCCAGCCGCCAATCGAGAAGAGAAGAAATGCATGTATGTATTTAAACTCATAAGAGAAGAGGCTTGCGGGAACGGAAGAAAACTACGTCTTCCCTGGTAATCGCCTCGAAACACATTGGTGGTGGGTGGGTGGGTGGGGGGGGGGGGGAGGAATTCAAAGTCATATTGAACCCTCCTCACCCACATTACTTTAATCGTTCTTGTGTGAGTCATAAAATAATATAGGAACCGCAATGGTTCCCTCATGTCTAACGGACTCCATTATGCCACTATGGGCAGAGAAGGGCGTGAAGAACAAAAACTTCCCCTGATAAAGAAGGTTCTCTCACGGAGGAAGCTTCCAGGGAACGTCCCATAACAGACACTTGAGAAGACTGATCCAAGGTTTCTGTGATGATAGAGGTGCTACTAGTAGGATTCACAATGAGACTGTTTGATCTTAAACATAATCTACTGAATCAACTGAATTGGAGGATACGCATATCCTAGCATTCATCCCCATGAGATCGGCAGAGCATCTACTGCATACGCTCAATGGTCTGGGTATGGCATCATGAACGACGGTAACTGATTGTGTGTCGCAAACAGATCTAGCGTGAGGCGATCCCTCTGGTAGCAAATCTGCCCAAACACTCGCTTGTTGAGGGTCCACTCCAATTGCAACAGGCAACCTTTCCGAGAGAGCAAGTCTGCTAGTACATTCAGACGACCCGGTATATGATGGATAGAAAGATGAACATGATGATCGATGACGTATAGGAAAATCTTCTCCATTAGTTGGCATAACGGAAATGAATGGGTGCCGCCCTGGTTCCCGATGTACGCTACTACTGTCAAGTTGACTGACCAAATTGAACATAGACGTCCGTTATTATGTGAATCGAATGTTGTAGCGTTAGCTATATTGACATCATCTCTTGATGTTTATATGATTCTCCAGGAACCGAGGGTCACAAAGGCCCTGACACTTCAAGACTGCAGGACTTAGGGTCGTGCCCCAACCTGTCTGACTCACATCCGTCATAATCAGGAAAGCAGATCCGGCAGTTGCAGCGGAACTCCCTGAGTTAAGTACTGAATATCTGCCCAAATCTGAACCCTTGTTTTGCTAGGTCTGTTAAAACAACACTGGTTCAGGTGAAAGTGTCTTCACACTCCAGTTCTGAGTAAAGAATATCTGGAGGGGACGTGCGTGCAGGTGGCCCATCGGAATGAGATCCACAGCCGCTCCGCACAGCTCCAACAGTCGCATGAATTCCACCACTATTAGTGTGTCTGAGTGCAGACAAAAGCGAGCATAACAACTGACTAATTTTGCTCTGGATAACGGCAGATGAACCAGATTGTTGTGAGTCTCAAAGCTCATTCCCAAGTAAATAGATGAATTGTACGGAGCTAGATCCGAGACGTCGGAGTAATAGAAGCAGACTCTGAACATTGTTCTGAAGAATAATTCTATTGCCATAACCCTGTAGAAGGTCGTCCAAGTAAGCTGACGTTATTGCAGATGAATGAGCTCGGAAGAAGACATTACCGAGTCCATTATTCGAGTGAAATGCCCAGGGGGCCAGATTCAGACCAAAGCATATCGTTCTGAATTGAATACACCTTCCCTTGTACGGCAAACCGCAGGTACTTTTAGAATGCCGGATGTACCAGGACATGAAAGTACGCATCCTTAGATCTATGCTTGCCACATAATCGATCACTAAAACGCTCACTTTTACCGACTGAATGATTTCCATAAATAAACTTTTGGAGCCATGATAAGCTTGTTATCCAGCTCAAGTCTATTACCGGTCAGAACGAGCCGTCTGGCTTCGTACGAGTAACAGTGGTGACTGTAAAAATTTTGAGAATCCTAATTCTCAACGACCTGTATTGCTTCCGTTGATAAGAGAGCTTATAACTCCTGTAGGAGAAACTCTCTGATGCAAGAATTTGATGGAAGATTTGTCCAAAGCGGACAACTTGTTAGTGGGTTTTTTTCAGAATGATAGCCGTAAGCCGTCCGAGACTACACTTCTCACCCACTGATCTTCCGTGATTATTATCCAGTTTTTTGCGGATCTTGATCACCTTCCACCAACTGGTCAGCAATAGAGGTATAAATCATCACCTGTATGATCTGCGAGGCTTACGGGAGGAAGAATCACATCCTCCCCACGAAAAACCTCATCTCGTCAGCCTAGGGGCATCTTACCTATAGTCCCGATCAGATCTATGCCCCTTTCCCGAGTCGCTATACTAACAACCTCCAGAGTAATTATAAGACAGTTACTTGTACCCTCGTGAGGAGTTTCCTTTGGCGATTTTGTCTGGAACACCCTCCTTTACTCTTGTCTGCTGAAGTGGGTCGTTGATACGCCGAATTCAAAAGCAGATCACTCGATGCTTTCTTAGTAGCCTGTTCATAGACTAACAAAAGCTAGTCATCAAAAATAAAATGTCCGGAAACCGGAGTGACTCAGAGAGAGCTTTTCACCTTGTCATCTTATCAGTGATGACGACACAAGGGCAACATCACGTCTGATTAACTCCAGATTAGCCACTGTTAGGGCGGAGTTATACGTGGTATACATAATTGTCCTGGAAAGAACTCTAAGAGAGGTATGAACGTCCTCAAATTCCTTTCCCTTAAGACGTTGCGCCATAGCTCTTGTAAGGTGATCTGCGTAAGACATAACATCCAAATTCGCTCTATTTGAAGAAATTGCCATCTCAATTGTGTTTGAGTGAATAGTGAATGATACAGGTAAGGATTCCTCTAGATCCCCGGCCTGCTCATCCAAACGCAGAAGAACTCTATGAACATTTTCCCTGACTGTTTTTAAATGAAAGTAGTCCAAAAAATGGTATGTATACGCAAGATGAAGATAAGAAACCGCCTTCTTCCTCGCACTCAAGAGGATAAACACGGCGTTGTCTATATGGCCGAAGGCCAGAGACACCCACATAAACTGAACCGGAAAAGAAAGGACTTCCTCCTTTGTCCGGATAAAGTCTGCGCCTAATTACGCCAGCTGTTTCTCTCTTGTCGTCACAGCATTCTGATTCGGCGGAACAAAATCAGGGTAGTATTGATGGATGAAAGCCATCACAACCATGTACTGTTCCAAAAGGGAAGGGTAATCCTCTTCCTTATCCCTTTCACCATCCGCGAAAACAGTTGCGAATCTCAGTCCATTGCATCTGCGCGAACAGACGACTGGACCGACCCAGCACTGTCCGTCAGCTCAGATTCTGAGTGTGAGGGAGGCTGTATCTGCACTTGCTGGGATGCTGCAATCAGCTTCGCAGTCTGCGACAGCAAGTCCATCATCGAGGCTTGAGGAGCAGCAGTTTTCAGTTCCTTAGCCGCATGCTGCTCCTGGGACGGTGTGTCGGAAACGGATCCTTTCTCCGAATGTCCCGATGGTCAAGGCCTTGTCTCCCTAGCTACCGGATGGTCCGACTTCACAGGCAAAGAGTGGTTTCTTCTTCGTGCAGCAGACTGGATGTCCGAAGTCGGGTAGCTAGGATGCGGTCGTGTGTGCTTAAATAGCATAGCGGAGGAAGCCGTGACTGAAGCCGACCCCAGCTGCAGACTCGACAGAGCGTCCCGAGCAGTGGGCAGATATATGCTCTATCTCATACAAGTTTCCAACCAGAAAACTTCATTTTAACCTTGTGAAATGTAGCGGAGGAAGACTTGACTGAAGCTGACCCCGGCTGCAAACTAAACACAGCGTCCGGAGTGGAGGGTGGGCATATGCTCTGGCTTGTGCAAGTTTCTCAAAACAACATCTGACCCCAGACGTTGCTATATTAGAGAGGGGGGCCTCTCCCGCTCACGGTCTATCAGACCTCGCCGAGTACAAGAACTTGCTGACTTCCTCCCTATTTCCATCGCCGCTGGGTGAGCTATTTATACAATCTACCCAATCCACTTCCTAAACCGCAACGGACTTACCCGGCATCACGGCACCCACGGACAGAGTACCGCTTCACCGGTCGAGCTAGCTGCTTGCAAGGTTAAAACCTTTAACAAAAGGCCCTAACTCAGAATATCATCACCATGGTCATGTTCCTCTGAAATAGAAACTGACAGAATTAAAACGTGGTAAGAGGCTCTGATCCTCAGAACCTCACCGCCAACAACATACAGCGAAACCTGACTCCAACATCAGTCATCCCAGTGCAACACAAGAATGACAAGCGTCCGCAGGAGTGTATCAACTAAAGTCGATATCAGTCCTCCAAACTCCACAACAATATATATATATAACTAAGATACATGAATAATAGCAATAATAATTGTAAAGAAAAAAATTTCGAAAAAACGTCCAAGTTCCCAAAGGGAACATTAACAGCCCAAGGGCCTCCTGATAGAGCCTAAGTGTGGACAAAATCCAAACATTTTTTAGCTACACTACCGGAATAACAATCCATGTATCCTACAGTATACTACAGTAATGGAATATAAAAAATTACCTATATATGAGGACACTGATAATGTAAACAACGTCAATGTAAACAAGACATCAGGCACGCAAGACTAAATGGCCTAACACCCCCAGGGTGAGGACGTAACCCTGGGGAAGAAACAGAATAATATTCTGTAATAAATGTTAAACTCCCAAGAAATTTAATCAAAAATTTCAATAAAAAATAGCCAAAAAGCTTAAGAGTTTAACAGGAAGGGTTCATGGAAGGATAGGGAAGGAATACTTAACAAACAGTGGAATAATCATTTTTAAAAATGATGACGTCAGGCATATGTCCCAAAATTGGGAAATATTATAAAGTTACAGCCCTGAATGTTCAAAACCACCATGGAACACTTCCTTCATCCAATAACAGCCTGGTATCCACCAATTCTTGCATTGATTTGTGTATGGCATCCTCAAATGAAAGTGTCAATGACACTGTAGCTCAACTTGTCAAGACATGTACATGTATAGTATGTGACAAAGCAATGACAAACATCTAGGAATGACCTGATAACAAAGGTACATATAAAGTATTGTAACGGTCTGTACATAAATACTGGCCGTAGCCTGTAACAAATGTATAGGTAAAGTATTGTAAAGGTGGGTGACAGTTAGATGCTAAACTAGAAAAGAAATCTTTGAGTCCCAGAGTGGGTCTGATTGAACCCCAAAATATTTGTTCTCATAGCACAGTGATAACAAAGGCACCCCAAAACACACTCATTCCTGTCCCAAGGTGAAAACAAAGGTACCCAAGAAGTTTCGTGAAGATCAGTTCATAAATACGAGCTGTATAGAAGTTGTGACAAAAAAATGATTGGACCTAATTTCGGTACAAAATGGCCACTGGCAGCCATCTTGAATTTTGGACCATACTCAGAAACACTCGTTCTTGTCCCAAGGTGATAACAAAGGTACCCAAGAAGTTTTGTGAAGATCGGTTGATAAATACAGCCTCTAGCCCAAGTCGTATTGACATGTGCACTTAGTGTATAAGTAGCACTAAATAAATCAAAATTCATCCAATTTGCATAATTTCTGCATGAGAAAAAAACCTGTACTATATGTGATGTATTCCATGTTACTAAAAATTCATACAAAATTTATTCAAATCAGAACTTTCATACAGAAGTTCTGTACAAAAGACTGATTGCACTAATTTTGGTACAAAATGGCTGCTGGTGGCCATCTTGAATTTTGGACCACACCCAAAAACACTCGTTCTCATCCCACGGTGATAACAAAGGAACCCAAGAAGTTTCGTAAAGATCGGTTCATAAATACGGCCTCTAGCCTGAGCCGTATAGAAGTTGTACACAAAAAACTGATTAGAACTAATTTTGGTACAAAATGGCCACTGGCAGCCATCTTGAATTTTGGACCGCACTCAGAAACACTCGTTCTCGTCCCAAGGTGATAAGAGCATAGCACTTCATACAATTTATTACACCCATCCCACATTCACACTCCGATGAACTGACAGATGATTCATTTCAGTTCTTCTCTAAATCAGCGTTTTACTGAACCCTTTACCTTACATGACAGAATGATACTTGCAAGAAAAATTTCTTGTTTTACTGAAGTTTTTCATCTTTTGCCTCAGAAACATAGCATCTGACATCCCCATTTGGAATAAGCTTGATGATCTAGTTCCAATGAGTAGTCATAAGCTATGTTTTGGAGGTAAAAATTGAAAAAAATAATTTTGTGAATGGCAATTTTTGTAAACAGCCCTGGCTGGATAGGGTTGTTGCTAAAGGATTGATTTTGTTTGCTCATGACCTAAATTTCCAAACCAAACACCAACCCTATTTAACATTGTAAATTTTAGAATTGTAATTCATTATATCTTGGCTAGTCAAACAGTAATGGGTAACAATCCTCATCTTGTTTAAGGGGAGAGGTGCAGCAGAAAATTAATTCAATTTGCTATTAGCATGCATGTTGGGAATTGAAGACAACATGGATTTGTTAGATACTTATTAGGCCACCCAAAGTAGATCTTCTGTTTCTCGGGCAACTTTTTTATAAAAATGAATGTGGGCAGGTTTTTTGATTCTTGTTAAATCACGCAACAAAGTTGAAATGACTTATTGGGATGGCTATTTTGGTCACATTTCAATAAAAACGCTACACTTGTGATAAAGTTTTCTCCCTTCATATAAATTATATGGCTGTGCATCCTCACATACTATTTTACGGCCATTTGAAATTGTGACCCCACCCCCACCCTCCCAGGCAGCAATACTGTGATGCCAATTTTTCATTTTTATTTATCTTTTATTGTCAACCTCATTTTTTGAATCTGCCTTTCAAAATTTAATATATATTTCTGACCTACAAAATTCTCAACCATTGTACCCGAACACTTAGGTGATGTTATAGGGGGTTTTATGGTAAAAAATTAAAATGCGTCTGATTTTTCTGAAATTTTAGTATGTCAAATTGATACCCACAATGTGAGCAATGTCAGTTTTATGTTTTTTCTATATCTTTTATTTTTCAATCTCATTTTCAGTCCCAACCTTTTGAAATTTTGGGACTGTAATCTCTGCAAAAAATATATCTAAAAATTTATAGCCACTCTACAAAATTCTCAACCATCACAATGAATCACTATGGTGGGTGAGTGGGGGGTGGGGGTGGAGTGTGGGTGTTGGGGGACATCAGTCCAAAATTAAAATAAGTCTGATTTTTCTGAAATTTTTAGTACGGTATGCTGTAGAGTTAAAAAAAACTAATAGATAGCTGTTTTTTGTTTTTCCATTTGGCATCATTTTGACGTTTTAATGTCACATCAAACTTTAGCCTATTTTTGACATATTTCATTAACAAGTGCACTGCCAAGCGGTGGATCAATATATGGCTGTCTATGAAGAAATTGTACTAGTCATGACTAATCAACCATAAAAACACAGTATCTGTTGGATTATCACATGGACAATCGAAAGTCCCTGAAAATCCAAGATGGCTGCCATGGCAGCCATATTGCATATGCCAGAATGCTGGTTGTCGAAATGAACCATCCTCTAGTCATGCTTAATCAACCATAAAAAGCAGTATCTGTTGGATCTATAGTTTTCAAGTTATCATGTGGACAATCAAAAGTCCCTGAAAATCCAAGATGGCTGCCATGGTGGCCATATTGGATATGCCAGGATGCTGGTTATCGAAAGGAACCATCTTCTAGTCATGACTAATAAATCATGCATAAACAGTATCTGTTGTATGTATTGCTTTCAAGTTATCACATGGACAAACAAAATTTAAAGGATGGACGGATAGATGAACAGACATTGCTATACCATAATACGGCCCGCTCATAATATGAGCGGCCATATAAAAAGACTGTCTTTTGATTCACATAACTATATATCTATAAAAGACACAGCTACAAAAACTTCACAAACTTTTTTTCTACTTCTTTGAAAATGTTCAGTTCTTTTTTCTTTTTTTCAAATTTTTATAGGCGATAGACTTCTGAAAACTTAAAAATTATATTTCACTCCAAACGTTTAAATTAAATGACATAATATTACTAAGCATACAGACACTTTAACATTCTTATTGGCCTACTCTGTGGATCGGTCAACTTGATCAAGGCTTGTGCTTCATTGACTTCTAGACTTCGCTTCGCGATTTCAAAACCATCTAGTTATTATTTTTCCTTTATCCTCAGATGTTCATCCACTTGGTTTATTTTATGTTTTAGGCCTCATAATATACAAAATAACATGGGCAGTTGTGTATTTTATCCATATTATTAACTTGAGTAATTTATCTGACATAAATCAATTAATTTTTCATTTTTAAGTTTCCACTGATAATAAAAAGAGAGCATGCAGAAGCCTAAATAACCAAACAGGATGGTCTGAGAAACAGATTTTTATCTTTGTTAGGACTTAGTAAATAAATTTTAAATAAATACCTTGTTCTGTTGTACTCACAACTTCTTCAACTGAAAAAATTAAAAGGCAACCTTTGATCAGTCATAATATAATATTATATTTATTTTTCATAAATACATCCTCTTATTCAAGTTTTTTATAATCAGACAAGAGACCACAAGCAAAAAGTTACTCACATGGTTATTCCCTTTAGTTAATATTATTTACTGGGGTTTAATGACTCTTTCAACAGCCAGGGTCATATTGGGTCAGACAGTTTTATGGGAGGAGTCAACCAAAGTACTTGGCGAGAGGATAAGCAAGCTACTGTCAGCTTCTTCAACTTACTAACTCGACACAGGCAGGGTTAGCACAAATTGAAAGCAAGTGTACCAGCAAGGTGTTGTATGCATTCACTGACAGTGATTGTCGGGAAAATAATGTAGGCAAGTGAATATTTACTTTCTTCATTTTTATTTTGCAAGAGTGAAAAATTCTGGAGAGGAATTTTAACCCCTTACCTAACATGACTCCCATAACTCTACATGAAAATGGCCACACAAATATTGCTATTTTTTTTTTTGCTCCAAAAACATAGCTTATGACCACCTCACTGGAATGAGCTCATTAGCTCATTCCAACGAGGTGGCATAAGTTGCATTTTAAGCAAAAAATGAAAGATTTTAGCTATGCACAAAAATATTTTGCAAGTATCCTTGCTGAGTGGTGTTAAGTAACGTGTGAGTGAAATTCAAAATATAACTTTTATTCTCAGACATAATTTCAACACATATAATGAAGGTGTGTGATTAATTGCTCCCCTAGTGAAATGTTTAGGATAATGATGGCAAGTGGGAGTAATCACTCTCCTTTCCTGGCAGTCCCTACATTAGTACATAGCACCACCCTGCTTCAACATTAGCAATGTCCTGCCTATGGACACAATGTTATGATGCTGGTTAAGAACGAACCGTTAACCTTTTGATCTAAAGTTCAACGTGGTTACCAAGGAGTTACCGCACTCTCTTTAGTTGATCTGAATCCTTAATGATCTGGACAAGTTTCTGAATTCCCACCAGCCCATCATCTTCTATACGTTCAGTGGCTTAGCAGTGATTTCTAGTCAAGTGTTGGCTGCCTTAATAGGCAGCCAAGACTTGACCAGAAACCCCCACATGATAGCATGTTAAGGGCACCTCTTCTGAAGTCATAAATGTTGGAAATAAGCCAGTAACCCGTTACCCAATGTAACACACAAACCGGCCAGCACTATTTATTAAAAATCATTCAATTTTCATTATTTTTTTAAATTGTTTGTGTCAAAAACATAGCTTACAAGCCCTCACTGGAACAAGCTCGATGAGCTCATTCCAATGAGGGGTCATAAGCTATGTTTTTGAGACAAAAAATAAAATACTTATTTATTCAAGAAAGGGTTCAATTCCTGAACTTTTCTATATTTTTCACATAAAATGCATGGAATAATGGTATACTGATACAAAAAAAATTACTTTTATTTACAAGAGAAAAACTACTAGTCACCACAGTAACCTGGTTCATTGCTAGATTATCACATTTGTGGCAACACTGATACACTCAGAGTCAATATTCAATTGCTGTTTATAGCCTCCATCTATTTAATCCTTCGTATACTGATGTCAAAATACCAAAAGTTTAAGCAAAAATGTTTTTCCATAATGCATCCAGGAATTCAACTACTTCAGTCTTGTTTGAGCTCATTGAGTCCTGTCAAACAAGGTTGAACTGGTTAACTTTCTAGCTGCATTATGAAAAAAACATGCTGTGTGAAATTTTGTTATCAGCGTGCAGAGGATTAGTACTGTTCTGTTAACTGTATATAACTAGAATTGTCAGGGTGATAAATTTCACACAATAACTTAATCCAAGAGTGTGTACTAGCTAGACTGCTAAGCACACATGTAAGGATTTAAGACATGAATTTGTTCATTAATACAGATATCAGTGTTACGAGTGCTGCAAATATATTGCAGAATATATGTAAGATTTCTTTCAATTTACAGATATGGAATGGAACATGCACTGCTTGGTCATGGGTTAATGTACATAACTGTGGTATTTATTTATTTATTTATTTATTGGTGTTTAATGTCACATATTTATGCACAACAGCTAATCATGACCGTGACAGTTTTATGGGTGGAGGAAGCCGGAGTACCCGGAGAGAACCACCAAGCAACGGCGAGCAACTGTCATCTCCCCAACATACTAACTCCACACAAGCAGGGTTAGCATTGGTTGAAGACAAGTGCACCATCAACGTGCAGTATGCCTTAGTACACAATGCCACCGTGCCCCCACGTGGGCAATGGAGATGAAGTGTCTTGCCCAAGGACACAACGCGGTTGCCGCAGGTGGGATTCGAACCGAGGACCTCTCGGCTTGCAGCCTGCATCTCTACCTATTGAGCCACTGCACTCCCACATACTTGTGGTAATACTCTACCCAATGACCAACTGACTGATGACAGTTCACTGCAAGTGCATGCCTTATTAACCAGTACTCACTTATTTCCTGCCAAACCTCTCCCTCTTTCATTAACTGTCATTTGTCATTCAGTTTCATCACTGATATGTTATTTGTTTTTAATTCAAAAGCTGAAAGTCATCATTATACTTATCTGCAAAGATTTGATATATCATAGACATAGCATATATGGTGAGTTTGGTACTGTTATTCATACGTGTCGATTTTCGATTTTATTGCATTTTGTATATTTCGATACATTCCATATTTTACCTAGATTTTATTATATGTATCAAATTCTGTGAACTTATAAATGTTATATATTTATATTAGGCCTAAAAAAATTAAAAATCTGTTTCTCAGGCCCTCCTGCATGGTCTGTTTGGCTACCACATGCTCTTTTTTATAACCAATGTAAACTTTAAAAAAATGAAAGTGTCAATGACACTGTAGCTTAACTTGTCTGTGTGTTGTGTTTGATGAAAAGGATAATGTTCAATGTTTATGAAAGGATTATGAAATAAGACAAGAATTGTGATGATTGGGAAGAAATTGTTAATTTCTGTTCCCTGTATGCTATGTTTTTAATAAAAATAATATGAGGTGTACACTGTACTAAAGGGTGGAGGGGTGGGTTAATATGACCTCACAGTTAATGTATGTGGCCCTCACAGTTAACGTATGTCAACGAAAGTTACCAAGTTACAGTGAAATTATTCCAAAACGAGTCATCCTATCAAGTTACATTGAAATCCCTTCATAAATATGGCCTGTAGACTGTGCTAAAGGTTTTTGGGCTTCGGGCTCGGGCATCCATCATGGTTGAATGATCACAACCAAAACGGAAATTCTCATCTGGGCATCATCTGGAGTGATTCTATGATGTTACAATGAAATCCCTTCATAAATATGACCTGTAGACTGTGCTCAAGGTTTTCGGGCTTCGGGCACCTGTAGCCGTCACAGTTGACCAATCACGACCAAAAGGGGATGTCATCATCCAGGCATTATATGGAGTCAACCTAGCATGTTACAATGAAATCCTTCCATAAATACGACCTATAGACTATGCTAAAGTTTTTTGGGCTCAGGCACCATCAAGGCTGAATGACCACGACCAAAAGGGGACGTTCTCATCTAGACATTATTTGGAGTCATCCTACCAAATTACTATGAAATCCCTTCATAAATATGATTTGTAGACTGTGCTAAAGGTTTTTGGGCTTCGGGCCCCTGAAGCCATCACAGTTGCCCAATCATGTCCAAAAGGGGACGTTCTCATCTAGACATTATATGAAGTCAACCTACAAGGTTACAATAAAATCCCTTCATAAATATGATCTGTAGACTGTGCTAAAGGTTTTTGGTCTTCGGGCTTGGGCAGACATCATGGTTGAATCATCGCAACCAAAAGGGGACATTCTCATCTGGGCATCATCTGGAGTGATCCTACAAAGTTACAATGAAATCCCTTCATAAATATGACCTGTAGACTATGCTCAAGGTTTTCGGGCTTCGGGCCCCTGTAGACATCACAGTTGACCGATCACGACCAAAAGGGGATGGCATCATCTAGACATTATATGGAGTCAACCTAACAAGTTACAATGAAATTCTTCCATAAAGACAACCCATAGACTATGCTAAAGGTTTTTGGGCTTGGGCAGCCATAAAGGCTGAATGAACGCGACCAAAAGGGGACGTTCTCATCTAGACATTATTTGGAGTCATCCTATCAAGCAACAATGAAATCCCTTAATAAATATGACTTGTAGACTGTGCTAAAGGTTTTTTGGTTTCGGGCCCTGTAGCCATCACAGTTGCCCAATCGTGTCCAAAAGAGCACGATCTCATCTAGACATACTATGAAGTCAACCTACCAAGTTATAATGAAATCCCTTCATAAATATGACCTGTAGACTATGCTAAAGGTTTTCGGGCTTCGGGCTCGAGCAGCCATCATGGTTGAATGATCGCAACCAAAAGGGGAATTCTCATCTGGGCATCATCTGGAGTGATCCAAAGAAGTTACAATGAAATCCCTTCATAAATATGACCTGCAGACTGTGCTCAAGGTTTTTGGGCTTCGGGCACCTGTAGCTGTCACAGCTGACCAATCACGAACAAAAGGGAATGTCATCATCTAGGCATTATACGGAGTCAACCTAACAAGTTACAATGAAATCCTTCCATAAATACGACCTACAGACTATGCTAAAGGCTTTTGGGTTCGGGCAACCATTAAGGCTGAATGATCGCGACCAAAAGGGGATGTTCTCATCTAGACATTATTTGGAGTCATCCTACCAAGTTATAATGAAATCCCTTCATAAATATGACCTGTAGACTGTGCTAAAGGTTTTCGGGCTTCAAGCCCCTGTAGCCATCACAGTTGCCCAATCACATCCAAAAGGGGACATTCTCATCTAGACATTATATGAAGTCAACCTACCAAGTTACAATGAAATCCCTCAAATAATATGACCTGTAGACTGTGCTAAAGGTTTTCGGGTTTTGGGCTCGGGCAGTTGTCGCAAATGACAGATCGCGATCAAATGGGGAAGTTCTCATCTAGACATCATCCGGAGTCATCCTACAAAGTTACAATGAAATCTCTCCAAATTAAATATGACCTGCAGACTGTGCTAGAAGTTTTCGGGTTTCGGGCTTGGACAACCATCACGGTCGACAGATCATGACCAAAAGGGGATGTTCTCATCTAGGCATCATACAGAGGCATCCTACCAAGTTACAATGAAATTCCTTCATAAATACGACCTGTAGACTGTGCTAATGGTTTTTGGGTTTTGGGCTCGGGCAGCAATACCAGTTGACCGATCGGGACCAAAAGGGGATGTTCTCATCTAGACATGACCCCAAACCTGCATATGAAATTTTGTGACGATCAGACAAGAACTACGGGGTGTAGCCTGTGCTAAAGGAAAATGTGAACAGACTCACAGACCAACAGACTTCCACACGCGTGATGGCAATAGCTTATCTTGACTTTGTCAAGTTAAGCTAATAAAAATTAAATGGTTTATGTCTGATGTTTTACCAAAGTTAAAAAAAATTGATAAATTTGTCCCTTGAGTGCAAGATGGCTTTGCAATGCTTTAGCATTGCAAAGCCTTCTTGCTCTCAAGGGACGAAATACACCACCACCCATGCTATTCTGTAGATTATGAGGCCTAAAACATAAACCAAGAACATGAACTTTTGATGGCAAAGAAATAATTACAGAAGTAAAAGATAAAATAAAAAAACGCTCGCCTACATATTACAAATAGAAACAGAAGATCTACTTTGTGGGGCCTTAAAGGATCTTTTATATATCCACCACCATACACCATGTAAATCAAGAATATTTTGGAAAAAATAAACTGTTTATGAACCCTTGAATCCATTTGTTTGTCAGTTGGAGTATGCACAAGTCCTCTTGCTAGTGATGATGTCAAAAGGTAGTACACTGAATACAGTTTGCAATGCTTGGAAGAGTCCAGCTCACAGTGATCACATTCATAAATCAAGTTTGCACCCAGTAGTTCATAGGCTAAAAAAGGCTATTGAAAGAAAATATTTGTTTCTCAGACACCTCTCTCATCCTTATAAATCTGCCTTTATCATTCTTTTTTTTACATTAAAATCTTCTGTCCAAAAAAAGTTAAGCCCCCCTCCCCCGCTCCCCAATATATCCTATATCATGTGAAGCCTTACCAGTAACGTTCATGATTTATAAGGGCGATTCGTAATTTTGATCGGTATTGCGGTAAAGATATGGAGTTATGGACAACAAATGAAACAAATCTGGATTATTAGAACAACAACTGGTGCCACAGATGGAAGTCTTGGAGGCCTCAAAGTCAGTACCTGGTAGGGCCACCTCTAGTATCTCTGACACAATGTAATCTTCTTGGCATGCTGTCGATCACCTTCCTAATGTCTCTTATAGCGATATTATCCCATTCATGAATTAAAGCCTGCCGTAGTTCATCAATGTTGCTACACGCCGGCTGCCGATTAACAACTCTCCAGTTGATCATATCCGAAACGTGTTCTATTGGATTGCAATCAGGGCTTTTCGCAGGAAAGTCCATCCACTCTATTTGATCGTTTGCATCCTTAAACTCACGGATAATCTGGGCTCGGTGAGGTCGACCATTGTTGTCGAGATAACAGAATCCCTCCCCTAGCGTGTTAAGGTCATAAGGTAGTACAATCGGCTGCAAAATGTCGTCACAGTACATCTGAGCATTCAGGTTCCCATGGACAACATGAAGAGGCCTCTTCCTGTGATAACACACACCACCCCAAACCATAACACTTCCACCTCCAAACCGATCAACCTGCTGGACATTAGTCTCATCATGCCGATGTTTTGAGAGCCTCCAAACACAAACTCTACCGTCTGAGAAATGCAAATTAAATCTCTATTCATCTGCAAACAGAACTGAATGCCAGTTGCACAGTCTCCAGTCTTTGTGTTGTTCTGCCCACTGCTGTCGTGCCGCTTTATGTCGTGCTGTCAGAACGGGAAACGTTGCGGGTCTGTAACTCCGCATTTCATTCTCGGATAATCTGTTTCTGACAGTTTAATCTGATACAGTTACCCGGAGATCTCTCTGTAAGTTAGTGTGAATGGGTCTTAAAATTTATCCAACTATATTTTGTTTGATCCCTGTCAAACAAGAGACAGTTGGTTACATTTACAACTGCAGTATGGGAAATTTTCACTATTGAAAACATTGGTTTTTCTACAGAATAGTTAGTATAGGGATTTAAATGGATAGTTCCAACTATTTTGTGGATTTATTGGTTGAGTGTTGGAAGCTACAATCATAACTGTACTGAAAAGTGCTGACAGTCACTTCAGTGGCTTTGCACCATTTGCTGCAGAGACACCAAAATGTTTGTGTAGAATTGCTTTATTACAATTTACAAATTGTAACAAAACGATTGTTTATGAACAAATTCTTTCTAAAATAGGGCTCCTTTTACTGGTAGCATGGTATCCTTGAAAAAAATAATCATGTTATAAATCACCTTTGAAAAATAATGTAGTATTCTATACGAGTAAACAAATAAAAAAAAAAAAATTGAAAATTGGATAGTATAGTTTAAGATGTTCATAAAAAGATGTTCCATCATTCAGGTTACATACCTTGGGAGTTCAGTAAACATGAATTGTATACAGAAGACAATTATAACTAGAGGTACTGAGAACAAGCTCACAAAGTGATACCCCCTGTGCCTGTCAGAACGGAATTATATTGCTTCATGCACATCTTCATATGGAGTTCTTCCATTGTGTAAAGTTTCATGAAAATTCTTCAAACGGTTTAGGAGGAGTTGCGCTTATAAGGATGGACAGACAGACAGACAGATGGATGCCTAGATGGACGGATGGACGGACGGACAGGGTGATTCCTATATACCCCCCAAACTTTGTTTGCGGGGGGTATAATAAATCTGAGATGAAGAGATCTTCACTTAACACTTGTAGACTTCACCCCCATTGCCCACGTGGGGGCACAGTGATTTTGTGTACTAAGGCGTACTGCACGTCGATCGTGCACCTGTCTTCAACCAATGCTAAGCCTGCTTGTGTGGAGTTGGTATGTTGGGGAGCTGACACTTGCTTGCCGTTGCTCAGTGGTTCTCTCCGGGTTCCTCCACCTGTAAAACTGTCACAGGCATGGTTAGCCATTGTGCAGAAATATGTGACCTTAAACACCAATAAATAAATAAATAAATAAATAAATAAATAAATAAATAAATAAATAAATAAATAAATAAAAAATAAATAAATAAATAAATAAATAACACTTGTAGTTACAAAAAAATTTGAAGTATTTGTGCATCTACTTGCTAGCAATAATGAAAAGTATTATCAAAATCAGTTTGATAGGACAAAGCTACGTATGGAAATATGAAAATTAATAAATCCAAGAGGCAATTATTCTGTTAAAAAAATACTCCCAATCTCTGCAGTAGGTATTATCAGACATGTGAACCTCAGAAAAAATTTGTTCTGGGAACTTGAGGGTGATTTTCAAGGAAATTGGATGAATTTTAGGGAAACGTATATGTGCGAACAATATACATAAGAACTAAAAGATTTCAGCTCTTGGACCACCACTGGCACCAGTTTGCACCCAGTAGTTCATAGGCTAAAAATTTGCTGACATCCTTAATGCCATTTTAAAAAATCATTGGTTCAAATACTTCATCTCCCTCTTCAGCACTCGTAAATTGACCATACAGCAAAACTGAAATGAACAAAACAGAAAAAAAAAACAAAACGTGGATATAAGTGAAAGATTTATGATAAAGGGCTCTTTTATTAAATATAATTCACTCATATGCATATTTTTTTTTTAATTCATTATGATCAGAGCTTTGAAGGCCTATTATTTGACACGGAATGTCTGGAAACTGAAAAATTTTCAACTGCACAATTTTCCGGGATTTTTTGTTCAAAACTGATTCCCTTCCAGGAGGCCGGAACTACACTAAATTTACGGGATTTTCCAGGGATTCCAGGAGAGTTAACATGTCTGGGTATTATGTATGTCTTCTATTAATGATCATGCAGAAATTTCATACCTAGTTCAAAAACCCTTTCATTTTCAAATACAAGAATTTCATATAAAAATTGATAATAAATCCAAGTGTAGAGAGATAATTCAGTTACAATTGTCCTTACAGTTTAGAAAATTTGTCAGTAGACATATGTAAACCCACTGATCTTGTATGATCATTGCAGACGGCACCTTGTTGCACTCAAGGGATGAATTATTTGGGGAAACATAAAAACAATTATGACAATTATATATAGTTTTATTAATTGCTGCTACAGGATCAAAAACACTTTCTATTACTCCCAAAACAGCTGTTTTTGGCTGATTATATGGCAATTCTTTTAGTGGTAGTGTATTGTTAGCAGAGGTAGACACTTTTATAGAACAGCAATGAATGTGTCGATTTGAATGAATTTAATTTGCGGAATCGGTGCAAATTACTTCAAACATACATAATTGCTGCTTAATATTCCCTTTATTGACAGGCTCAACAAATAAAATAGTTATACTGCCCACATAACAGGTGCCTATATTGCAGATATAATCAAATTTAAGGACTTTTCAAGGAAGTTCACCAAGATTGTGTGAGGAATGCAGCCTATAGGGAACGGTAATGGGATTGTTGACAATTTATATGCCAAATCCAAGATGGTCACTGGCAGCCATGTTTTTCAATGAAATTCAGAAAAATTTGATAGCTCCCATCTAGACATCACACCAAAGCTACATATAAAATTTGAAAAAGATTGGGCTGGGGTGCAGCCTGTAGGATGTACTAATGGAATTGTTGATAATTTATATCAACCTAGACATCACACCAAAGCTACATATAAAAATTGAAGAGATTAAGTGAGAGGTGTGAGTTGTAGGGTGTGCAAATGGAATGGTTGACAATTTATATACCCAATGCTAGCTGGCAACTGCTGGACATATATTTCAAATGCACCAATGACCCAGACTTAGCTTGTGCCAGGGACCAGCCGTGAGGGCGACTAGGGCGATTAAGTCGCCCTTCTAAGCCCAAAGTCGCCTAGAAAAATAGTCGGGGCGATTACAAGTCGCCCTCTAAAAATTGGCCAAAATGAGAAAAGGCTGAACTGAGTGATGCGAAGTTTACATGAAAACGAGTATTTTCAAAAATCAAATGTGCTCGAGTGTGATAAATGGGCATTTTAATTCGTCAAATAAACGTCCATTTATTTGAAATTACACGACAAGCAATTGTCTATTGTCGCTTTTGGCGGATTTTTTTATTTCTATTTTGTTGCGTTCCAGTCGGAGCTTCAAGTGTCGAAACGAAAATAGGTGACTTACGCAACTCAACAAAACAACCCAGTTTGAAAGTAGGTTACGTCGTTTAGGATGCCGAAAATGTATACACAACGGACGTATTTTATAACACATTATTTTCATTTCGATTTGCTGACGACTGTTAACTGTTGGGCTGTCTATTCCCAGAAAAACACGAATGGAATTGAAACACATGAAAAAAAGCTTTAGTGATGTCAAGAAAAGCTTTGTGCAGGACACAAGTGTGCATGTGGATGATCTTGAAAAAGGGTCCTCCTAAACATCAGAATGACATGAAATGACGCGAAATGACACCGGAATGCCATAAAAATAATGCGGAATGACATTTCTTTTACAAAATACTCGACCCCAGAATGTATTTTGTTTATTAACTAACAAAGTACCTCCCAAGCAACCTTCTTACATCTGGTCCTGTTCACACTTCCAGACTTAGGAAATTATTAGCTTAATAGACTTTGTTGAAAGGCAACCACAGGAGGGTGATGGGGGATTGGCACGAAGAAGAGGTGAGGGGTCATGAAGGAGAAGGTAGCAGTGGGGGATTTTCAGTCAATAATTACATTGTGATTTTTTAACCTGGCACAGATGCATCACAGACAACTGGACCTGGATTATTTGTATGTTAATGGAGGACCATAAATTTAAAATATGAAGGGGCAGCGGGGGTGGTACATGAATATTCTTAATTTTCCCCACTTGCCTATGAAGTCTCCCTACATGACTCTGCAGTCTCCCTATTTTTTCTGGAGGGAGACTTGAAGTGGTCCCTGGCTGGTGCAAACTAACTTTTGAGGGCCAAACACCAATTTTGAACTCTCCCAATCCCCCAAATTTGCATATAAATCCAGAAATTTAAAGGCCTATATGGTCCTCCATACCTTTATACACTGCATGAGCTGCAAGCAGGAAGCAATGCAAATTGGCACAAGTCATCATTCTTTTTGTTTGGCCCTATGTCAGTAATATCTACCTGACTTCTATGCTATAAAACTTATTTTCTGAAGATGCCAGACACAGATTAATGAATATATTGGTGGATTCAAAGGTTTTACAGGATGTTGCAGAACATTGGTGTTCTTGAACATTCAGGGCTGTAACCTTTAATTTTTTAATGTTAAAAATTATGTATCCCACTTTCGGAATATACACCTGATACATTCTTATGATATCACTAGTATTGTTTAGTCTTCTCCCCTGTCCTTCCATGAACCTTCTTGTTAAGTTCCCAAGTGCCTTTGGCATTTTTTAAGAGATTTATTTTTCAAAATTTCTTGGGAATTTTGACTTTTTCATTGGAATATTAGTTCTGTGTGACCCCAGGTTTACGTCCCAGTCGGGTCGACCTCTGGGGACGTCTTAGTCTTACATCTTCTACCGGTTGCATTATTTTATCTTTCTGGGAAGATTTAGTTTTGCAGCTGGTAGTTTTGTACACCGGTTACTGACTTCGGACCGTTTTTTATTGCCTGTCTCTTCTTAGTTCCAGTTTGTTTTCTGATGTTGTTTACTTTTTCTCAAAGTTTTGGTAAGTACTGTGACGATTTACTGTAGTACAGTTATAGTTTTAGTGCGTTACATTACATGTTAGGGCCAATCCCAATGTTCTTGCTCTAAGTGTGGAGTGGTATATCTA
Organism: Pictodentalium vernedei; assembly: GCA_031216915.1. Lineage (NCBI taxonomy): Eukaryota > Metazoa > Mollusca > Scaphopoda > Dentaliida > Dentaliidae > Pictodentalium > Pictodentalium vernedei. The sequence goes on from CM062288.1 coordinate 228,473,538, forward strand.
CACTTAGACTCTATCGGGGTGCCCTTGGGCTCATTAGGTTCCCTTTGGGGTACTTGGGCTGTCATCTACATCTTTAGAAAGTTAAAAAATTTATAGTAATTTATATATTTTTTATACTTACCAATGACCCAGACTTAGCTGGTGCTAACTCCAACAAAACCAGGGCCAAACACAAATTTTGCCCCCCAATCCCCAAAATTTGCATCCAAAACAAAAAGAAATCATGTCCTAAAGGACCTCCATAGTACGCCTCTACTGCGCATGCGCAGTGACGCAGTCGTCCCGAAATTGGCGCCAATTATCATTCTTACTGGCAGTGCCTGGTCAGCGCTATGTACTCAGCGGGGAGGCAAGAGTTCCCAACTCCAGGGAGGGCCATCCCCGTCTGGGTCATTGGTAAGTATAAAAAATATATAAATTACTATAAATTTTTTAACATTTTTATACTGTACCAATGACCCAGACTTAGCTGAATAGTAAACAGGCTGGAGGGCCTAGGACATAGAGGAAAATCCAATAAGCTCAACTATATAGTAAATAGGTAACCCCTTAAGGAGAAAAGGAGTATTAGGCTTTACATGTATCTTTCTTATTTAATATTAAATTAGAAAGATACACTACCCTTAATAATTGAGCACAATAACATTCATGTTCTCTATTAACATCAAGTATAACCCTTATACTAATTATTTTTAAAGCAAGCCAATAAATAAAGTAGTCCAGAGAATTGAGACTCTTTATAATCATTTAAAAGTGTCCGAGAATTGTATATTAAAGCCCGTTTGACACTTGACATATACAAATGCTTCACACCGAGCTACACTTTAAAAATAAGACATGAATGAAATTAAACATTAATATTACACTTTAAAACCATCCCGGAAGCGACTCAGAAATACTGACTTGGAGGAGGCATTCCCTTGCTTTTCACTATAAAGCAGGTGACCTAAGGGAACACCCCCCCCCCCCCTTCCCCTTGCCCTGGGTCAAATAGCCCAGAGCGAAGAGGGCAGCCGGACGGAGTCACTGCCGGAACAGAAAGCCTGCATAACTATAGTTGCAACTGTTTAGTGGACGACATTCTGAGCAACAGATAATGGACCTAAACAATGCAGGTCTCCAGAAATGGACTCAATATTTCTGAGATAAAAATTCGTAAATGTGGATGGCTGAGACCAATAAGCAGCCTTCATTAAATCTGTAATAGCAACACTATTAGCATAAGCCCAGGAAGTAGAAAGAGCTCTTACTTCATGAGCAGAAATCTTAAGCACAGACTGCTGAGAAGAAGATAAATCTTCATAAGCAGTACGGATAGTTAACTGAATCCATCTAGCAATAGAATGGACTGAAATGTCCTTTCTATTAGGCATCAAAGATAGAAAGAAACGTTTCCGTCCCTTTCTGATAAACTGAGATCTCTGTTTATAGATACGTAGTGCTCTAACAGGACAGAGTAAAGGCCTACGCCCGTCTGAAGACGGAAAAGCCTTAATAACAATAGGTTCCGGATATTTATTAAGAGCCTGATTCTTAGCTAAAAAACCCACATTAGTAGTGAAGGTGATAGTGTTCCCAACACTACGATAATGAGAATCATCCACCGATAGTGCATGAAGCTCACTGACTCTTCTGGCAGAAGAGAAAGCTAAGAGAAAAGCTGTCTTATAAGATAAGAATTTGAAATCTACTGTCCCAAGAGGTTCAAATGGCTTTTCCTTCAATTTAAGGAGAACCCAAGCTAAATTCCACTTAGGAATTAATCTAAGAGTTCTGGGTCTATTTATCGAAAAGTTTCTAACCAATTTCGATAAAGAGACATTAGATCCAATTTGTAAACTATCATGATGTGCATAGGTATCAGATAACATAGATCTATAACCCTTTATAGTAACAGGCTGCAGTTTGATTTCGTCAAACAAGTATACTAGAAAGTTTGCAATGTCTGGTATAGAGGGATCAAATATATCTACAGAATGATCCCTACACCAACGACGAAAAACCTTCCACTTAGCCGCATAGTTTAGCGAAGAGGAGGTCCTCCTACAGTTAGAAATCGCGTCCACTGCTCGTCCTGTAAAGTGCTTGCCATGCAAGAAGGACCGCACAACGGAAAAACGTGAAGGTTGAGACCTTGCGGGTTGTGATGGAGTTGGCGCGATTTCCCCTGCGAAAGAAGATCCTCTCGTGGAGGAAGCTTCCGCGGTAGGTCCCACAACAGACACCTGAGTAGATTTATCCACGGCCTCTGTGGCGACAGAGATGCTACCAACAGAATCTTGCATTGAGATTGTTTTATCTTTAGCAATACTTGTTGAATTAACGGCGCTGGAGGATACGCATATCCTATCATTCCGTCCCAAGGGATCGACAGAGCGTCTACTGCAAATGCTCTTGGATCCGGACACGGGGACACATACGTCTGCAACTGATTGTTGAGATGTGTCGCAAATAAGTCTATCATTGGCCGTTCCCATTGGTAGCAAATCTGATTGAATACTTGTTTGTTGAGAGTCCACTCCGACGGCAACAAGCGACCCTTTCGTGAAAGGGAGTCTGCTAGCACATTCAGACGACCCGGTATGTGACGGACCGAAAGAAGAACGTGATGTTCTAACGCAAACAGAAGGATTCTTTCCGTTAGATTGAACAACGGAACTGAATGAGTGCCTCCCTGATTCCGTATATACGCCACTACTGTCGTATTGTCGGATAGGATTTGGACATGAGCATCGTGAATAATGTCCATCCAGTGACGTAACGCAAGCCAAATTGACATCATTTCCTTGATGTTTATGTGCTTGCACAGGAATTGCGGATCCCAAAGACCCTGGCATCTCGAATCCGTTGGGATTAATGATGCACCCCAACCTGTTTGACTGGCATCCGTCATAACGGTAAAACTCGGATCCGGCAACTGCAGCGGAACTCCTTGAGTTAACCACTGAATGTTTGCCCAAGGCTGAATCTCTTGTTTCACTTGATCTGACAAGAGAACGTCTACATCGAGCGAATGAATTTTCACACTCCAATTCTGAGTCAGGAAAATCTGAAGAGGACGTGTGCGTAGCCGCCCCATCGGAATGAGATCCGCGGCGGCTCCGCACAGACCTATCAGTCTCATAAATTCTCTCGCCGTGACTTTGTCTGCGTGCAGACAATAGCGAGCGTAACAACTGACTAATTTCGCTCTGGTTAACGGCAGACGACGAGATTGTTGTGCGTCTCGAAGCTCATTCCCAGATGAGTGAATGACTTGGACGGCACCAGATCCGACTTCTCCTCGTTTACTATGAAACCGAGACGTCGGAGCAATAGAAGAAGATTCTGAACATCGTTCTGAAGCGTTAACTGGTTGCCGTACCTCTGAAGAATGTCGTCCAGGTAGGCCGACGTTACCGCAGACGAATGAGCTCGGAAGTAGATCATTACCGAGTTCATTACCCGAGTGAAAGCCCAGGGTGCTAGATTCAATCCGAAGCACATGGCCCGGAACTGATACACCACTCCTAGGACTGCGAAGCGTAGATACTTTCGGAATGTCGGATGTACCATGACGTGAAAGTACGCATCTTTGAGATCTATGCTCGTTGCATAATCGTTCACCCGAATACTCGCTCTGACCGATCGAATCGTCTCCATATAAAACTTCGGAGCGACGATCAGCTTGTTTATCCAGCTCAAATCTATGACTGGACGGAACGAGCCGTCTGGTTTCGGAACCAGAAACAGATGGCTGTAGAATCCCAGAGATTCCTGGTTTTCTACGACCTCTACCGCGTTCTTCATTAAAAGAGACTGCACCTCTGATAACAGAGCGTCTCTTTTCTGTGGATTTGACGGAAGATGAGTCCACTTTGGACTTCGAGTTAATGGAGGCTTTCGTTTGAAGGATATCTTTAGACCTTCCGAAGTCACTCCTCTCACCCAAGGGTCGTCCGTAATCGACGCCCACTCTTGTGAAAAACTCGACAACCTTCCGCCAACCGGAACGCGATAGAGGTTTAAGCCATCACCTCCTGGACCTGCGAGGCCTGCGGTAGGAGAAACCACGTCTTCCACGACCCGCACCTCGCCTCGTCGACCTCGGGGCGTCCGACCGATTGTCCCGGCCTGAAGGACGTCCCGAACGAGAGTCGCTATCCTGACGGTCTCTCGAATAAGACCAAGAGGACGCACCGGAACCTCTATAGGAACCTCTCTTGGGCGCATTGGACCCAGAAGTGCCTGTCTTATTCGTGTCTGCTGTATCCGACTTTTTAGGAGCCGATCTGAACAACAGAGAATCATTAGCTTTCTTTTTAATTTTATCATAAATAGCGGAAAGCTTGCCGTCAAAGAGAAGTTCTCCTGAGACCGAAGCGACTCTAAGAGAGTTCTTCACCTTAGAATCCACTAGTGTGGATGTAGCTAGGGCTGCGTCACGTCTAACCAACTCCAGATTTGCCACTGAAAGGGCGGAGTTACACGTGGAATAAGCTACTGCCCTTGAAAGAAGTCTTAAAGAGGATTGTATATCCTGAAACTCTTCCCCTTGAAGGCGCAGTGATAACGCCTTAGTAAGGTGATCTGCGTAAGATAAGGCATCTAAATTGGCTCTGTTAGACGCAATAGCTGTTTCCAACACCGCGGTTGGAATAGAAGCTGACGACGGTAATGATAGCTCTAAGTCTTCCGCCTCGTCGTCCATACGCAGAGGAACTCTCGGTATACCCTGTCCTGCCGTATCGAATTTATTCCTTGCATTAATGAAAGGCAGGTTAAGAGTATTAGCGGACAAGAAACCTGCTTTCCCCGTCCTGGAAGCAAGTTTAAATATAGCGTCGTTCAATAATTCAAATGTTCTTGCAACATTATTGGACTGCGACGGAAACTCGGGAGCGATGTCCCTGAACCGCTCAAAAAATTCAGAGTCCAATGACGCTATAATTCTCTTGTCCGGAAGCGCAGCAGTCTGGCCCGACGGAACAACTTGAGGGAGAAAGTGCCGGATGAAGTCCACGGCAGCTTTATGTTGTTCCGAAAGGGATAGCTCCAATTCATCCGTATCCCTTTCACCATCCGGTCGGACCTCCCGATGTTCCCGGTCGTCCGCCCCCGATGCTTCGGCGGAGCGTACCGACCCAGCGCCGTCGGATAATTCTCGATCCGACACCGTTTCTGTCGGCTGCTGGGATGCTGCGATAAGCTGTGCTATCTGCACAAGAATGTCCGACGTCGAGACCTGCGGAGGCGCAGTCTTTCGCTGCTTCGCCGAGGGCAGCTCCGCATCAGATGGCTCCCGCATACTTTTCCTATGCGAACGTCCGGAGTCCATCGGTCTCGAATCCCTGGCTGCCGGATGGTGTGACCTGGTCGCCGAAGAATCCTTCATCGGCGAAGCTGGTAAAATATCGGAGGTCACGCAGCCAAGGTGCGGTCGTGTGCGCTGACGAGAAGAGGAAGCCTTAACAGTCTCTGCTCCGCTAAAGACACATTTTGTACCACAACATCAGGTCCCAGATGTTGTTGTACGAGAGGGACCTCTCTCGCTCGCGGCCCGGCTGGACCTGGACGAGCTAGGAACCGGACTAAAAGGCTTCCTCCGTTCTCGTTTACTATCCGCCGTCACTGGGTGTGCATCTATTATGTTTATAGTGCTCGCATCACCCAAAATTTCCTCTTGGACCGCATCGGACGAACCCGGCTGCCGAACCATTCGGTGAATGGACGCTACACCGGGCGAGCTAGCGGACGACATTTGTCTAATCTCCATGAGCACTTTTGCCGCTAGCTCTGAATTCATTTGTGACGACGGACGCACACTTGAAGAAGATAACATGGAAACATCACCCTGTTCTGGTTCCTCTGAAATAGAAACTGAGAGAGTAGAGTGACCTTGTGGAGAAAGAGCCGGCATCGCTCTTTCTCCAGAAACAACATATCGTGACACACGTTTCCAATGTTTCTCATCCCAATGTTCACATATAGGACAGGGATTAATGCGAGAACACTGACTACAATTAATACAATGATCATGAAAGTCAGAGGAAGATTTCTTCCTATTACAATTTGAACAATGTCCCTTCATTGTGAAAGAACAACAATAAGTCCTACTTACTCGCAAAAACCCCTGACACAAAGATACATAATAACATGATCCATTAATAAATGAAAAAACAATTGCAAAACAAAATAATTTTGAAAAAATATTTTTTCAGAGAAGCCCAAGTTGCTGAAAAGTAACGTTGAGCCCCGATGGATCCGATGGCAAAGTGTGGTCAAAAATTTTAAATTTATATAAAATAATTAATGAGACACTTTCGGATAATATAAATGTATCTTATAATGAGATAAACTACCACAAAGGCAAACAGCCCCCCCCTCAAAAAAGGCTGTTGCCAATGAAAACAAACAGTGTAAACACACTAGAAAACATGACTCCAGGCACTGAAAAAAAAAACTGGCCCGGAATCAGTCATCAATTACACTCTATCTGATGCAAAACAGAGACTCCCAGGGGAGAATCTGTAGAACATCAGATGGAAGATGCAGAACACAAACGTTATACACCCATGGGTGAAAACGTAACTATGGGGAAAATAACAGAAAACATTCTGTAACCAAGCAACTCTCCCAGGAAATTTTAGAAATGAAACTTCTCAAAAATATGCCAAAAGCATGGGAGAATTGCCAGGGGGGACTTTAGAGGGCTAGGGGAGAGGAAACACTGAATAAGCAGTGCAACAATTAGCAAGAATGACAACAAGAGGGCCATGCCTCGAAAATAGGCAACTTAACATAATTTCATCAAAAAATTTTAAGTACAGCCCTGATTATTTTTTGCCACTTCTTTTTCCTCTCCTCCTTCTATCCTCCTTAGAATCACATTTTCTCCAAAAATTACGTGTCTGGCATCCTTTAAACTGAGATTTACAAGCACAAAGATCAGTGAGATGTTGACTGATGAAGGGCCAAACAGAGAATGATAATTGGCGCCAATTTCGGGACGACTGCGTCACTGCGCATGCGCAGTAGAGGCGTACTATGGAGGTCCTTTAGGACATGATTTCTTTTTGTTTTGGATGCAAATTTTGGGGATTGGGGGGCAAAATTTGTGTTTGGCCCTGGTTTTGTTGGAGTTAGCACCAGCTAAGTCTGGGTCATTGGTACAGTATAAAAATATTAAATTTTTCTATTGTGTTGTTATATCCTATAATGTATAGTGTAGTATTTTTTTTATATATTTTAGGGAGTGTTGAGGGCTTATATTTTTCCTATTTTCTTGTATGTCATAGTGACCAAAGGTGAAGAATCATACTTCATGTGGGTCCATTAGGTCCTCTTCTCATCTACAGGCCTGCTTGGCTTGTAGCCATTGCACATTCTCTAATTCTTATGCAAAGTGTGAATATTGGATAGACATTCTAAATGGGTGTCGAAACATGCTGTGGGCGGCGGTGGTTTCTTTTTTCAGAGGAACAAGAATATGGTTATGGTTCATCGACAGCTATCCATTCTGTGCAGCCATTGTCATGCTCATATGAGCAAACAGAGCTAGCTGTAAGGTGCTCATGATTTTAAGCAGGAATTAAGTCCTCAAGTTAGTGCCTTCAATTCTCTGCTGGCAGATAGCTCAACCGGTGAAGTCTTCTCCAGTTAGAGCCGGGACACTGGGTAGGTCCATTGCAATCGAGGAGAGTGTAGAAGTGGGTTGAGAAAGCACCTCAAAATATAAAGCTAACCTCACAACTACAGCATGGATGAAGAGGAAGCCAGTCCGTTATTCATCGGGATGCTCTGGGTTGAGCTGGAGAGCCCTCTCCATCCCGATAGCAGTCAGCATCGACTGTTGAAGTGTAGTTAGTCAGGGCGTTTGTCCGGACGGATGAGAGAGTCTTATCCTCCCTAATAGCAGCTGGAGCCCAGTGTTAGTTTGGCTTCCTCCTCTTTTGTCATGCAGTAGGCCGCAAACTAGCATTCTGACTTCTGATGTTCTGCATTTCCATGGATCCAGGTCCATTCATCCCGTCCGAAGTCGGATTTTCCAAAGCTAGAGCATTGAGGCATCTTCAGTTGGGACATGCACTGATAGTACCTGGGGTCAGGTCATCGTCCCGAGAGCAGCAGGTGGCGAAGTATCTTAAGATAGCTGCTCATGTAAGCTTCGATATCGGACCTTTGGCATCATGCTGACGCCATATCTCCACACATGTGAGTATAGCGAGTAGTCGCAGGGTGCTCATATTATAGCAGGGAGTGAGGCTTTTGGTGTCTTATCTCCCTGATAGTGGCTAACTCATCCAGTAAAGCATATTTCCATTAGTGAAATCAATATCAAGGTGCTGGTCTGTTACAGTTGAGATATGTGTTAGGGTAGAGCGAGCACCTCAAAAAATAAAGCTCACCTAATGATGACAGCACACAAGGGATGAGGCCTGTTGGTGTCTGTTGGGATGCTCGTCATAATGAGCAGGAGAGTCCTGTCTATCCTGATAGCAGTCAGGGCCGACTGCTTAGGCTTCAGCAAAGCACAGTGTGTTGGGGCATTTGTCCGAGTGAAGGGTAGAGCCCTCTCCTCCCCGACAGCAGCCGGGGTGGCTGCTAGTTCTGCTTCCCCTCCTTCCATTGTAAGGACTATGCATAGTCGACCACAAGCTAGCTTCCGACTTCACTTGTTTCTACAGTTCCATGTATCCAGTTCCATTCGTCGCTACTGAAGTCGGGTAACCAATTGCTAGCTCATCGAGGCAATTTCAGACAGGAGACACTCGAAAATAAGCTGCGGCCAGGTCATTGTTCTGTCAACAGCAGATAGCGAAGCTACTGTAGTTTACTCCAATTTTTTTGCCCCGAGGACGGACTTGCTGTTGTAATTGTACAGCTTATTGCTTCTTCACATCAACTGTAGCAGCTAGAGTCATAAGTCTCCATTGAGTGAGCTTTCCGAGGCCGCAGATTACAATCAGATTCCATCTTCACGAATAGGAAGATCGCTAGCTGCATTAGCTAGGCTGAGACCGCTGTCATTTTTTGGAACAGGGCCATTAGAAGGAAAGAGTATGTTTTTTCCTTCTCGGTGTTGTATTTTTAGGTGCCAGAGGCATTTAGTCTTATTGTTGATGCCATATTAGCCTTTTGTGAATTAAGAGAGCTGTCTTTTTCTATAACATTAGTGGTTAACATCACAAGTCTCCATTAGTGAGCTTTCCAAGGCTGCAGGTTACACCCAGATATCTGTCTTCATGGAGATGATGACTTCTAAGCTGCGTTAGCTAGGCTGAGACCACTGTCTTTTTTTGAATTGAGGCCATTAGAAGGAAAGAGTACATTTTTTCCTTCTCAGTGTTGTATTCTTAGGTGTCTGAGGCATTTAGTCCTATTGTTGATGCCATATTAGTCTAATTAGTATTAAGAGCAGCCCTTTTTCTTTTACTTGAGTGGCTAACGTCGCAAGTCTCGGTTTAGTGAGCTTTCCAAGGCCACAGGTTACACCCAGATATCTGTCTTCATTTCCTTCTCAATGCTGGATTCTTAGGTGTCACAGACATTTAGTCCTATTGCTGATGCCACAGTAGCCTAGTGAGAATTATGAGCAGTGTTTTTTCTTCTATCATTAACGGCTAACGTTGTAAATCTCCATTTAGTGAGCTTCCGAGGCTGCAGTTTACACCCAGATATTTGTCTTCACAGATAGGAAGACCTTAAGTTGTGTCAGCTAGGCTGAGACCACTGTCCTCTTGGACAAGGTACCATTAAAAGGAAAAAAGTTTGTTCTTTCATTAATGGTGTTTTTTGGGTTATTTGTCTGAGGCAGTTAGCCCTATTGATGACGCCATATTAGCCTAGTGAGAAATTATAAGCATTCTTTCTTGTGCCTGTCGTTAGTTCCTTTTTTCAGGAATATGTTTCCTGCAAACAATCGGGACGAGGCACAAGAAGTTTATCTAGGTGCCTATGATCGGGTGCTGTAACTTGGTTTTTTGTTGCCCGCTTCATTTTATGTCCAATCTATCATCGTTGATTATGATTCCACTCGGAGGATTATGGATATTATGTATGTATGGTGTATTCTTTAGGGTCCTGGCATACTGTCTTGCTCTCCGATTGGCGGAAGGTTATTGTTCTAATGGCGACTTCAGGAGTGCAACCATTCATTAGTTGGTTTGCAACCTGCGGCCACTCGATCATAGTTCGTATCCTGTTTTTGGATTCCGAATTTTTTCATGCTAGCCTTCGAGTAACCTGTGCAGCAGGCATGTCGGCTTAACTGGGAGACATTCTCCGATTATGGCAATTAGTCCACTCTTCAGAAGTTTGTTCAGAGTCGGCTGCTTCTGTTACACCATATGAGTTTATTCGTCATGTTATAAAATCGCCTTAACGTAACTTTGTTTTATTTCTTCAGTTTCCTGGTTATATTTTGAATCGCTCTGATTATATCAATGATACAACAGGCTTATTCAGGAAAGTGCAGATGCGAGATTCTGTTAGTTGCGTGGCTTAATATGTATTAATCATTAGGCAGACGCATCTCTTCAACAGATTCTCTTAAATTCTTGCTCAGTGTCAGTATAAAAGCTCATGAGAGTTATGGGCTATTTGGATCAGTAATGGTGATTACTACTGGCCGTCTAAGCATACGTCCTCTCTTTTTTTCTTCATTATTCAGAGTTATATATATTCATTCTCTGAACAGTCAATGGTTTTAACGAACCTAGGGAACATTGATTCAAACTGGGATGGTCCTTGACAGGTTTTTATTTATATCCCGTTCCAGGTTCTGAATCCAGTCTTCAACCGGAACTGGTACACAAAGGGGAATCCTCCTCTCTCATTTCTGTAGATTTGAACGGTTACAGTTTGAAAGTTCATTTATTGGGAATTACTTGTACACTGGGACGTGGTCACCTGTTGGTTGGTTCTGAAGCATCTGAGTTCTCTCAGATAACTTTCCGTTGGGATTCAATTGGACAAGTTTAAGGTGGTAACATATTAATATCACCGGTTCTCGTCCAATATCCATATTAACAATTTTCTGCCCAGTCAGTACTTTGACGTTTTACTGCCGGGGTATTCTGGATGCTGTTCACATTTTAGAAGCTTTCGATTGTATTATAAGATCTCTACTCAGGAAGTTGGAGCTTTGTCTTGAACAGATGGTTCTGTTTAGTTGTACGTGCCTTCAGAAGGCGACGTATTGGTCACAACAGAGTAATTATGCTTGTAACCAGGAGACTTTAAAGCGATTATATATACATGTACTTCAGTCTGCCTTTTATTGCTCAGAAGGGAATCCTATAGGTTTCTTTTCTGATGTTCTTCAGTACCACTTTATCACTGATTCCAGGCCACTTTTCTCTTTGTTTTGAAGGTTAACTTCCTTCAAAAAAGAGAGAGGAGGGGGGGGGGGGGGGCGTTCTCCTTACCTCTTCTGGCCTTATAGTGAGTGTGTAACTATGAGTTAAGCTGTTATTGTCTACAGATAATACAGATCTTTTATGTACAGCTCGGTGTGGTGCACTGTATATGGAATGTGTCTGCGGGCGTTAGTCTCCAACTCTCGGACACGCTTTTCCTAATTTTAAGCGTCTTATTCTGGACTAGCCTTAAAATTGAGGCTCTTTACACCCAACTAGCGTAATTGTTTATGCTAAGTAATAAGGATTCATTTGGCTATTGCTTCTTTCATTTCTTATTGGTGGTGTGTCCTTCTCTACTGTTGTAGAGAGAAGGATATATGTAATTCCTTATATTTTAATCTCCTATTCACCTTTGGGAGTCTGCCTGCGAGCTTTGGAGCTGGAATTTAGCCTGCTATTCCTTCAAGTCCTAGGCCCTCCAGCCTTTTTGCTATTCAGTCTGGGCCATTGGTGCAGCAGAAAAATATGAAAAAATTATAGTGATCTGTATATTTTTTATACTTACCAATGGCACAGACAGGGATGGCACTCCCGTGAGTGGGCACTCACTCCTCCCAACTGGATTTTCTACTTTATCAGACACATAATCTGGCAAGAATGATGACTGGCTCCAATTTACATTGCTTCCTGCTTGCGGCACATGTGCAGTGAAAAAGGTATGGAGGACCATAAAGGACTTTAAATTTCTGGATTTATATGCAAATTTTGGGGGTTAGGGGTTCAAAATTTGTGTTTGGTCCTTAAAAGTTAGGAGTTTGCACCAGCTAAGTCTGGGTCATTGGAAAATATAAAAAATATACAAATTACTATAAATTTTTCATGTTTTTCAACAAAATTCAGAAAAATTTGATAGATATTTACAAAAAAATTGGGTGAGAGATGTGAACTGTAGGGTGTACTAATAGAATTGTTGATAATTTATATGCCAAAACCAGGATGGTCACCTGCAGTCATATTTTTCGGCAAAATTAAAAAAAATTACCCTAAAGCCACAAATGAAATTTGAAACTGATTGGGTGAGAGATGTGGCCTGTAGGGTGTGCTGAAGGATTTGTTAATGGACTAAGGCATCGATATATAGATGGACGATAGATTGTAACCAATCCCAACAGCTCATACTTGATGTCAAATTGAGCTAATCATACATGACATTGTCAAGTTGAGCTAAAAAAAAACTGTCAACATGTAAAGCAGTAGTTTGGGAGATGAAGATTTTTAAAATGTTTTCTGCATTATTCCTAGTGTAAAAATTTGGATCCCCAAAACTCATCTAAATATGACTCAGTGGCTTAATTTGAACAAACTGGAAGCTTGTCTTTACAAGGATGTTATATACCATTTATGGACGCCTTTGGAACAGTGGCTTGGGAGCAGATTTTTGAATGTTTTTCATTACCTACAGTGATACAATGGGAAAAATGTCACCTCTAACCCTCAAGGGCCTGGACAACTGTTCTGAATTCACACCTGACCACAGCCTGTACATGTTCAATGGATTCGTAAAGATTTCTAGTCAAGTTTTGACTAGAAACCATCACCTAGGTAATTTGTCTACTGTCAGGGGGGGTTAATTTGAATAAATTTATAACTCCTCCTTACAGTGATGTTAATTACCAAATATGAAAGGTTTTGGAACAGCAGTTGGGGAGATATAGTCTTTAATTTTTTTTTTTGCGTTACCTTTGTGTTAAAATTGGGGATGCTAATATGCACCATTCCTCCCACAATGAAACTGATCAGGATTTATTTTTCTGGGCCAGTCTAATTATACAGAAGATTATTATACTCCTCTGAAAGATGCTTCAGACAAAATATGAAGTACATGCATTCCGATGTGTCGAAAAAAAACATACTGTTTGAAATTGTGTTTTATATTCGGCTTGTGTAGGTCAATGGTTCAATGGTCAATGGCAAATTCTACTTATTTTGTCTCTTTCATAGTGAGGTCTATATATCAGCTGGTCAGAAAAGTGAACCATAATAGTGATTAGTGAGTAGGTCTACAAATTGGTTAAGAAATATGTAAATACAGACAGGTTCGGTTCCAGGCCATAACTGAATCACATTCCTTACAGAAATAGCCTGGTACCCTCGAGAGCTTGTGTATCTCAGTCAAGGCAGTATGCCCTTTTGCCTAAGAGGTGAATGGCAGTTGGTAAACAGATGACACAATGCTGTAGGAACAAATTATTGCACATTCCTTTCAACCATTCCAGAATGAACTTGGCCTTTTGTAGAGTGTATTAACCCTTAGGGACTGGAGATTTTTATACATTTTCACTGTACTTTTAAAGTCTAACTCCAGTGGCTTTGCAGTTATTTGTAGTCAAATTTTGGCTGCCTACAGAGGCAGCCGAGACTTGCCTACAAACAACTGACAAGGTACTTAGAAAACAAGTTCTGAGTTTACTCAAACAATGCATGTTGGGGCACCCGTTCCTTTGCATTAAAAAGTAGGAATTAAGCCCTTAAGGGTTAAAGTGGATGATGCCATACAGGGACTTGGTTGAAAGGACTGAGCTGAAAAAGGCTTGACATGCAATCAACGATGAGACATGCTGTTGATAAAAGTACAAGATTTGTAAATGGGTGACAGTTAATTGAAAATTAAAATTTTTCTGGTAATACATAAATAATAATGTTACTTTTTTCAGTCTGAAACAACAATGAGCATGAACTTTACCAGTAAACTGACTGTTGTCCTAATCTGCAGTCAATACTCACCTGTGCACTGGTCAATATGTTCTGAACCTGTACTGACTGTAGTAAACCCAGTAGGGCATCCATGACACATACTAGCTCCTGACTGGCCTTGATATGTGCCTCTTTCACATGTTATGCAAGTATCCCCTTCCTTCCGTGTTCCTTTTGGGCACAGAACTGCAATAAAAGCATGAGTTTTACACACTGTTGCAGAAACTAAAATTAAATTCATAGAATAATAAGAGCAATGCAAAACATGGCATATGCTCCCAAGTGTCATAAAAGGGTAGGTAAGTCTCTCGGGAGCATAACCAAATCAAAAGGAAGCTTCGTGTAGACACCAATAATGCATTAAAAAAAAAAAAATTGATTTGAGTCAGCATTCATTAGTTATTGGACAGAAACCATGGTAGCCATATTGAATTGGCTAGCTGATCTAAAAATCAAAAGGAAGCTTCCTCCAGACACCAATAATGCATAACCAAAAACTGAAGTTGATTCGAGTCAGTATTCATTAGCTGATGGAAACCAAATTCAAGATGGATGCCATGGAAGCCACAATGAATTGGCCATCTTTGATCAACTGACTGGACCAAACTCGAAAGAAAGCTTCCTGTAGACACCAACAATGCATAATTAAAAAATAATGAAAGTGTCAATGACACTGTAGCTCAACTTGTCAAGACAAAGACATGTACATGTATAGTATGTGACACAGCAATGACAAACATCTAGGTAATGACCTGATAACAAAGGTACATATAAAGTATTGTAACGGTCTGTACATAAATACTGACCGTTGCCTGTAACAAATGTATAGGTAAAGTATTGTAAAGGTGGGTGACAGTCAGATGCTGAACTAGAAAAAATCTTTGAGTCCCAGAGTGGGTCTGACTGAACCCCAAAATATTTGTTCTCATAGCACAGTGATAACAAAGGCACCCCAAAACACACTCGTTCCTGTCCCAAGGTGAAAACAAAAGTACTCAAGAAGTTTTGTGAAGATCAGTTCATAAATACAAGCTGTATAGAACTTGTGACAAAAAACTGATTGGACCTAATTTCGGTTCAAAATGGCCACTGGCAGCCATCTTGAATTTTGGACCGTACCCAGAAACACTCATTCTCATCCCAAGGAGATAACAAAGGTACCCAAGAAGTTTTGTGAAGATCGGTTCATAAATACAGCCTCTACCCTGAGCCGTATTGACATGTGTGCTTACATTGTGTAAGTAGCACTGAATAAATCAAAGTTCATCTAATTTGCATAATTTCTGCACGAAAAAAAACCCCTTACAATATGTGATGTATTCCATGTTACTAAACATTCATACAAAAATTTATTAAAATCAGAACTTTCATACAGAAGTTCTATACAAAAGACTGATTGCACTAATTTTGGTACAAAATGGCTGCTGGTGGCCATCTTGAATTTCGGACCTCACCCAAAAACACTCGCTCTCATCCCACGGTGATAACAAAGGTACCCAAGAAGTTTCGTAAAGATTGGTTCATAAATATGGCCTCTAGTCTGAGCTGTATAGAAGTTGTGTACAAAAAACTGATTAGACCTAATTTCGGTACAAAATGGCCACTAGCAGCCATCTTGAATTTTAGACCGCACCCAGAAACACTCGTTCTCGTCCCAAGGTGATAACAAAGGTACCCAAGACAGTTCGTGAAGATCAGTTCATAAATACAGACTCTAGTCTGAGCCGTATTGACATGTGTACTTACTGTGTGTAAGTCGCACTGAAAAAATCAAAGTTCATCTAATTTGCATAATTTCTGCACGAGAAAAAAACCCGTATTATATGTGATGCATCCCATGGTACTAAACATTCACACAAAAAAATTATTCAAATCAGGGCTTTCATATGGAAGTTCTGTGCAAAAATCTGATTGCACCTAATTTTGTACAAAATGGCTGCCATCGGCCATCTTGAATTTCGGACCGGACCCCAAAACACTCGTTCTCGACCCACGGTGATACCAAAGGTACCCAAGAAGTTTCGTAAAGATCGGTTCATAAATACGGCCTCTAGCCCGAGCCGTATTGGCATTTGCACTTACAGTGCTGAAAGTAACCCCAAAAAACATCAAAATTAGTCTAATTTGCACAATTTACGTACGAGAAAAAAACCCGTATTATATGTGATGTATCCCATGGTACTAAACATTCATACAAAAAATTATTCAAATCAGAGCTTTCATATGGAAGTTCTGTACAAAAAACAGATTTCTGCATCGTTGGTACAAAATGGCAGCTGGCAGCCATCTTGAATTTCGGACTGCACCCAAAAACACTAGTTCTCGTCCCACGGTCATAACAAAGGTACCCAAGAAGTTTCGTAAAGATCGGTTCATAAATACAGCCTCTAGCCCGAGCCATAGCAGCTTGGCACTTACAGCTCTGAAAGTAACACTAAATAAATCAAAGTCAGTCTAATTTGCATAATTTACGCACGAGAAAAAAAACCTGTATTATATGTGATGTATCCCATGGTACTAAACATTTATACAAAACTTTATTCAAATCAGAACTTTCATACAGAAGTTCTGTACAAAAAACTGATTTTTGCATCATCGGTACAAAATGGCCACTGGCAGCCATCTTGAATTTCGGACCACACCTAAAAACACTCGTTCCCGTCCCAGGGTCATAACAAAGGTACACAAAAAGTTTCGTAAAGATCGGTTCATAAATACGACCTCTTGCCCGAGCCATAACCAATTTTTGACGTACGGACAGATGGACAGACGGCCAGACGGACGGACGGACGACGGGCCATGACAATAGCTCAAATTTGACTTCGTCAAAGTTGAGCTAAAAATGATTCGTGTCAGCATTCATTAGTTATTGGATGGAAACTATGGTGGCCATATTGAATTGGCTAGCTGGACCAAAATCGAAAGGAAGCTTCCTCTAGACACCAATAATGCATAACCATAAACCTGAAATTGATTTGAGTCAGTATTCATTAGTTATCGGACGGAAACCAAAGATGGCCACCATCGAAGCCATAATGAATTGGCCACCAATGGCCATCTTGGATCAGCTGACTGGTCCAAAATCGAAAGGAAGCTTCCTCTTGACACCAACAATGCATAATCAAACTAGAGCGCACTGTCACAGTGCCGAAGCTGTGACGATTCATGCAACGCTAATGATGTTTTAAAACTTGGTGACAAAAAAACTTGCATACCAAGTATGGTGTCATTCCATCAAGTATTTTAGGAGATATGATGTTTTAAAACTTGTTGCTGACAAAAAAACTTGTTGGTGACAAGTCCATAAATGTGACAGAAATTATCTGAATGACATGCACTATTGAGAGGGCGTAGACATCATGAAGATACACTTGCATACCATAAGTATTTTATGAGTTATGGTGTTTTTTAAACTCAATGGTGACAGACAGACAGACAGACAGACAGACAGACAGGCAGGCAGGCAGGCAGGCAGGCAGGCAGGCAGGCAGGCAGGCAGGCAGGCAGGCAGGCAGGCAGACAGACAGACAGACAGACAGACAGACAGACAGACAGACAGACAGACAGACAGACAGACAGACAGACAGACATTGCCACATATAGAGCTGCTTGTCGCAGCTAAAAATAAAAATGATTTGAGTCAGCATTCACTTGTTTTGGGACGGAAACCAAATTCAATATGGCAGCCATGGTGGCCATATTGAATTAGCTAGCTGGACCAAAGTCGAAAGGAAGCATTGTCAAGTCATCCACAAGTTACCCCTAAAATTATGATTTGATCAAATAAGCAGTTCTTTAGTTATTTGACGTAGACCAAAAGTTAATGGACAGGCGCCAGGAATCGGACATAGTGAAAACATAACGGTTCTTGGAGCATAAAAATTGATCTACCAAGGCAGTACAGTATCCCTTACATTTACAACAGAGCTAAAATGGCTCATTGAAATAACATCCAAAATTTCAAATCCCTTAGTTTGTTTTTGACAATCAATTACAAATCTTCATCTTTGGTGAATTAAATTGTCTGTTTTTTTAATAACTTTCCAAATATCAAAACTATGCATGATATACAAAACAACAGTAGTTTCAAGAATTCTTTTTTTTTTATAGAACAGAATGACAGACTTCATTGCCGAGATGGTTAATTAGTATTCAATGTGATGAATCATTTTACATTTTTTCCTCTGCAGATGGAATGAATGCCACTGCACAAACATCAGAATTCACAAAGGTTTGAAGCCAGTTTTCCACAATTTTTTCGTAGCCTGCGTTGCAAATTTTCAATGGCAATGCCTATACCTTATGTTTCTAGTCAATAGAAACTTAAGTACCCAACAAGACAAGATAATATCACAAGGAATATAGATGCTCATGGAATATGAGACTAAAAGTGTAGGCATGGCAGTGGTAGTTTGTGGTACAATGGAGAAACTTTGTCAAAAAAGCAGGGATTATATTTGAACAAGAATCTGAGAATCGATTCGTGCAAAGATTCGCACAACAGAAACCTATGAGCCCAACAAGACAAGATATTATCAACAAGGATTATAGATGCTCATGGAATATGAGACTAAAATAAAATTATACCAATATGGCTGTCACTGAAACCAGCTCAGTGAGCCGGTTCCTATGACATCCATATTTGTAAGGTTTTGTGGGTAAATACTGTTTTTTTTTTTTAAATTATTAAATTTAGTTTATGCTTTAAAAATGAAAATGCTGTGTTGAGTAAAGAGTTGACATGTCATCAGTATACAACAGGAGTTCAACCATGGTGGCCTCATGGGATTCTGGGAAACTCATAGCAGGTATGGATTCTCACAACCATTTTTGCCAGAATCCAAATGAATTCTCCCAAATTTAGATGAAATAAAAGCCCCGAAAAAAGTGTAGCTACCAAAATTTCAGTGAAAAAAATTTGTACAAGTTTGCATATAATTTTGGTTTTAATGTATGTCTTGGAAGATAAACGGTCTGTGACTGTGAAGTCATGAGTAAGCATTGCGTGAAGAATGGACAAAATCAGTTCATTGAATCATTTGCTAATGACTGGACGTATGGTCAGTGCCCTTGACCTTGGAGTTATGACCTTGAGTCAAGATCATGCCACAATTGAGTCATGAGCAACCACTGGGTGAAATAAAAACAAAATCTGCCCATGGATTCATTTTTATTGGACTAAACCTTTTAATGGATGAACAATCTGTGACCTTGACCTAGGAGTTATGACCTTAGCTCAATGCCATGGCACACCCTTGATTAATGACCAAGCATTTTGTCACAAAATTTTGTGTGGCATTCATGTGGTAGTAGACACTTTACGCGTTTTTCCCTGAAATCCATGCCATTTCCCTGAAATTCATCTTCTAGTTCCCTGAAAAAAATATTTTCAGGTCAACATGTCTGATTTTGTGAAGTATGAACAATATCTGTTAACTGAACTATTTTTATGGACAAAAAAAAATGAGAACAGTTGAACAGATTTTGACTTTGACCTTGGAGTTATGACCTTGGGGTACAAGATAAAGACACTCTTTAGTTATAAACAAGCATTGTGTAAAGTTCGAATAGGATCTGTCCATTGAATAATTTTTTATGGACCGGATCAAGTTAGAATGGACGACTCGTCTGTAATCTTGACTTTGGAATTATGAACATGATCTGTCAATTGAATCACTTCTTAAATTTATGGACAGGACAAAGTCAGAACACACGAGTGATTTGTGGCATTGACCTTGGAATTACACCCTTTGGTCGAGGTCATGACACATCAACATCAACAACATGCGAAAAGTTATTGAAATCTGATTACTGTAAGGCCCCCAAAAATATTGATTCTCAGGCACCACCGAACTGAAATAAATGGCCTGCGTTACTTTGCACAAGGTAATTATACTGATGCTAATGTCATAGCCAGAAAATTATAAATTTAAAGTAATTTGTATATTCTTATACTTACCAATGGCCCAGACTAGCTGGTGCTAACTCAAAGTTATCAAGGGCCAAACACAAATTTTGATTCCCCCAATCCCCAAAATTTGCTTGCAAAACCGAAAATTAAAAGTCCTATCTGGCCCTCCATATATTTACTCCCTCTTTGCATGTGCCACCATCAGGAAGTGACCGGAATTGGCACCAACATCATTCTTTGTAGAAGAGAGTACTACATAATAATTCAGCGGGGAGGAATGAGTGCCCACTCATGGAAGGGCCATCTCCATCTGGGCCTTTGGTAAGTATAAAAATATGCAAATTACTTTAAATTTATAATATCTTTGCACTTTTACCCAATGGCCCAGACTAGCTGAATCATAAATAGGTGGAGGGCCTAAGACTTCAGAATTAGTAGATCAACATAGTTCCAATCCTGTAATCCAAGGTGAAATGTATGTCTCTCTATACAGTGACAGAGAAGACATATCATAAAAAAGGAGTCCAGTTCAAGTAATTCCATTTTCTTAGCATGAAGACTATGCTAATTTGGATGTAACAAGTTCCCAATTTTTAAGGCTAGCCCAGACTAAGCCCCAAAAATTAGGATGGCATATTTGAGAATAAGAGAATATCCCCCACAAACATACGCCATATACAATAAAACCCAAGCTGTATGCAGGAAATAATTACAGACAAAACAGCTTCCCTCATAGTTACGTACTTATCAAACTGGAGAAGAGGTAAAAAATCCCCCCCTTTTTTTTGAAGGAATCTTCTTCAAAAAGAAAGAGGGGAGCACTCTGGAATCAGTAAAAGCGGTACCAAAAATATATATATTCGTCGAACAGGCACTCAGGTATTAATTATTATTAATACATTGGTCCTTAATGCCACTTCGGAAGCTAAGACTATAGCGGCGATCTCAGTAATTAATACTGCCCGCTTGTAACGTATAGCAGAGTCGGCATAAGCAGATAGGTTGCAAACTGGTGAAATAAAATACAACATACACATGTCCAATAGAATCACAATGGACAATCTCGGGAGAGTAAATACACTTCTGAGGAAAACCCACAGGCGACCCCATTCAGGTGTACAATAAATTCCAGTAATAACACTCCCCCGACATGTACTATCCAATATTTATGAATCTAAAAACATGTAAATATATGAAAGTGTAAGACAAGGTGTATTTGATTGGGTACCGACATTAATAGAAACCTGGATCTAGAAATGGAACAAGCTATGATTAACAGACTCGACACAGACCGCCCCCGAAATAATTAATTATTTATAAGGTCCATAACATACAATAATGCGTCTGCCTAATAATTCATTATTAAGTGCATGACAATTGAAAACCTGCATGTAATCATGTGAATACCAGTTTACTGACTAGACAGTCTCCGAGGTACCCAAAGACTTGCAATTTATTGAGGATGAATTATGCGCTCGTATATGACATATAGACGAGCAACCACAGGAAACCAATCAACTAAAATGTGGATGTGCCCATGAGGTCGCCATAGAACATGACCCTGTTGCCAATCGAGAAGTCATGAAATGCATGTATGTACTTAAACTCATATAAGGCTTATGGGAAGAAAACTACATCTTGCCCAGTAATCGCCTCTTAACACTTTGGCGGTGGGAAGGGAGGGGGGGGGGGGTTGAAGTCATATCGAACCCTCCTCACCCACATTACTTTAATCGTTCTTGTGTTAGTCATCAAAGGGAAACGTCCCATAAAAAACACCTGAGAAGATTGATCCAAGGTTTCTGTGATGATAGAGGTGCTACTAGTAGTGTTGTGCATTTTTTTTTTCTGACCTCGGTTTCAGTTCGGTTCGGTTTTGTCAAAAAAACTTTGTTTTTAGGTCGGTTTTTGGTTTTTTGCAATAAAAATATTGTCGGCTTGAAACATATCACACAGTGGCAATAAAAATACATATTCTGTCATATTTTAAATGATAATTCATCTGGCAATGGCTAGCATTAATTCCTTCCTCCCTCACCCCCCCCCCCCCCCCCCCCCCCCGCCACACACACCAACACAAATCTCCTTCATAGGTGGACCACCACCCCACCCCCCAAAAATAATTTAAAAGACTCAAGACAGGACTGCAGGAGTGGTGCTAGGAAACAAGAGTTGAGGGAACAAGTAAATTGTGGGGCGGGATAAGATGAATTGCATCTCTCCAAGGAATTCTCCCTCACAACCTCCCCCCAATCTACTGCCAACCTTAAGACTCTGATATTATCAGAAGACTCCTTGCTACTACTGGCTATCCTGATCTCAAAATCCAGGTGGACCTAGTATCCTAGTACTGGCCTACGACCCCTTCCCCCACCCAGTGATATTTTTGAATAAACAGTTGCGCCATGAGCACATGATATGCCCGTTATTAATTACAAGAAGGAAGCACACAATATGAGTATACGTGTGTACTTGTCAGGTTACATATACTTGCCACCAAAAAAGTCTGACGTGGAAAATTGCCTATATTTTGATGAATAAAGTCCCATAACTCTGGAATGACATATCAGACAGCGACACAAATTGAAAAGGAGATTACTTCCATCAACATACACTTGCCACCAAAAAATCATGACAACTGCTCTAAGCATTTTCAAGTTATTGTTCGACATGTGGAAAATTGCTTATATTTTGATGAATAACTCTAGAATGACATATCGGACAGCTACACAAATAGAAAGGGAGATTACTTCCATCAACATACACTTGCCACCAAAAAATCATGACAACTGCTCTAAGCATTTTCAAGTTATTGTTCGACATGTGGAAAATTGCCTATATTTTGACGAATAAAGTCCCATAACTCTGGAAGGACAAATCGGACACCGACACAAATCAAAAGGGAGCTTCCTTTCATCAACATATACTTTCCACCACAAAATCACAAAAATTGCTCGAAGTGTTTTCGAGTTATTGTATGATGTGTGAACGGATGGACGTGTGGACGGACAGCGGTATACCATAATACAACTGTTTTTTTCAAAACGGGCATATAAAAAAATGTACTCTGAACTATGCCATCTGAGACGGATCACTTCTAAGACCAGTTGAACATTGGTACATTGTTATAGAGTATAGGTTGCTCTCATGCTTTCAGTACAGGTGTCCCTGTCTCTGACCCCCCCCACCCCCCCCACCCCCACCCCCTCTGTTATTCTGAGAATTTTTGACAGAATAAACCAACCCACTTTTGTAACTGTGCTGTGTAATTGGACAAGAGTTGTCATACATCATACAAAAATTTCTTGGAACATGTGATCATTCTTCTAATGCGACAGTGACTCCTGTTAGACAGTGTTTGTTTCACTGGAGTCTGAATACACGAATACTGACGACAGAGTTATCAGTTGATGTTACAGATTTAGTTTTTAAGTCATTGACAATGCAAACTGAACAGTGTAAATGTAAGTTTCTTACATTTTGTAGAGAAAATTGAAACTGTACTGATTTAACAATTACACGGTTTCAGTTTTCGTTTTAGAGCCGAACCGAAACCGACTCACAAAACCGAAAACCACACAACACTAGCTACTAGTAGGATTTTACAATGAGACTGTTTGATCTTAACATAATCGACTGAATCAATGAAATTGAAGGATACACATATCCTATCATTCATTCCCATGAGATCGACAGAGCATCTACTGCATATGCTCGATTGTCTGGGGATGGCGACACAAAATTTGGTAACTGATTGTTCCTGTGCGTCGCAAACAGATCTATCATACGGCAATCCCACTGGTAGGAAATCTGCCCGAATACTCACTTGTTGAGCATCCACTCCAATTGCAACAGGCGACCTTACTGAGAGAGTGAATCTGCTAGGACGTTCAGATGACCGGTATATGATGGACAGAAAGCTGAACATGATGATCCACAACATATAGGAGAATCTTCTCCGTTAGTT
This sequence comes from Pictodentalium vernedei, assembly GCA_031216915.1. Taxonomy (NCBI): domain Eukaryota; kingdom Metazoa; phylum Mollusca; class Scaphopoda; order Dentaliida; family Dentaliidae; genus Pictodentalium; species Pictodentalium vernedei. The sequence goes on from CM062288.1 coordinate 228,497,512, forward strand.
GGCATAACGGAAATGAATGGGTGCCACCCTGGTTCCCGATGTACGCTACTACTGTCGAGTTGTCTGACAAAATCTGAACATGGACGTCCGCTATTATGTGAATCCAATGTCGTAGTGCTAGCCATATTGACATCATCTCTTTGATGTTTATGTGTTTTTCCTGAAACCGAGGGTCCCAAAGATCCTGACACTTCAAGTCTGAGGGACTTAGGGTCGCGCCCCAACCCGCACCCATCATAATCGTGAAAGCCAGATCTAGCAGTTGCAGCGTAACTCCCTGAATTAACCACTGAATATCTGCCCAAATCAGAATCCTTTGTTTTATTTGGTCCATTAAAAGCGTCTTCACACTCCAGTTCTGAGTAAAGAATATCCTGAGAGGACGTGTGCGCAGTCGGCCCATTGGAATGAGATCCACAGCCACTCGGCACAGCTCCAAGAGTCGCATGAATTCCCTCACTGTTAATGCGCCTGAGTGTAGACAAAAGCGAGCATAACAACTGACTAATTTCGCTTTCTGGGTAACGGCGGACGAACCAGATTGTTGTGAGTCTCAAAGCTCATTCCCAAGTGAACAGACAACTTGGACAGAGCTAGATCTGAATTCTTCTCATTTACAATGAAACCGAGGCATCGGAGTAATAGAAGCAGATTCAGAACATCGTTCTGAAGAATAATTCTGTTGTCATATCCCTGTAGAAGGTCGTCCAAGTAAGCGGACATTACCGCAGATGAATGAACTCCAAAGTATGACATTACCAAGTTCATTATTCGAGTGAATGCCCAGGGAGGCAGGTTCTGACCAAAGCACATTGCTCTGAACTGATACACTTTCCCTTGTATGGCGAACCGCAGGTACTTTTTGAATACCAGATGTACCAGGACATGAAAGTACGCATTTTTTAGATCTATGCTTGCTGCATAGTCGTTCACTCGAACTCTCGCCCTTACCGACCGAATGGTCTCCATATATAATTTTTGGAGCCACGATAAGCTTGTTTATCCAGCTCAAGTATATTACCGGTTGGAACGAGTCACCTGGCTTCGTTACGAGGAACAGATGAATGTAAAAACCTTGAGAATCCTGATTCTCGATGACCTCTATTGCTTCCTTTGATGAGAGAGCCTGTACCTCCACTAGGAGAAGCTCTCTTATGCAAGGATCTGATGGAAGATTTGTCCAACGCGGACAACTTGTTAGTGGGGGTTTCGCTAGGAATGATAGCCGTAAGCCCTGTTACAACCGATAATGTTACAACGCCGCATAATGTTACACCAACGCATAATGTTACAAAAAATGTAGTAAACAACCGATAATGTTATAAACTCCGCATAATGTTATAACCTTTTTCAACCCGTTATGTTATAAAAATCGACGCATAATGTTATAACTTTTTTCAACCCGTTATGTTACAACAAATTAACCGATAATGTTATAACTTCTGTATACTAATTCCAGTTACAGCTATTGTAGATGGACTTTACCACTTACCATTTATTGCCGCATAAAGGTATGTAATATTTATACTAAAGGTTTCTGCTCTGGTTAAGGCGAGGATACACACCCACCCCAACTCCCGGGGATTTATCATAAAATGACCTAGTCACATTACATGGACGCGGATTATCCTGGTAACTCAATCGTGTGACGTCATTACCATGATCATCCAGTGCCCAACATGGTGAAGGCGGGGGTGGTGGAGGATGGGTACTATTTTATCCAGTTGGTACATTTACCAAACATGCGTAATCTTCACTTCCAGAAATGTAGTGCACCATAGTCCCCTGACGCCTTTGGGGATGGGCAAATGCCTCTGTTTCTGCTTGTTTTGGGCATCTAAAACTCATTTGTCGCATATTTCTTAGTCATAAGAATATCTTATTGTTCATTAATTTGACATTTTAACAACTAACAGTGAACAAAAATGAGGTGGAGTTAAAAGAGGTCAAAAAGTTGGATGGAGCGAGGTACATATGGTGGATGTGGCGGGTTGGTAGTGTCGCACGGAAGCCGAAGAATAAGATGCGAGACTGGGTAGGAAGAGGAATGGGGTTTATGAGGATTGAAAGGGGTGGGCAGGGATTAGACTGAGAAAGAGAGGAGGTCATGGATTAGTACACCAGGGTGATTGTGCAGAGAAGGCTATCTGAGAATACTATAAGAGAGTAGTGCGAGACGGTATGATAATATAGATGGTGGAGATGTTGGAAGAAGTGGAAGTGATGAATTTGGGATTACAGGTTCTGGAAAAGGCGGAATCACTAAAACAGGCAGTATAGGGAGAAGGAGGAGATTGTGGAGGAGGAGTTGTGTTGATATTGGTGTTGTGGCGGTGTTGGTGATGGTGTTGAGTAGTTATGTATGTTGAAAATGAGCCATTTTGTAGGACCCCGGAAGTGACGTCATGTCACGTGACTGGGCGGTCATGTTGGGTTGTCATGATAGTGCACGTGGGTGGCCATGTTGTGATGTCATTGTCATGAAAAAAGGTGGTAGGAGTGCGTATGCGCAGCGCGTGTTGTTACAGGGACACGTGCTCCGCCTCACCCTTATCAACCCGACAGTAGATATCGAATTAATCCAAAGAACCCGACAATCTTCAGGAAACTGTCCAAAACATTCCCGAAAACACTAACGAATCTTGCCAGTACAGATTTAGTAACTCGCGAGAAACTCGAGGAACCGGGACTTCAGGAGCTCCAGGGGCAAAGGGCAGTAGGGCTCCGGGGACAGGGACGGCGCCTCCCCCTTCCAGTTTATCTCTCAGTTAAAAAAACTATTGTAATAAACCAACCATTATTGTAATAAACCCATTTCTGTGATAAATTACGCGTCCATTATATGGTCGGACATTAGGTAACGATACTAACCTATATTTTAAGGATACTAAACCCACGGAATCCCCCTTTTCGTCGTATGAAGCAATGAAAGCTATGAAAATGAGCACGATGCGCGCAAAATCATACGTCTCAAAATGAAAGCTATGAAAATGAGCGCAATGAGTACCTCTTCATACGTCTCATACCCTCATTAAGGATACTATCCTACCTTTATTTGGGAGTGTTTGGTCAGTTTTCTGAAGATTGTCGGGTTGTTTGGATTAATTCGATATCTGTTGTCGGGTTGTTAGGGGTGAGACGGAGCACGTGTCCCCATAACAACACGCGCTGCGCATACGCACGCCTACCACCTATTGTCATGATAATGACATTACAACATGGCCACCCACGTGCACTATCATGACAACCCAACATGACCGCCCAATCACGTGACATGGCGTTACTTCCGGGGTCCTGCCCCGGGGTCCTACAAAATGGCTCATTTTCAACATACATAACTACTCAACACCATCACCAACACCGCCACAACATCAACACAACTCCTCCTGATGTACTAATCCATGACCTCCTCTTTTTCTCAGCCTAATCCCTGCCCACCCCTTTCAATCCTCCTAAACCCCATTCCTCTTCCTACCCAGTCTCGCATCTTATTCTTCGGCTTCCGTGCGACACTACCAACCTGCCACATCCACCGTATGTACCTCGCTGCATCCAACTTTTTGACCTCTTTTAACTCCACCTCATTTTTTTCATCGTTAGTTGTTAAAATGTCAAATTAATGAACAATAAGAATAAGATATTCTTATGACTAAGAAATATGCGACAAATGAGTTTTAGATGCCCAAAACCAGCAGAAACTGATGCATTTGCCCATCCCCAAAGGCGTCAGGGGACTATGGTACACTACATTTCTGGAAGCGGAGACTACGCATGTTGGTAAACGTTCCAACCGGATAAAATAGCACCCCTCCCCCACCACCCCCGCCTTCACCATGTTGGGCACTGCACGATCATGGTAATGACGTCACACGATTGAGTTACCAGGATAATCCGCGTCTATGTAACATGACTAGGTCATTCTATGATAAATCCCCGGGAGTTGGGGGGGGGGGGGGGTCTCCTCGCCTTAAGCAGAGCAGAAACCTTTAATATAAATTTTACATACCTTTATGCGGCAATAAATGGTAAGTGGTAAAGTCCATCTGCAATAGCTGTAACTGGAATTAGTATACAGAAGTTATAACATTATCGGTTAATTTGTTGTAACATAACGGGTTGAAAAAAGTTATAACATTATGCGTCGATTTTTATAACATAACGGGTTGAAAAAAGTTATAACATTATGCGGAGTTTATAACATTACCGGTTGTTTACTACATTTTTTGTAACATTATGCGTTGGTGTCACATTATGCGGCGTTGTAACATTATCGGTTGTAACAAGCCCTCCGAGACTACACTTCTCACCCACTGATCTTCTGTGACTGTTATCCAGTTTTTTTGCGGAGCAATAGAGGTCTTAACCATCACCTGTATGACCTGCGAGGCTTACGGAAGCAGAAACCACGTGGTCCAAAAAACTATATGTATATGGAAGGTGAAGATAGGAAACCGCCTTCTTCCTTGCACCCAAGAGGATAAATACGGCATCATCTATATGGACGAAGGCCTGCAACACCTGCCTAGACTGAACCGAAAAAGAAAGAACTTCCTCTTTTGTCCGGATAAAGTCTGCGTCCAATGACAACAATGATTTCTCACTTGTCATCGCAGCATTCTAATTCGGCGGAACAAAATCAGGGTAGTATTGATAGATGAAAACCATCACAACCATGTGCTGTTCCGAAAGGGAAAGGCAATCCTCTTCCTTATCCCTTTCACTATCCGAGAGAATCAGTTGCGAATCTCGGTCTATTGCATCTGCGTGAACAAACAACTGGACCGACCCAGCACCGTCCGACAGCTCAGATTCTGAGTCTGAGGGAGGCCACGTGCTGGGATGCTGCGATCAGCTGCACAATTTGCGACAGTAAGTCTGTCATCGAGGCCAGAGGAGCAGTGGTCTTCCGTTTCTTAGCCACATGCTGCGCCTGGATGGTGTGTTGGAGACGGATCCCTTCTTCGAATGTCCTGATGATCGAGGCCTCGTCTCCCTAGCTACCGGATGGTCCGAATTCATGGGTGAAGAGTGGGTCCTTCTTCGTGCAGCAGGCTGGATATCCGAAGTTGAGTAGCTAGGATGCAGTCGTGTGTGCTTAAATAACGAAGTGGAGGAAGCTGTGACTGAAGCTGAGCCCGGCTGCAGACTAGACGGAGTCTCCCAAGCAGCGGGTGGACATATGCTCCGTCTTGTGAAAGTTTCCAACCAGAAAACTTCATTTTGTCTTGTGAAACGTAGCAGAGGAAAAGCCTTGACTGAAGCCGACCCTGGCTGCATACTAAACAGAGCATCCTGAGTGGAGGGTGGACATATGCTCCGGCTTGTGTAAGTTTCTCAAAACAACATCTGGTCCCAGTTGTTGCTAGATTAGAGAGGGGCCTCTCCGGCTTGCAGTCTATCAGACCTCGCCGAGTACAAGAACTTGCTGACTTCCTCCCTATTTCCTCCCTATTTCCGTCATCGCTGGGTGAGCTATTTATATTAAAGTGCTCGCTCTACCCACATCCACTTCTTATGACCACAACAGACTTACCTGGCATCACGGCACCCACAGACAGAGTACCACTTCACCGGTTAAGCTCGCTGCTTGCAAGAGATTAAAACCCTTAACAAAAGGCTCCAACTCTTGCAATTATGAGCACTGCATCTAGCTCTATATGCTCCATGCAGCATGACGACGGTAGCACACATGGATGGGTGTCAGAATATCATCACCATGTTCATGTTCCTTTGAAATAAAAACTGACAAAATGAATTATAATGCACTGAGAGGCCAGGTCTCTGAACCTCACCGCCAACAACGAACCGCAACACCCAACATCAGTCATCCCAGTGAACACAAGAATGACAAGAGTTCACAGGAGTGCAACTCCACAACAAAATATATATATAATTAATATACATGAATAGCAATCAAAATTCAATTCAAAATATTTTTTGGAAACAAAAATTTTTTGAAAAAATGCCTAAGTTCCCAAAGGGAACATTAAGAGATCAAGGTCCACACGATACAGCCTAAGTGTGGATAAAATCCAAATTTTTTGAGCTACATTACCGGAATAATTATCCATGTATTCTATAGTAATTCTACAGTTATAGAATATATAAAAAACTACCTATATATGAGGACGTTGTCAATGTAAACAACGTTAATGTAAACAAGACATCAGGCACACAAAATGGCCCAAAGTCAGAACTAATTTAAATGCTATCAGATGCAAAGCTAGATCTTCATACAAAGAAAAAACTGTACATTGGATAGAAGATGCAAGACGAATGGACCTAACACCCCTAGGGTGAGGACGTAACCCTGGGGAAAAACAGAATAAATATTCTGTAATACATGTTAAACTCACAAGAAATTTAATAAAAAGTTTCAATAAACAAGAGGCCCAAAGGGGGCCTGAGGGTGCTCACCTGACATGGATGTCTAAATATCAAACCAGGGACTTGACTTGAATAAGCTGCATACGCCCCTCCTAAGAAAAGCATATTCCAACTAGATGAAGTGATTGTGCCCACACAATACACATGATTTTCCTTCTATTTTCACTTCCTGCACTTTTACGTCCCAAAATTGAGATAAACGCATAAAAACAGATTTTTTTCCCAAACAAAATATTTTCAGCCTAAAATTTTTTTTTCTTCTTAAAACGCATAAAAAACAAAAAAACTCATTTCCGGATTTTGGTCAAAAATTTTCTAAGTCCCACCCAGACCCCAAATTTTCAGTGTAACAAAAAAACAAAAAAAAAATTTTTGTCTTAAAATTGACCGAAACGCATAAAAAACAAAAAAACAAAAATTCTGGATTTTGGTCCAAAATTTTCCAAGTTCCACACGGACCCCAAATTTTCAGTGTAAAAAAAAAAAATTTTTTTGTCTTAAAATTGACCGAAACGCATAAAAAACAAAAAAAAATTTCCGGATTTTGGTCTAAAATTTTCCAAGTCCCACCAGGACCCAAAATTTTCAGTGTAAAAAAAAAAAAAAATTTTTGTCTTAAAATTGACTGAAACACATAAAAAAAAAAACCCAAAAAAATTCCGGATTTTGGTCCAAAATTTCTACGTCCGGAATGGGGTCTCACATTTTCAGCCTAAATATGAACCCAGGGACTTGGCTTGAACAAACTTGAATCTCACCCCCCTACATACCAAATATTAAAAGATTCTTATTGGTGGATCTGAAGAAGAAGATTTTTAAAGAATATTCCTCATACTGCCCTAATTTAAACATTTGGGCTCCCATGGAGAGCCCAAATATGGACCCAGGGAATTGATTTCAATAAACATGTGAAACAATCTTCCAAAGATGTTATATGTGAAATTTGAAAGCTTTTGGAGCAGTGGTTTGGGAGAAAAGTAGTCTTACATGTTTTTCCCATTACCCAGTGTTAAAAAATGCTGACTCAGTACTTTTTCAAAGTTCCCAAACAGTACCCCATGATAAAACCGATAGCAATTTTTTTTTACCATTCCATTCTGTTGGTCCTAAGGAAGCTTCACACCAAATAAGAATCAGTGCCATGTAGTTTTGGAGATATGGGCGTTTTAATTTTTTTCTATTTTTAGCTCTTGCGGTTCACATGAGGCGACAGGAAAAAAAATTTGGGCATAAATTAAGTACTTTTGACCCAATAAGCCCTCATATCAAATTGGTTCAAATCTGCCTCTCAGTTTGGAAAATAGAAATTTTGGGAGTGGCAAAAATTCTTTCCCCTCCCATAATGAAGGCAAATAATGCCTGACAAACTTCTCTTGAACAAACTTGATTTTAAACCTCAAAAGGACTCTGTATACCACATATCAAGTCTCTGCTACTGGTGGTTCATTAGAAGAAGATTTTCAAAACATTTGGCCATTTTTTCCCCACACCTCTGCTCAATATGAGCCGAAACCTAATATGCATAAAAATCAAAATGCCCCTATATAACCACTACTTACATAAAATTTAATTAAAATGTGGCCAGTGGTTTAGGAGAAAGAGGCTCAAACACCACCTTCACGCAGGACGACAGACGAAGAGTGATAAGAAAAGCTCACCCTGACTTTCAGTCAGGTGAGCTAAAAAATAGCCAGAAAGCTTAAGAGTTTAACAGGAAGGGTCCTTGGAAAGATAGGGAAGGAATACTTAACAAACAGTGGAATAATCATTAACAAAAATGATGATGCCAGGCTTATGTCCCACAATTGGGAAACATAAAATAATTTTATAAATATTATAAAGTTACAGCCCTAAATGTCTAAAACCATCACTGAACACTTTCTTCATTCAATAACAGCCTTGTATCCACCCATTCTTGCATTGATTTGTGTCTGGCATCCTCAAAAAAGGAGATTTTAAAGCACAGATGTCAGTTTATTGTTGCTGACTTTAGGGCAAAACAAAGAATGATGTTTGTGCCAATTCCGGTCACTTCCTGACGGCTGCACATGTGCAGAGAGTAAATGTATGGAGGGCCAGATAGTTAACTTTGAGTTAGCACCAGCTAGTCTGGGAGATTGGGTTATAGTGTAAAAATATGGGAAACAAGGACATCAAAAGAAGCATTATTTTGAAGATTAAAAATGAACAAATAATGAGGTTTCTGACCCAGAGTAACAAAATTTCCATGGTTGGGGTGGTTATAAACTAGTTTAAAAGTTGGGGGCGAGTACAAATTTGGGGAAAAAATTTCTCACTCAACCTGTTTCAAACATTGTTTTGGGATACCTCATACAATGCATACTAATAACACTTAGGGTGAGATTTGGAGGTTAATAAACAGGAAAAATATTGTGGTTTTCATATCTTCTCTTAAAAGGGAATGTGAGTCTGAAAGAATGGAATTTTTTTAAAACTTACCATAACAAATATGAACAAACACATGATAAAAGCACTTGATTGTTCCACTACATACATAGCACATATGTTATTTTTTAATGACATTCAGGGAGATATTCAAAATAACTTATTTAAAACTTAACATACTAAACATGAACAAACACATGACTAAAGCACTTAATTGGTCCTACACATACATACCACATGTATTGATTATAGATTACATTCAGAGAGATATTCAGTTGTGAAAATTTTTTTAGGGCAAGGGAAGATATCATGGCATGCGCTTCTTCCCCCTCCCCCTCCCACCTGGGTATTTTAGCCCTCAAAAGTTTTTCCTCAAATAATTATTATTTAGATTGCCTATAGTGAATTTTGACAAGACTCAGGCAATATTGTGTTGTGAAAAAATGTGTCGGAAGAATTCAATCCATATTTTCTATTTTCAAGAATCAAATCTACTTTCATGACTCAGATACTCAGGTTAGGAGGAAGATGCGCAGGCCATGATATCTTTCCTCACCTTAAACCTCAAACAGAAGTGATAGGAATGATACGTTCGGTAAGTATATTGCAAGAATTGTTACTCAATAAAGGAATATTTATAAAATCCATGTACAGTTGTTCTCATTTTGTAAATCAAGCATTTTCAGAAAACGGGACAGTCAAGCAAAACTCCAAACAAACTTTTCAAAACACATACACATTAAGGGACGATACTCTAACACATCTGCCATGTTGATTCCCCAACACAAATGATGTGGTTCATTACCCATACAGAAATGTCCTACAGGATCCCATATGATTCCTCTTGTACTCAAGGGACAAAATACACCACCACCCATGCTATTCTGTAGATTAAGAGGCCTAAAACATAAAACAAGCCAAGAACCTGAACTTTTGATGGCAAAGAAGTAATTACAATGAAAGTGTCAATGACACTGTAGCTTAACTTGATTGTGTTTGTTTGTGACGTTTATGAAAGGATTATGAAATAAGACAAGAATTGTGATAATTGAGAATATGTTAATTTCTGTTCCCTGTATGCTATGTTTTCAATAACAAGAGGCCCCACGGGGACGGAAATGTTCATGTTGAACAGAACACAATATAAACAGAGTCCAAGAATGAGTACATTAAGCAAGCCATCTCCATAGGCTACACTGTCAATCCTTGAGTCCCTCAGGAGTGACAAAAATAATCTAGGCATCATGCCTTTTCTTCAGTTGATTATAAAGTAAAATGTTGAGCTCCCCTATAAAGCCCCTTGATACAACCCGTGTGGATTAATCTTAGTTACACATCTCGAGAGGGTACTGAATACAAAATTTTTAATTCTTTAGCAAAATGGCCAATTCTGGCTCCCATAGGGAGCCTAAATATTAACTATGAAAAACGACTCTGTGAGTGCGAGAGGGCCTGATCTTCAGAGATCCCGGCGATTGAACTGCTGTGCGGCTCTCCTTTTATAGGTTTCCTCTGAAAACAGCTTGGCGGCCACAAAGGTTGGCGGCCACAATAGGTGATTAATTGATTAGATTGATTTTGGCGGCCACATGTTGGCGGCCACAGTGGTTTGTGTTGTTTTTGGCGGCCACACTTAATAATTAAATTTTTGGCGGCCACTTTGATGCAGAGTTAAATTTGGCGGTCACAGCTGTTTTGTTTGGTAATAGTGACTCTAACTTGCCGATTCCATTTGATACTAATTGTTAATAGATGGGATGTAAGTAAATAATCACCAGTATAAAATTTATTTCCAGGTTTTAGAAGAAATGGCAAAAGGAAACAGCAGAGAAAGAACCAATTTGGTGTCTAATAAATGTCATAAGAGTTGCGGTAGGGTAATCCGACGAGACATGAACCCATTGTTCGTACACCATTGTAAATCATTGGGATTGAAATAAAAAGATAATTATTTATTGGATGTTGCTTTTTATTTGTGATTTCCCGGAAGTAAGGAGTGTCAACGTTTTAAAATTGATTGCGGTTTAATATGTTTGCCGCGTATCGCAAGACTTTCCCCGTATTATAAAGGGTAGTTATGTCCGTATTCGGGGGGGTGTTTCCCCTATGGGATGGGATCTGTGGGTGTGGTGACCCAATGTCCATGTTCTGGTAAAATAGTTCTGGCATCGGAGAATTTCCGAATAACGACTTTTGTCGGACCGGAGCAATCGCTGACTCTTCATGTGGAAAGTTTCTCTGTGCAGAAATGTCTGGGTCAACCATGTTGCGTTGCTCAATACCCGAGGCAGCAGCCATGGTGGGATTGTTGTTCGTGGCTATGGGTATTGAATCACCATGTGTGGAGTTGTTAGTAGTTACAGTGGATCGGTATGATGAGGTTTCTTGTAACGTTTGTGTAATGTAATCCACTGTGTTTTCCCCGAAAATTTCCGTCACAGCCATTTCCAATACGTCCGAATTGGCGTTCATTTGCCGGGAATGATTTTTATGGCATTTTCTCATTAAATGTTTATCTAGATATTCTTTCCTTTTGAAGGTTTTGATGCACTTTTCGCAAGAATAAAAACCTCTCTTGAGGTGTGTAACCCTATTGTGGCGTATAAGTCCGGTCCGGTCTGCATAGTTGATCTGACACTCATTACATATGTGAGCCATGATAACAGGTGAAGTTCGTAACTGAATTCCTCTCGAGTGAATTCTGTGTTGCGTCGTCTAATTGTGACGTGATTACGTCTACTGTGGTTAGTTTCCCTACCACCGGGCAGGTGGCGTTGAAGAACAAGAAGTGAAAAATGCTAATAGATCAAAGTAAAATCAAAAGTCTTTCTTGTTCAAGCCGAGTGGGGTGAGTGTTTTGAGCGTGAATATCCATTGTATTTCACGATGGCGCCGTGATTCGGTGGTGTTGTCACCGTCCGTGTAGCATGTAAGTGACATTAAACATAAACGCGACACCCCTATCGCAATTCACTTTAACCAAAGTAATCATTCCAGCACGGACCTCTCATACCGTATTATACAGGTACTATATACCGACCCGGACGGTGACAACACCACCGAATCACGGCGCCATCGTGAAATACAATGGATATTCACGCTCAAAACACTCACCCCACTCGGCTTGAACAAGAAAGACTTTTGATTTTACTTTGAGCCTAAATATTAACCCCGGCTCTCGATCTGAACACAGTTGAATCTGACTTCCCTGGAGATGTTGTGTACCAAATATGAAAGCATTCTGACAGTTGGATCTGAAGAAGAAGAGAAATTTTAAAGAAATTTCTTCATATTGCACTAAGTTAAAATTTGGGCTACCATAGCAAGCCCAAATATTAACCTATGGATCCGATTTGAACAAATTTGAATCTGACCCCCCCTAGAGATGTTGTATACCAATATGAAAGCATTCTGACTAGTGGATCTGAAGAAGAAGATTTTGAAGAAATTCCCTCATATTGTACTAAGTTAAATTCCAGGTTCCCATAGGGAGCCCAAATATTAACCCAGGCACTCGAATTGAACAAACTGGAATCTGACCCCCTAGAGATGTTGTATACCAAATATGAAAGCATTCCGACTGGTGGATCTGAAGAAGAAGATTTTTCAAGACATTTCCCCATATTGCACTAAGTAAAAATTTGGGCTACCATAGCGAGCTCAAATATATACCTAGGGATCTCATTTGAACAAACTTGAATCTGCTCCCCTCCCCCCCCCCCCCCCCCCCCCATCCCTTAGAGATGTTGCATACCAAATATGAAAGCATTCTGACTGGTGGATCTGAAGAAGATTTTTTTTAAATTACCTCCCATATTGAACAAAGTTAAAATTTGGGCTTCTGTAGGAAGCCCAAATATTAACCTAGGGACTTGGTTTGAATAATCTTGAATCTGACCCTCATAACAATGATGTATACAAACATTAAAAGATTCTGACAGGTGGTTCTGAAGAAGAAGATTTTTAAAGAATATTCCCCATATTACCCTATGTTAAAAATTCGGGCTCCTGTAGCGAGTCCAAATATGAACCAATGAGCTTTATTTCAACAAATTTGTATCTGTCTGACCCCCCTATGAATGCTGTATACCAAATATCAAAAGATTCTGATGATTGGTTCTGGAGCAAAGATTTTAAAAATTTTTTTGCAAATATGATGACTCAGCATTTTTTCGATGCCCATTACAGAACACCCTAACATAACCGATGGCAATTCTTTTTTACCATTCAGTTCTACTGGTCCTAAGGATACTTCATACCAAATAACAGCTCTCTGTTCCATGTTGTTTGGAAAATATGGGCATTTGAAAATATTTCTATTTTTAGCTCCCAGGATTCCCATGGGGATGAGGGAATTTTTTTTTTTGCATGGGTCAAGTACTTATGACCCAATAATACCACATACCAAATTTGGTTCATACTGGACTATCCATTCAGAAAATAGAAATTTTGGGCGGGGCCAAAAATCTTACCCCTCCCATTACAAAGCCAAATATTGCCTCACGAACTTCGTTTGAACAAACTTGATTCTACACCTCAAAAGGAAGCTCCATAGCAAATATCAAGTCATTGTACACACTGGTTCTTGAGAAGAAGATTTTAAAAATATTTTGGAGCATTTCTCATTCAGACTTTATACTGAGTCATCCTACCAAGTTAGAATGAAATCCCTTCATAAATACAACTTGTAGACTGTGCTAAAGGTTTTCAGGTTTCGGGCTTGGGCAGCTATCACGGTTGACAGACTGTGACCAAAAGGCGAAGTTCTCATCTAGACATTATACAGAGTCATCGTACCAAGTTACAATGAAATCCCTTCATAAACAAATCTTGGTCACAGGCCTGTGCAGCCACCAAGGTTAACCGATCACAGCTAAAATAGGATGTTCAATTGCGACTGAAAGGAGATGTTCTCATCTAGACATGATACCAAGTCATCGTACCAAATTACAATGAAATCCCTTCATAAATATGGCCTGGAGACTGTGCTAAGAGTTTTTGGACTTCGGGCCTGTGTAGCCATTACTTTTGACCAATTGCAACCAAAAGGGGAATCCTCATCTAGACATTATACTGAGTCATCCTACCAAGTTACAATGAAATCCCTTCATAAATACGACCTGTAGTCTGTGCTAAAGGTTTTCAGGTTTTGAGCTCCGGCAGCCGTCACAGTTGAACGATTGCGACCAAAATGGGAAGTTCTCATCTAGACATTATCTGGAGTTAACCAACCAAGTTACAATGAAATCCCTTCATAAATATGACTTGTAGACTGCTAAAGGTTTTTGGACTTTGTGTCCCTGTAGCCGTCACACTTGACCGATCGTGACCAAAAGGGGATGTTCTCATATAGACATTACACAGAGTCATCCTACCAAGTTACAATGAAATACCTTAATAAATACGACCTGTAGACTGTGCTAAAGGTTTTTGGGTTTTGGGCCATCACGGTTGATCGATTGCAACCAAAACGGGACGTTCTCATCTAGACATGACATCAAACCTACGCATGAAATTTCGTGACAATCGGACAAGAACTGCAGGGTGTGGCCTGTACTAAAGGAAAATGTGAACAGACTCCCAGACTCATAGACTCACAGACTTCCACATGCGTGATGGCAATAGCTTATCTTGACTTTGTCAAGTTAATCTAAAAATAAAATAAAAAACTAGAGTGATGTCATGCATACAGCCCGAGTGTCCCAGCAATGGCAATGCTTAGACACAAAACAATCTGAGCCTTTTTTACCTAATGAATCTGCTACATCTGCACTCGTGATATACAAACTTGCTATTCAAATGTTATTTTTTCATTTCTCTACTCCAAAACATACCTCATGAACTATTAATGGAACAAGCTTGATGAGCTTGTTCCAATAAGGACTAATAAGCAAAGGTTAGAAGGAAATGAAAGTGTCAATGACACTGTAGCTCAGCTTGTTAAGACATGTACATGTATAGTATGTGACACAGCAATGACAAACATCTAGGTAATGACCTGATAACAAAGGTACATATAAAGTATTGTAACGGTCTGTACATAAATACTGGCCGTAGCCTGTAACAAATGTAGAGGTAAAGTATTGTAAAGGTGGGTGACAGTTAGATGCTAAACTAGAAAAGAAATCTTTGAGTCCCAGAGTGGGTCTGACTGAACCCCAAAATATTTGTTCTCATAGCACAGTGATAACAAAAGCACCCCAAAACACACTCGTTCCTGTCCAAAGGTGAAAACAAAGGTACCCAAGAAGTTTCGTGAAGATCAGTTCATAAATATGAGCTGTATAGAAGTTGTGACAAAAAACTGATTGGACCTAATTTCGGTACAAAATGGCCACTGGCAGCCATCTTGAATTTTGGACCGCACCCAGAAACACTCGTTCTCGTCCCAAGGTGATAACAAAGGTACCCAAGAAGTTTTTGTGAAGATCGGTTCATAAATACAGCCTCTAGCCCAAGCCGTATTGACATGTGCACTTACAGTGTATAAGTTGCACTGAATAAATCAAAGTTCATCTAATTTGCATAATTTCTGCATGAGAAAAAAACCCGTACTGTATGTGATGTATTCCATGTTACTAAACATTCATACAAAAATTTATTCAAATCAGAACTTTCATACAGAAGTTCTGTAAAAAAGACTGATTGCACTAATTTTGGTACAAAATGGCTGCTGGTGGCCATCTTGAATTTTGGACCATACCCAAAAACCCTCGTTCTCATCCCACGGTGATAACAAAGGTACCCAAGAAGTTTCGTAAAGATCGGTTCATAAATACAGCCTCTAGCTTGAGCCGTATAGAAGTTGTGTACAAAAAACTGATTAGACCTAAATTCGGTACAAAATGGCCACTGGCAGCCATCTTGAATTTTAGACCGCACCCAGAAACACTCGTTCTCATCCCAAGGTGATAACAAAGGTACCCAAGACATTTCGTGAAGATCGGTTCATAAATACAGACTCTAGCCCGAGTCGTATTGACATGTGTACTTACTGTGTGTAAGTAGCACTGAAAAAATCAAAGTACATCTAATTTGCATACTTTCTGCATGAGAAAAAAACCCGTATTATATGTGATGTATCCCATGGTACTAAACATTCACACAATAAGTATTCAAATCAGCGCTTTCATATGGAAGTTCTGTGCAAAAATCTGATTGAACCTCATTTTGTACAAAATGGCTGCCATTGGCCATCTTAAATTTCGGATCGAACCCAAAAACACTTGTTCTCATCCCACGGTGATACCAAAGGTACCCAAGAAGTTTCGTAAAGATCGGTTCATAAATACGGCCTCTAGCCCGAGCCATATTGAATTGCTGATGGACAGACGTACAGATGGACAGATGGCCAGACGGCAGACGACTGGACATGGCATAAGCTCAAATTTGGCTTTGCCAAAGTTGAGCTAAAAATGAAAAAATCTCATGTTTCAGTAAAATAATTTGTACTGTTGGCTTCAACTTGTGTTAGGTAAAGGATTAAAGATGCAGTACACAAAGCAATAATGGGCTATAGGAGTCACTTTTTTTTTTTGGCATGTAATAACTCCCAATCCTTCAAAATGCATTTTGGGAATAATTACCTAAACTGGAGTTATCGGTCGGAAACCAATTGTTGATGGACGGATGGACAGATGGATGGATGGATGGATGGATGGATGGACGGACAGACCATTTACCTAATATGACAGTTTTCACAAATGGGCGTATAAAAACGTAATATCAAATTTGAAGAGATTCATATAATTAGAACTGGATTTATCTTCTGGATAACATGGGGAGGAGGAAAGGGTGGATTGGAGACAGCATCAAAGTCCCTCACTCCCATTTCCTTCCAATCTGTATTACTTTTGTAAAACAACAGAAGTATGCTGCAGAAGGCATTTCTTTATATTTCAAACTGTGAAGCTCACGTAATGAGAAAAAAGCTGCATACAAGTAAAAGAAATCAGGTCTTTAAATGCAATTATTAAAAGTTGTATTGATCATGTAAGAACAAAAAGTGACAAAGTATGTATTAGAAGCCCAATTTCAAATTTAAGGAAACTAAATTCGCAAACCATTTTGAAAAGGGTTAAAGTCACGGAAATATTAATTGAAACCACTGTATACAGCATCAGTAGACCCAAATGCCCCAAATGAAAAACAATGATGTTGTAACACAGTGTTTGAAGAATAAAAGGTACAACCTTGAGAACCAAAACTTTAATCCGAAACTTTAAGCTAGGAATACTAAGAAAATTGACTGCAAAAAAAGGGTTAAATATTTCGTAAAACTGATAAAACAAATCACTAATGTAAATGCAATCATTAAGTTGTACTGACCATGCATGAATTAAAGTAACAAAGTATGTGGTAAAAGCCTAATTTCCAATACAAAGAAACTAATCTGAAAACATGTTTAAAAGGGGTCAAAATCCTGGCAATATTAATTAAAATCACTGTAGAAAGCTTCAGTAAACAGTATAGACATTGTCCCAAATGAGAACAGTTACATTCTACTAAACTGTTTGAAAAATTAAAGGTGTAACTCTGTAATAAAAAACTTTAACCAAAAACTTTAACCTGGAAGTTAAATTGACTGTAAAAAAGGGTTAAATATGTCCCCAAAATAACATGAAACATAATGAGAATGATGCAGTCAATAGTAATTAATATTAATTAAAAAGAAAAAAAACTGTAATGTTCACTAAAAAAAACTTTAACCACAAACCATAACTCTACATGTTAACAGATGGACAGACAAAAGTCATAAATAGCCCTGACTGTAAACAGTCTGGCTAAAAATGTCTAAATGGCACAACAAGTGTGTGTGTGTGGGGGGAGGGGGGGGGGTGGAGGGGGGGCTACAAGGGTCAAACATTTTTCTGCATGTAGTCACTCTAAATCCTTCAAAATGCATTTTGGACCAAAGAAAAAATGTTGCTTAAATGGCCCCAGGGGAGGAGTGGGGTAGGAGAGAGGGGGAGGGAGGGGGGGGGGGGTATTGGAGTAAGTTTTTTTTCCACATGTAGTCACTCAAAATAATTCAAATGCATTTTGGACCCATGAAAAAAAGTGCCTAATTGGCAATGGGTGGGGGAGGGGGGGAGTTTGGTAGGGGCATGGAGTGAAAAAAAATTCTGCATGTAGTCACTCTAAATACTTCAAAATGCATTTTTGAGCAAAAGAAAAAAAATGCCTAATTGGCAGGGGATGGGGAGGAGCAGGGTAATAACTTCAACATTGGATAATGGTGATCATCGAACTTTACATAGGCATTGCTGCTGAAGAGACATATACTGATAAGAATTGAAATCTGTGAACTATTGTTCGAGTTATGCAAACATTTGGACAGATGAACAGACAGACAGACAGACAGACTGACTGACGGACACACAGACAGATGGAGCTCTATAGTATATCCCTCCCTTGTGGGGGGATAAAAAGTAATAAAGTATGTGGTAGAAGCCTAATTTGAAATTTAGAGAAACTAAGTTTGAAAACAGTTTTAAAAAGGGTTAAATTAATGCCAATATTATTTGAAACTACTTTATATAGGTTCAGTAGACCTTGCCCCAAATGAAAAACAATAACACAGTGTTTAAAGAATGAAAGGTACAACCTTGAAAAGCAAAACTTTAATCCAAAACTGTAAGCTGGGAATACTAAGTAAAACTGACTGCCAAAAAGGGTTAAATATTTCCTAAAACCAATAAAAGAAATCATTGATGTATTAAAAATGCAATCATAAAGTTGTATTGACTATGCAAAAATTTAAGTAAGAAAGTATGTGGCAAAGCCTAATTTCCAGTACAAAGAAACTTAGTCTGAAAACATGTTTAAAAGGGGTTAAAATCATGCCAATATTAAAGAATATCACTGCAGAAAGGTTCAATAGACAGTAGACATCGTCCCAATTGAGAAACAGTGACATTACACTAAACTGTTTGAAGAATTAAAGGTGTAACTTTGTAAAGAAAAAAACTTCAACCAAAAGCTTTAACCTGGAAGTTGTAAGTTAAATTGCAATACAAAAAAAAAAATTAAATATTTCCCAAAATAACATGAAACAATGAGAATGATACAATCAATAGTAATTAATATTAATTTAAGAAAGAAAAAACTTTAACCTTCACTAAAAATTTTTAACCAAAACTCAAAATGTTAACAGACGGATAGATGGATGGACAGACAGATGAAAGTCATGACTATACCCCTGACTGTAAACAGTCGGGCTAAAAACCACCTGAACACATGCAATTTTACAAATGAAAGTGTCAATGACACTGTAGCTCAACTTGACAAACTTGAACTTGGTAAGTTATAAATGAAATGCCAAAATTAAAGATCATTAGTACCAATGTTATTTGATGAAATTTCAACATAACAGCATTGTAACACAACATCAGAGTAATCCATGCAATTTTTAAATGTAAACAGTAAGACTGGCTAAATAAAAGGAAGAATGTTGATACACAAATGCAGTTGTTCAGAGGTAAGTGTAAAAGGCAAATTTTTTTTCACAGAAATGAATGCTAATCAATAGCTCTTATCTAAAGGTCTTGCCTAATGAGAACACCAAGTTCAAAAACAATCCTATGATAAATGTGGCCTGTAGGCCATGTCAAAGAATGTTGATGCACAAATGCAATAAAATCAAAGGTTGTTGCTAACAACAACAGTTTTTGATGGAAATGAAAAGAAAATCAATAGCTCCTATCTTTGTCACCCTGCATAAGCATACAAAATTTCAAAACAACCTGATAATGAATGTGCCCTCTGAGGCATGCCAAAGGAAGATGTTAATGCACAAATACACTAAGTAGAAGGTCATTGCTTGTGGCAACGTTTTTGGGGGATTTTTTTATGGAAATTCATAAATATACCTTGCTGAGAGTCCAAAAGGGATAAGTTGATACACAAATGCAGTAAGTTCAAAGGCTGGTGATAACGACAATAATTTTTTATGGAAATGAAAAAAAGCAATAGCTCACATCTAGAGGTCACCCCGAACACAAATACCAAGTTTCAAAGTGATCCGATCATAAATGTGCCCTGAAGAGTGTGTTAAAGGGAAATATTGAGGCCTGACTAAACTAAGTTCAAAGGTCAGCGGCAACATTTTTTGACAGAAATGGAAGAAAATCGACAGCTCCCATATAGATGTCACCCCACACAAGCACACCAAGTTTGCAAGCAATCCAATCATAAATGTTCCCTGCAGGGTGTGTCAAAGGGAAATATTGATGCTTAACTGCACTAAGTTTTTACTAAGTTCATCGAAGGTCATTGCAACATTTTTTGACAGAAATCGAAGAAAATCGATAGCTCCCATCCAGAGGAAACCCCAAACAAGCATACAAAGTTTCAAACTGATCTGATCATAAATGTGCCCTGTAGGGCATACCAAAGGAATATATTGATACCTGTCTGAACTAAGTTCAAAGATCGTTGCCAGCAGCAGCATTTTTTGACAGGCGGAAATGGAAGAAAATTGATAGCTCCCATCTAGAGGTCACCCCAAACAAGCATGCCAGATTTCAAACCAATCCGATCATAAATGTGCCCTGCAAGGGTGTGCCAAAGGGAAATATTGAGGTCTGACTAAACTAAGTTCTAAGAACATTGGCCGCAGCAACATTTTTTGATGGAAATTGAAGAAAATCGATAGCTCCCATCTAGAAGACACCCCGAACAAGCATACAAAGTTTCAAAGCAATCCAATCATAAATGTGTCCTGTACCTGTAGGGTGTGCCAAAGGGAAATACTGAGGTCTGACTAAACTAAGTTCTAAGAACGTTGGCCATGGCAACATTTTTTGACAGAAATGGAAGAAAATCGATAGCTCCCATCTAGAGGTCACCCCAAACAAGCATGCCATGTTTCAAAGCAATCCAATCATAAATGTGCCCCGTAGGGTGTACCAAAGGGAAATATTGAGGTCTGACAAAACTAAGTTCTAAGAACGTTGGCCGTGGCAACATTTTTTGATGGAAATGGAAGAAAATTGACAGCTCCCATCTAGAGGTCACCCCAAACAAGCATGGCAGGTTTCAAAGCTATCCAATCATAAATGTGGCCTGTAGGGTGTGCCAAAGGGAAATATTGAGGGTTGACTAAACTAAGTTCTAAGAACGTTGGCCGCAGCAAAATTTTTTGACGGAAATTGAAGAAAATCGATAGCTCCCATCTAGAGGTCACCCCAAACAAGCATACCTAGTTTCAAAGCGATCCAATCATAAATGTGCCCTGTAGGGTGTGCCAAAGGGAAATATTGAGGTTTGACTAAACTAAGTTCTAAGAACATTGGCCGCGGCAACATTTTTTTGATGGAAATTGAAGAAAATCGATAGCTACCATCTAGAGGTCACTTCAAACAAGCATACCAAGTTTCAAAGCGATCTGATCATAAATGCGACCTGTGAAGTGTGCCAAAGGAAATTGTGGACGTATGTACCAACATACTAACGTACGTACGTAGAGGTAGTTGTGGAACCTACATTCAAACCTGGCCTGTATTACTAGCTGGAAAATGCACATATCAACTTTGCTTGAAATCAAATAATCCAAACTGGAGTTATCGGTCGGAAACCAATTGTTTACAGACAGATGGATGGACCGACAGATGGGCGGATGAAAGTCATGACTATAGTCCTGACTATAAACAGTCAGGCTAAAAATGCATTTTGTACCAAAGAAAAAATATTGCTTAAATGGCCCTGGGTGAGGAGGAGGTGGGTGGGGGAGTGGTGGGTGGAGGGGAGTGGGGTGTGGGGTGTGTTAGGGGAGTCCAATTTTTTTTCCGCAGTGATCAATCTAAATCCTTCAGAATGCATTTTGAGCAAAGAGGGAAAAAAATGCCTGACACCATGGGGGGAGGGGGGCGGTGTGGGGGGGGGGGGGGGATAATGTTTGTCGGGGTGTTTAACCACAAACTTTAACCCAAACTGTAAAAAAGCATTTTTGACAAAAGAAAAAAAAGTGCCTAATTGGCCTGGGGGGGGGGGGGGGGGGGGGGAGGGGAGGGGAAAGGGTGAGCTGTAAATAGTTCAAAAGGCATATTGGAGGAAAGAAAAAAAAGCCTAATTGGGGGTGGGGGGGGGGGGGGAGTTGTCTGGGTTTTTAACCACAAACTTTAACCAAAAGTGTAAAAAAGCATTTTTGATGAGAGAAAAAAAAGTGCCTAATTGAGGCGGGGGGGAGGGGGGGGGGGGTTACGTGAGTTTAAAAATAGGTTTCGCGTGTAGTGACTGTAAATAGTTCATGATGCATGGAGGAAAGAAAAAAAAAATGCCTAAGTGGGAGGGGGGGGGGGGGGGTGGCTGGGCAGGGAAATAACTTCAACAATTTTCATTGGATAATTGTGGAACCTGGACGTTGTAAGTTAAATTACCATACAAAAAAGGGTTAAATATTTCCTAAAATAACATGAAATATAAAAAAAATAAAAACAAAATGAGAATGATACAAACAATAGTAATATCAATTCAAAAGAGAAAAAAAACAAAAAACTTTCAGGTTGACTAAAAAACTTTAACCACAAACTTTAACCAAAACTCCAAATGTTAACAGACAGAAGAAAGTCATGACTGAACAGGAAAAAAAACCCCACTTGAACCTCCAGAAAAAACCTTAACCACAAACTTTAACCAAAACTCTAAATGCTAACAGACGGACAGACAAACAGGCAAAAGTCATGACTATAGCCCTCACTGTAAACAGTCGGGCTAAAAATTATGCCTACCCTAAAAATTTCATCAGTAAAAGTCACTCATTTGGTTCATTGTAACACTAAATTTCCATCGGACTTCAACTGTGAATTTGAGACCAATTTTGGAGTTCAAGCTTTTAAATTACCTGTAGAAATAAATATATCAGACAGTATAAATGTGGAGCAAGTGGCAAGTTCTAGTTCAGCGAAGGAAAACACATTTGATAAATAGATGAAATTTTACAATGCATTTCCGTTACTTTTGCTTTAATTCCTTCTGAAATGACAATTCACACCATTGCTGTCTGAAATTCCATCAGGTACAGTAAGGTTGTCTTTTATAAGAACACTCAACAGATCGAAACTAGCGTGCTATCTTTATGCGCTAAGAACTTTCTTATTAAGAGAAAAAATTGATTAGCTTTCTAAAGTGAAGGAGTGCATGCTCTGCCCTGCCGAGAGCTGCACTGGTCTGGTTTGGGGTTCCTGTTTAAATGCCTCCTGGAGAGCTTAACAAAAAACTTTATTTTCTTATTAACATAAAACTGAGATTGGGATATCATTATTATTAAACATCACCGGCACTGCTGGTTAGTACAGGATATTGTATGATCATGATGTGACGACTGTTGCACAAGTTTGAAATGTCGTTAGCGAGGATGGTCATTTGTTGAGCATAAAATCAAGTGGGCGTCGGGTGATAGTGCTCCCGGATGGTCGTCTGTCTCAGAATGTCAGGGCTAAAGTTTTCTCATTTTTTTGGGGGTGTGTGTGTGTGGGGGAAGGGGGTGTTTAAATACCTTCTTATCCCATGGTTCATACACCACTGCTTCTGCTGTCGTCTTGACCCCTCCCCCAGCTCTAATGTTGAATCTTGACCCCCACGCCCCCTCTAGTGCATGCCCCATCGCCAGATTTCCATTTTTCCTTGTTATTTTAAGTTTTGTGCCTGATGTTCCGTATATGGGTTAACATGGGGGCAGGGGGGGGGGGGGGGGCATGACTTGATTTTTTTTTGGGGGGGGGGGGGAATCGAACCTCACCTCAACTCCTCTCCTACAGCAAGGCACTTAATCCTGATTTCCCATGTGGGGCACGGTGGCGCTGTGTACTAAGGCATACTGCAAGACACTTAATCCCAATTGCCCACTGTGATGATCAAATGAGTACTACCATTCTGGATATGAACGTTGATGAGCAAATGAACACGAGCATTCTGGATATGAATACTCTAGTCCATTGGAATGGTTCTATTCAGGTTCATCAGCATCAATAGGATTTCTTTGGTCAGAAAATGATCCACCACTTCAATCTTTAGAGCTGTGTCCCAGGTGAGAATTATTTATTTATTTATTGGTGTTTAAGGTCACATACTTACGTACAATGGCTGATCATGACCGTGACAGTTTTACAGGTGGAGGAAGGCAGAGTATCCGGAGAGAACCACCGAGCAACGACGAGCAGCTGCCAGCTCCCCAACATTGTAACTCCGCACTGCAGCACAGGTAGGGTTAGATTGGTTGAAGACATGCGCACCATCGATGTGCAATACGCCTTAGTGCATGGCATCATTGTGCCCCCATGTGGACAATTGGAGTTATGTGCCTTGCACAAGGACACAACGTGGGAGTCCGAATCGATCACTCAGACAGTCACCCATCCAAGGACTACGCTGTTGCTTAACTTCAGAGATCTGATGAGAACCGGTTACCACAAGCTCCCCCCCCCCCCCTCCCCCAGGTGAGAATCGAAATAAAGTAAAGAATAGTCTTTGGCAAAAGATTATCCATTTCTCTTATGTACAGATCTTTAAACTATGCAAAAACATGCAAAGACCATCAGAGGTGCTTTCCTGCATTTGTCAGTGATGTTCAGATAAGGAATTAAAATTTCGGAAGCAGTTCTCCACAAGTTAGAGACATAACTAAAACATGGCCAATCCCTGATGCTTAAGTCTAATAACGGCAATAACTCACAAAGGAATACTTATAGATACACAGAATGACATGCGCATGTGAATTAGTTAATCAATATGGCATGAGTGCCAGCGCAGAAGGATAAAACAAAAAGCCACCCATTTTTATCTTTCTTGCATTGGCACAAGAGCCATATCGATTAACCCATTCACATGCACATGTCATTCTGTGTTTATTACACACCTTCACGTCTATAAAAACAATTATTGGAAGGACACTCAGCAATTCATTTGACAACTATCAACAAAAAGAACATATTTTAACACCAACCAAATTTGTGTACTCATACTCTTCTTCTTTTTCAGGATATTCATTATCTTCTTCACTATTTTCATGCACATAAAACTCACCATATCCTTCAATTTTAGACATTTTATTTAGTTATATCGCAATTGGTTCAGGTTCGGGTTATCAATTGTCTACTCAATGATTTCCATTCAGCACACGTGTGCAGAAAGGATTTTCATTTTTCGCATGGTGTACTGTTGCTGCAGATGGAGATTTCATCGAACAGGCATGTAATAAACAGCTGATCCACAATCCTCTTCATGATCTTGAACACATTTCTTTGAAATGTGATGACAATAAATTGTAATGTAATTACAAGAAATTCTAAGTCCAATAAGGCCGCAGGCCTGTAAAAATTGAAAATTAAGGCAACCCACATATGGGTTACCTTACTTTTTTTAAGGTAACCCTTTTCAATTAAGGTAACCCATTTTAGCGGTGCACTGTTATCATGTTGAGTGGAATTGATTTGATATGTCATGATAGTGCAGGTTCATCTGTACACCCAAAGTCAGGCATATGCTTACATGCAACAAGAAAAAAGAGAGGGAGTACCTATATACACTATTTTGCAATAAAATAATTAATTTTCCCCCCGGCTTTTCCACGCTTTAAAACCATAGCTCATTGCTGATATAAAACTTATGAAAAGAAACAGTTGCATTTCAGATTGCACCAGTGTAAATGTATTGCTGTTTTGTGTTTGTTTACAGAGCTGAAGCACCACGACTGACGACTTTCCCATGACTGGTGCTGTACCACTTGACAACTTAAACATTTGATGACTGCGATTGATTGCAACATGAACAATTAATTCTTTTCAACTGAAAGTAATTATTTTTTTAAATAAATGTATCTACAACATGGTTTCCGCCACTGTAAATCATTACTTTGCACTGTTCTACTTTGTTAATGTTATCAATTAGTTTGACATACTATTGGGGAAAATCATCGATGCATGGTAAGTTGTGCTGAAAATAAAACATTCAATGATGAATGTGCTGTCTCTGCAGTTATTTATACATGTAGTTCAGCTCTATCAATAGAAAATATGTCACACATCTCTGGCATTTGCTGGGGACTCACACACACCTGGTACAACTGTATTTACCATGACAATTAAAAAGCATTGACCAGTCACCATATATTAAAATAAGAAAAAGCCGACTAGCTTTCAAGTTTTGTCTTCCGTCATATACATCAGGAACATGCCTGAAAATTTGGGCAAACAGAAACCGCCTTGCCCTAAAAAAATTAAGGCAACCTTTAGATGAACGAACCGATCGTTCGCCCAATTTGTACAGGCCTGAATAAGGGCAATAACTCTTGAAGAAATACTGACACACAAGCTCCTTCATAATATTGTCATCAAAAAGCTATAGGTTAAATTTGGGAAAAAAATCTTGAACTGTTCTCTTTGAAATGTGATGACAAGAAATGGTGATGTAACGGCAATAAATTTTAAGTCCAATAAGATCTCTTCAAGAAGTACTTGAACATGGCTGGTTTGCAATCATATTCATGATATTATCACCAAAAATCTATAGATTAAATCTGGGGAAAAATTCTTGAATGTTTTTTTTTTCTAAATGTGATGACAAGAAATGGAAATGTGATGACAAGAAAGTCCAAATCCAACATGGGCAATAACTCTTCATGAAAAACTTGGACAGAGCTGCTTTGCATGTGGTATTATCACCACTATATATTAATATTGGGAAATTATTTTGAACATGTTTCTTTTAACCTTTTCCATAACACTGCAGCCAAAAACAGTCAGAAAATTAACCAGAATAAACCTACCACAGCCTAAAATATCTCAGACGTTTCTCAATAAAACCATACATATATGGATATCATCAGAACCAGCTCGTCAAGCTGGTTCTAATGATATCCATATTTGCATGGTGTTATTGAAAAACTGTGAAATTTGTTTTTGAAAAATGTGAAATTTTATTTATTTTTTTAAAAATGCTGTTAGGTAAAAGGTTATATGTGATGATAAGAAATGAGGGAATGACAAATGGATGGAAGGAAGGATAGAAGGAAGAATGGATGGCAAGATGGATGGATGGAAGGGGGATAAAAAAATAATACTCACCACAAACTGCACCATAACTAACAGCTCCTTCACTACAGCTAACTGATCCACTGAATTTTAAATTTGTTTCATCAATTTCATATATAACTCCACTTATATTTAACTGTAAGTACAGTGCTGTGTCATTCATTAGTTCTTCGGCAGTTTTCTCAAGACTTTCAATGGTTGTAGTAATTGTTTTCACTTCCCTTTCACCTAATGAAAGAATAAAACAGCTTGCTCTAAAGCAACATTGTGAGACCTAAAAAAGTTAAAAGTCTGTTTCTCAGGCCCTCCTGCATTCTCCATTTGGCTGCGACATGTTCTCTTTTTATAATCAATGCAAACTTAAAAAACTAGAGATGGTCTGTTGCCCGGTATACCGTCTAGTGTGGGTGACTGAAAAGGGGCATTCAATTTTTCTTAGTAAAAAAGAAAATCCAATATGGCCACCAGTCGGCCATCTTGAATCCGATTGGGAAAAAGATTATGTCACGTGCTGCTCCTCATCATGTTGATCATTTTGGTAAAGTTTCATGAAAATGCGACTGAAACTGTGGAAGTAGTTCGCTCCACAAGTATTTTGCAAAATCCAATATGGCCTCCAGTCGGCCATCTTGAATCAGATCTGGAAAAGATTTATGTCACACACTGCTCATCATGTTGATCAAGTTATATTGAGTTTCATAAAAATGCAGCAAAAACTGTAGAAGTAGTTTGTTCTACAAGTATTTTGCATAATCCAATATGGCCACCAGTCGGCCATCTTGAATCCGATCTAGAAAAAAATTCTGTCACTCACTTCCCCTCATCATGTTTATTATTTTTGTGAAGTTTCATGAAAATGTGACTAAAATTGTGGAAGTAGTTCGCTTCACAAATTTACATGTGCAATGGACCGACGACGACAACGACAGACGGAGAAGTTGACTCCTATAGACGCCCCTTAAACTTCGTTTTGTGTTGGTACAATAAAAATTAAACGATTTATGTCTGATAATTTACCCAAGTTAATAAAATTGATAAATTTGTCCCTTGAGTGCAACAAGGTTTTGTAATGCTTTAGCTTGCAAAGCTTTCTTGCACTTACGGGATGAAATATATCACCACCCATGCTATTCTGAAGATTATGAGGCCTAAAACTTAAAACAAACCAAGAACATGAACTTTTGATGGCAAAGGAATAATTACAAAAATAACAAGAGCACCGCCTAGCGGGCCAACATATGCCCATCAAAATTGGAACATGCACAAGTTTCTCTGGGGTAAAGTTTGAAATTTTTATTGACTCGACTATGTCTGTCCCCCCTCCAATCACTGCCCTTTCCCCTGCCCTGTCCGTAGTAAAGGGTAATTCACCTGTTTTCACATTTTCATATTAAGCGATCTGAGGTCTTCACAAAATAAACAAGAGGCCCCACGTGGCCTTAAATCGCTCATCTGACAAAGTGGTTCAAAGAAGTATTTTGGATCACATTCAGCTCCTTATGGTTCATCAACACCACAGAGGAATGACATCATGAAATTAAATTCAGGTGTCCATGTCAGATAATCATTATAATAGCATAGGTCTTGCCAACTAGATCCAATTCTCCCAGCTATAGATAAGCATTTCCAAATTTCCAAGCGTTGTTACGCCACTGAAGTTTGAAAGCCATAACTGATGAAACAAGGGACTCGATTTGAACAAACTTGAATCTGACCCCTTACACCCCCCCCCCCCCAGAGATGTTGTATACCAAACCTGAATCATTCTGACTGGTGAATCTGAAGGAGAAGATTTTTAAAGAACAGTCCTCATATTGCACTAAGTTAAAATTCGGGCTCCCATAGGAAGCCCAAATATGAACCCAGGAATTCAATTTGAACAAACATGAATCGGGTGCCCCTAGATAAGTTGTATACCAAATATGGAAGAATTCTGACTGGTGGATCTGAAGAATAAGATTTTTATGGAATAGACCTGATACTGCACTAAGTTGAAATTCAGGCTCCCACAGGGAGCTCAATTATGAACCCAGGGACTCGATTTGAACAAACTTGAATCTGATCTCCCTAGAGATGTTGTAAACCAAACATGAAATGATTCTGACTGGCGGATCTGAAGAAGAAGATTTTTAAAGCATATTCCACATATTGCACTAAGTTAAAATTCGGGCTCCCATAGGGAGCCCAAATATTGACCCAGTGATTCGATTTGAACAAATTTGAATCTGACCCCCCAGAGAGATGTTATATACAAAATATGAAAAGATTCTGACTGGTGGATCTGAAGAAGAAGATTTTTAAAGAAAATTCCACATATTGCACTAAGTTAAAATTTGGGCTCCCATAGGGAGGCCAAATATTAACCCAGGGATTCGATTTGAACAAACTTGAATCTGACCTCCCTAGAGATGTTGTATGCCAAATATAAAATGATTCTGACTGGGGGATCTGAAGAGGAAGATCTTTAAAGAATAATCCTCATACTGCACCAAGTTAAAATTTGGGCTCCCATAGGGAGCCTAAATATGAACCCAGGGACTCGATTTCAACAAACTTGAATCTGAGCTCTCTAAAGATGTTATATACTGAATATGAAATGATTCTGGTTGGGGGATCTGAAGAAGAAGATTTGTAAAGAATAATCCTCATATTGCACTAAGTTAAAATTCAGGCTCCCACAGGGAACCCAAATATAAACCCAGAAACTCGATTTGAACAAACAGGAATCTGGTACACCTAGATAAGTTGTATACCACATATGGAAGAATTCTGACTGGTGGATCTGAAGAAGAAGATTTTTAAAGAATAGACCTAATATTGCACTAAGTTGAAATTCGGGCTCCCACAGGGAGCTCAAATATGAACCCAGGGACTCGAATTGAACAAACTTAAATCTGACCTCTCTAGAGATGTTGTATACCATATATGAAAGGACTCTGCCTAGTGGGTCTGAAGAAGAAGATTTTTAAAGAATAATCCTCATATTGCACCAAGTTAAAATTCAGGCTCCCATAGGAAGCCCAAATATGAACCCAGGGACACAATTTGAACAAACTTGAATCTGAACCCCCAAGAGATGTTGTATACCAAATATGAAAGGATTTTGCCTGGTGGATCTGAAGAAGAAGATTTTTAAAGAATAATCCTCATATTGCATCAAGTTAAAATTCAGGCTCCCATAGGAAGCCCAAATATGAACCCAGGGACTCGATTTGAACAAATGTGAATCTGACCCCCATAGAGATGTTGTATACCAAATATGAAAGAATTCTGCCTGGTTGATCTGAAGAAGAAGATTTTTAAAGAATAATCCTCATATTGCACTAAGTTAAAATTCGGGCTCCCATAAGGAGCCCAAATATGAACCCAGAGACTCGATTTGAACAAACTTGAATCTGACCCCCTTACAGATGTTGTATACCAAATATGAAAGAATTCTGCCTGGTGGATCTGAAGAAGAAGATTTTTAAAGAATAATCCTCATATTGCACTATGTTAAAATTCGGGCTCTCATAGGGAGTCCAAATATGAACCCAGGGGCTCAATTTGAACAAACTTGAATCTGACTCCCCTATTGATGTTGTATACCAAGTATGAAAGGATTCTGAACGGTGAATCCGAAAAAAAAAGATTCTGTATACTTAAATTTGTATTCCTATTAATATCTTTGTAAAGCGCCTTGGAACTCTTTCAAAATTGTGATACGTGCGCTATATAAGTGTATATATTATTATTATTATTTTATTATATTTTCCCATTGCCTACAGTGTTAAATAGTGCTGACTCAGCACTTTTTCAAAGTCTCGAAACCTTACCCTATGATAAAACCGATAGCAATTTTTTTTACCAATCTTTTCTGTTGGTCCTAAGGAAGCTTTACACCAAATAAAAATTCTCAGTGCTGTGCAGTTTTGGAGATATGGGCGTTTTAAATTTTTTCTATTTTTAGCTCCTGCGGTTTCCACGGGGCTGCGGGAAAATTTTTTTTGGCATAAATCAAGTACTTATGACCCAATAAGTCCTCACATTAAATTTGGTTCAAATCGGCCTCTCAGTTCAGAAAATAGAAATTTAGGGCGGGCCAAAATTTTTGCCCCTCCCATAACAACGCCAAATATTATCCCTCGAACTTCTCTTGAACAAATCTGAGTCTACACCTCAAAAGGAAGCTGCATACCATATATCAAGTGTCTGCTACTGCTGGTTCTTGAGAAGAAGATTTTCAAAGATTTTGGTGCCCCTTGGGGGTGTGGCCCCACCCAGGAGGAGGGGCAACTTCATTTGAACAAATCTGAATTGGCATTAGGTACTAAATATTTAGCCAACATTTGAATAAAATTGGGCTAGTGATTTAGGAGGAGAAGTCGATAATGTAAAGTTAACGCCGGACGGACGACGGACGGATGGATCACGATCAGTAAAGCTCCCGCTGAGCTTCGCTTTGGTGAGCTAAAAATAAGGTAGCATCCATTTTATTCATAAGATAACTTCTAAAGGGCTGCAAGGCTGCTGTAGAAGATTCTCCTAGGCATTTACAATGGTAGCGTCCATTCATTGACAGGTTAACTTCATTGATAACAATTGACGATAGGAGGCGCCAAGGAAAGGGACATTTTGAGAATCATAACAGTTATAAATGGCGAGGATTCTCTAAAAATAAAATGGTGTTATCTGCTCCTGTCACATGCACAACGACAAGTGTTGATCAACATGGGTGCAAAGTTTGAACAATAAAGCAAGTAAAATGTTGGAGTAGGCCTCACAATAGTGTAATGTTTCAAGTACGAAAAGGGGGCATAACACAGGAAATACAAAACAGAGTTACCTGCTCTTGGCACATGCACAACAGCAATTGGTGATCAGCATGTGTGCAAAGTTTGAACAATATAGCATGTAAAATGTTGAATGAGTAGGCGACACAATACTGTAATGTTTTAAGTACTGAAATGGGGCAAAACTCTGGAAATACAAAACAGAGTTACCTGCACTTGTCACATGCACAATGGCAATTGGTGATCAACATGTGTGCAAAGTTTGAACAATATAGCATGTAAAATGTTGAAGGAGAAGGCGACACAATACTGTAATGTTTAAGTACTAAAAGGGGCATAATTCTGGAAATACAAAATGGAGTTACCTACTCTTGTCACAGGCACAACAGCAATTGGTGATCACCATATGTGCAAAGTTTGAATAATATAGCATGTAAAATGTTGAAGGAGTAGGCGACACAATACTGTAATGTTTTAAGTACTAAAAGGGGGCATAACTCTGGAAATACAAAACAGAGTTACCTTCATTGTCACATGCACAACGGCAATTGGCGATCAACATGTGTGCAAAGTTTGAACAATGTAGCATGTAAACCTTTGGAGGAGTAGGCAGCACAAAAATTGTTTATGGACAGACAGACAGACGGACAATGCCATAACACAATACTCCCGTCAAAAATTGACGGGCGTATAAAAAATAAAATGAAAACCGCCTGCTCACATGCAATTTTATAATAAAAAAAATGGATTGAAAAAAACCCAGAAGATCTACTTTGTGGGGCCTAACAGCCAATACCATAGTTGAAAAGTATCAATGATCAAATCAAGCTAGCAAATGATCAATGACAGGCACAACTCACACCAATTCACTCTTGCCTAACAAAATAACTATTAATGTGCTGACCTATGTATACGTCCATAATCAAAAATAAGCCCATCCACAAAATGTTCAGATTTCAGTTTCAGTGTCCCCTCCTTGTAAATAAGCCCAGTACCTAACTTTGTAATGACAACATCTATAACAGACAAGCTGGTACATGTTGTTACAATGCAAAAGAACCCCTTACCCTATGCAAATGATATTAAAATTTGTTATTTTAATAATTTCTTTTTCAAATGTTTCAAAACATTTCAATAAAGCCATTTCATGTGACCCCTCAATGAACGAGCCAGGTGAGCTCTTTCCACTGAGGAGTCACATGAGGTGGTTTTGTTGAAATTGTTTTACATTTTTTCCAACTGTTCAATTTGTAAATTATGCAGGCACATGCAACTGATTCATTAGATAAAGGGTTAATGCATCTGCGTTATGAGATTGACTGAGTCACCTAACTTTGTGTCAACTTTGCATCTAAATTCTCCTGCAGACTTGACCTCTCAACAATAAGCCCAGCCATATACTTCTGCCCTCTTTTACGTCACACACTCCCTGGGCTTATTCCGGGTCAGTATGGTGCACCTTTTCTTTGGAATTAATGAGAGCCTCTAACTTAACATATGCAATTTTATAAAGTAGATGTTACCAATCACAACTTCTTGACTTACTGTCAATTATTTGAAAGCTCTTTTGTGGAGAGCTTATCAGCAAATGATAAAAGATTATTGTTACATATGGATGTACAATTAACATGCATATTATAAATTGGACTCATCACAGAATTCCCTCTTGGAACTTAGGAAGAGAAAATGAAAAGTGGGAATTTAATAAACGTAAACTACAGGAGAGCACTAACTTAATTAGATATCTTTTAAAAGAAGAACCTTGTCAATTCAATATAACTTCCAAACACAAAACCGTTTACTATCTTATTTGACCTGATAATTGCATACTGGTTATAGAATAAACACCTGTTAATTGAATAACAAGAGCTATGTCAGGCATTGAATAATATGCCCCATCTCCTCATTAGTTGAAGCTGCAAGCCAAGTTTGAAAATTATAGCAAAGGGCCATAACTCTGGTGGAACTTGGCAGGCAGAGCTAAAATTCAATACCAACATGCATGCCCATGTGCTTATGCAACAAACCAAATTTGAAAAGTCTATGGGGGCACGGTGGCATTTCAGTAACCTGTTCCCGTCAGATTACCAAAGTTAAGCAATGTCGAGCCTGGTTAGTCCTGGGATGGGTGACTGTCTGAGCAATCGATTTCGGACTCCTGCATTGTGTACTTGGGCATGGCACTTAACCTCGACTGTCCACATGGGGGCACGATGACGTCGTGTACTAAGGCATTACTGCACGTCAATGGAGTGCATGTCTTCAACCAATCTAACCCTGCCTATGCTGCAGTGCAAAGTTACAATGGTGAGGAACTGGCAGCTGCTCGTCGTTGCTCAGTGATTTTCTCCGGGTTCCTCCACCTGTAAAACTGTCACTGACATGATATGACCTTGCCTGTTAAAGTGTCGTTAAACCTTAATAAATAAATAAATTAAAAACTCTAGTTCCAATCATACTGAAGTTATTGCTCAGAAACCAACAAATGGCCCAATTTCATACAAAGGGCCATAAGTGTGGTACAAATGGGCAGGCAGAAGTGAAATTTGATACCATCCTCTATTTGTACGTTATTGTCATGCAAACCAAGTTTGAAAACTGTAGGTTAAATCATACTAAAGTTATTGCATGGAAACCAACAAATGGTCGAATTTTGTACAAACAAAGAGCTCTAACTCTGGTAAAAATGGGTGGGCAGAGCTAAAATTAATTACGAACCTGTATTTCCATATGTTAATGCTAAAAACTAAATTTGCAAACTCTAGCTCAAACCATACAAAACTTATTGCACAAAAAGCAATAAATGGCCTAATTTTGTACAAAGGGCCATAATTCTGGCCAAAATAGGTGGGTGGAGCTGAAATTCAAAACAAACCTGTAACTGTAATCCCATATGTTTATGCTACTAACTAAATTTGTAAACTCTAGGTCAAATAATACTAAAGTTATTGCATAGAAACCAACAAACAGCCCAAAATCGTACAATGGACCAGAACTCTGGGAAAACTGGGTCAGCGGAGCTGAAATTCGATCTAACCTTGATTCCTATGTGCTTGTGCTACAAGCCAAGTTTGAAAACTGAAGGTCAAATTGTACTCAAGTTATTGCACTGAAATCAACAAGCGATCCAATTTTGTACAAAGTGCTGTAACTGACAAAAATGGGCAGGAGGAGCTGAAATTCAATACCGACCTGTATTCCCATATGTTAACGCTACAAACCAAATTTGAGAACTCTAGGACAAATCATACTCAAGTTATTGCATGGAAACCAAAATAATTAAGTTCGGATGGACATATGGATGCCTAGATGACAGGATGGATTGACAGACAGTTGAATGGACAATGCTATACCATAAAAACCACATTCACACAGGCGTATAACAAGAATAAAATCTGAATGGTGATTTTAGCACTAGCCATTATGTTGGATAAGGGTTAAAATTAATGTAAAATACTTGAATCAAGTAATAACAAAGGATAACAAAGTAGTTTACATTGACAGATTAAATCTGTTATACATACGCTCAGTTTCATCTTCAGACCACGTTGTATCATTTGATGAGTAGACAGAAGTAATAATTATTTGAACAGTTTCATCAGTTGAACGCTTTGAACGAGTGCTAGATTTAAATTTAATGTCTGTAATACACAATTCATCTTTCACACACTGGTATTGTTTAGTTTTCTCTTTCAGTTTCTCTTTAGCTTCTTCACATCTACTGATATCGCTACATGGTGTTGTCTTGTATCTTGCCTCTCCCGTTACTTTAAGTGACTTTGGTTTCTCTACAGCTGTCAATAAAAAATGAATTTATTATGCCTCAAAGTTAGTTTGTCCAATCAGAATGCTGGAATACCATCTTAGGGTTCTGCAGCATCAGGTAACTAACAGGATATTATTTGGTATCGGGTGAGTAGCTGCCATTACCATTTTGATGCATTTCCACTCACTTCAAATTTTCAAAATTTGAATTAAAACAAAATAAGAGAATTTAAGTACCAAAAATATGTTCAAGGTACTGTATTTATTGATTTAAAACATTCAATATTTAAAAAATGGACAGAAAATATTATCTGTAATCCCCAAAGTTCTTTGTTGTTTTTACGATTCTATCGATTTGTTTGGCTGAAGCGACCATTTTCTTTACAGTTTTCTCAACAGATTAAAAGTGATTTTTTGAACATTTAAAAGTGTTTTGTTAACCCTTTTCAGGTGGTAATGACAGTAAATATATGTATGTGTATTTCAGATATGCTTGAAGCGATACGTTTTATGTTGTAAACAAATATCGCACTTCGAATAGCGATGCTTATTTACTGTCATCCTAGATACATACCGGTGTCAGTTACTGTTGATGATTCTGCATGGTGCTGTCAATAGCGGTTTCTAAAAAATAAACGTCTCATTGTTCTTTCTTTCTCGGGAAAATTTATTAATCCTTTGATTTACATGGACTTTCGACATAGTAAATAAGTTACATAGTGCGTAACTGGCTGATAGATCTCATTTTTTATTTTTGTAATTATTTCTTTGTCATTAAAAGTTCATATTCTTGGTTTGTTTTAGGCCTCATAATCTTCAGAATAGCATGGGTGGCGGTGTATTTCATTCCTTAACACTGCCGGTGGCTATTCCTGCCCAGAACATGAAATCTCTTGCCACTGAAACAAGTATAATTTGGGCACTTTTAACCAAATTATTCCCCTGTCAACTGAATTTATTTTTAGGCCAATAATTTCATGAGTTAAATTCAAATGAATTTTTTATCAAATCTAGTCATGGCTACTTCATAGCAACCATGATCAGATGTGATGAAAAATGCCAATAGGATCACCAATCCAATGTCGAGTTGTGACAGTACAAAAGTGGGATTAATCATTATCAACTTATCGTCCGGAAACCAATTGTTTACAATTTACTATGTGAAGGGTCACTGTGACCTTGACCTTTGACCTAGTGATTCCAAAATAAATAGGGCTCTTTCTTGCACCAATGCCAACCTACCTATGAAGTTTCATGAATGTAGGTGGAACCATTGTCAAAATATCATCTGGAAACCAATTGTTTACGATTTATTATGTTCAAGGTCACTGTGATCTTGCTCTTTGACCTAGGGAGTCCAAAATAAGTAGGGGTCTTCCACTCACCTAGGCCAACCTACCTATGAAGTTTCATGAATGTGGGTCAAACCATTATAAAGTTATCATCCAGAAACCAATTTTTACGATTTACTATGTTGAAGGTCACCTAGCAAGTCTCAAATATATAGGGTTTTTCTTCTCACTGATGCCAACCTACCTATGAAGTTTCATGAACGTGGGTCGAAACATTATCAAGTTATCATCTGGAAACTAATTGTTCAGGATTAACTATGTTGAAGGTCACTGTGACATTGAACTTTCACCTAGTGAGTCCAAAAAAATAGGGTTCTTCCTTGCACTGATGCCAACCTAACTATGAAGTTTCATGAACATGGGTCAAACCATTATGAAGTTATCATCTGGAAACCAACTGTTTTGATTTACTATGTTCGAGTCACTGTGACCTTGACCTTTCACCTAGTGAGTCCAAAATATATAGGGTTCTTTCTCTCATGAAGGCCAACCTACATATAAAGTTTCATGAATGTGGGTTGACCGTAGTCAAGTTATCATCCAGAAAACAATTGTTTACAATTTACTATGTTTAAGGTCACTGTGACCTTGACCTTTGACCAAGCAAGTCCAAAATTAATAGGGTTCTTCCTCTCACAGATACCAACCTACCTTTGAAGTTTCATGAACATGTGTTGAACCATTATCAAGTTATCATCCGGAAACAAATTGTTTACACCCACCTGCCATTCATCAAACTATAAGTCGAGTTTGACTTCATAACAACTCGACTAAAAATATTTTGAAAATACTCAGCAGCTTATCTCTTAGCACTCTGCAAAAGCCTTCAACTCCACTGGACTTATAGATTTATACAATGGGTGAATTGGAGAAAAATTGATTTTTTTCAGAGCTGAGTATTATTGAAAGAAAATCACTGATATACTTTTTTCATGTAGTTTCTGGCAGTATGTGCTAAGTATATTCGATTCTAAGACTCAGATACATGTTCATGTGCTGTGTTACCCACCTTATCAAAAAACTACAAACAAACTTTCAGTTAACTCCTCACCTAAAGCATTGTTTTGAAAACACGATATCATCTGCTCTAAAAATAATATTAAATCGTTCAACTGTTTTCTCGTTCCAGTTAGGGGTCATAAGTTATGGTTTGGAAGAAAAAAAAACAAAAACGAATCAAACTGTAAAGAAGTCACTGACTTACTTTTGCATTTTTCTCCTTCCAGCATTGAATACATTGTACAGGAAATTCAAAGAACACCTAAGATTATTCAGTCCATAATTTGTAAAAAAAAATATTTCTGTTTTATGTAACAGGAAATTCCAAAGAAATTGTTTTTGTAACTTATTTACAATATTTTCTGTTTGAAATAAAATATGGAAACACTGTTTACAAATGTTTCCTTGTTTTTTTCACTGAATGCAGTTGGGCTTCATTCTTTATGAAGTGATTTTGAGCAGGCTGTCTTATAATTCTGCAAGGTGTGGT
Organism: Pictodentalium vernedei; assembly: GCA_031216915.1. Taxonomy (NCBI): domain Eukaryota; kingdom Metazoa; phylum Mollusca; class Scaphopoda; order Dentaliida; family Dentaliidae; genus Pictodentalium; species Pictodentalium vernedei. The sequence goes on from CM062288.1 coordinate 228,535,712, forward strand.
ATCGTTCGAAACATGGAACAGGGCACATTGGTTTGTCGCAACCTTTGCAAATGTATTGTGTTTGGTGTCAACAACCTGCTTTCCGCTCAGAACAAACAAGGCAATCTGGAAATGCATGTTTTCCCCCCTTAGTTTTGTTCTTATTAATTCCCAGAAAATTACATGCAACTCAACTGTTTGGCACCTCATATAAATCAGAAGATTTGTTGATTTGTCTTGATTTTAAAATGGATCCCTTAGGTCTGTCATGATTTTCTACCAGCTGATATATAAGGTAGAGGCGCAGCTTATATTTGTTGACCTGTTTTCCTGGATGAAGTTTCTGCCAAATTATTGAGAAATTTACAAAAGTAATTCCGCGATAGACAAAAACTTTTTTCCACCACTTGACTGTTTTATGTACTGATAAATAACACCACAGTTTCTGATCTAACAGATCTACCCCTCCCATATATTGATTGTAGGCTTCCACTGCCATAGGTTTTTGAATGGTGTGCCTGTGATTTTCATGGTGACATGATCTTATTGTCTTGTCCATCATTTTTGTGTTGTGCCGTGTGGTGAGAAGAGTTAGGGTTTTTTTGTCCAACCACAAAATATTATTAGTTATCCTTGTGTTTTCCAGGGTGTATGGGAATTTACACCGGTTTGGGAACTCATACACCCTGAGGTGAAGCCTCAGGGTGTATCAGTTCCCAAACCGGTGTAAATTCCCATACACCCTAGAAAACACAAGGATAACAGATTTATTTCCAACAATTTTGGTGTACCTAATACTTTAACCAACATTGTGGGAAAAAACTGACAGAAAATTTGTACTTTGTAAGTTTTTAAATAAAACCAGACAAATATGGATGTCATTGGAACTGGCTCAATGAGCACATAAATATTAAATTTCCTGTATTTTTATTTTTGTTCTAACATAACCGAGCAGAAAGTATGAATAAATAATTAAAATGGGTACTTTTTTTTAGCCATCTAGCCTGCTCTTGTATATTCTTGTTTTTACACTGTGGTTAAACACGGTGTAAAAAAGCCACTCTGGATTGCAAGTTACGCCGTACCTCAATTGCCAATCAAAACGCAGTATTTTGTTTCATTTGAAAATAATAGCATAATATCATCTCTTTCACATAAAGGGGGTTTTTGCAGCTTGTTTTATGTTGTTTGGGACTCCCTTGTGGTTAGTCCTGAGTGTGCGCAGGCTCCAATATCAAATGCTACCAACTCATCAAATAAATCGGGAGAAGAAAAAAAATTGTCCATATAGACATGATAACCCTTTTCACATATTGGTTTGCAAAGTTGAACTCCCACATCTGAAGTCGTAGTTGATTTGCCCAGTATTTTTTCCGTGTGGAGGAGCCAGTTATAACAGTAACTGGTTTTGGCCTCGAACAAAGTCCAAGCTTTGATGCCCCATTTATGTTTTTTTTTTAGGCATGTATTGGACGAAAGCTGCCCTGCCCTTGTAGGCTATTAGTGATTCATCCACTGACATTTCCTGTTTAGGGATGTATAATTTTTTATATTTTTCAACCAAAAGGTCAATAGCCGGTCAAATTTTCCACGCCCTGTTATAATCAATGTCATCCCTTGGGAGTGATTCAGTGTTGTCAGAAAGATGGAAAAACATCCAAATTTGCAACCACCGGTCACAGCTCATTATCATTCTGAAACCTTTTAATTCGCTTAATTGTCTGTTGACCAGTGAAAGTCATATGTGGGCAGTTTTATTAATCCCATAAATAACAAAATTCCAATAAATGCCCTCATTTCACCCCCATCTGTATCCATCCACAAACGTGCTAATGCAAATGGCTTCATGTTTTCAATGTTGTGTTTTTCTATGTACTGTTTGGCATATAAATTTGTTTGTGACGTACAGAGTTCAATAAATTCATTGTCAAAAACTTTACTGAAAAGGCCAGACTCACGTTTATCACCTTTGAAAGAAAACTGAATTCCTGTGTGTTCGAAAATACTTTAAGCCATGGGTGGTGAAACGAGTACCTCAAATCGACTGTTTTGTCAACAATGCCCACAGACACAGAACACGTGTTTGAGTGATCAGCTTATTCACAGCTCATTGCATTTTAATCTGTATCACTTCCACTTGAATCAAATTCATCCGATGAATCATCATTATTCCTAATATTAGTATAGCCTAGAATATCGTCCTCATCTGAATCTTAAAAATTTGACAGGCTATTTTCAACGGATGATGCCATTTTAAATACAAATTCAAACTGGACATTCTCCCCCCCACCAGACAAAAAATTAGAAAATCCTGATTACTTTAAATAGTAACCCATGTTAATTTTTGGGGAAACCCTAAGCTTTTCATTGGCTATAATGCGTAATTAGAGCAGGAAACCCCCATCAATGTTCATTAACATAAGCTGGCTTGGTTATTATGGGATGGTAGTAATGTTGGATTTATTCGATGACAGTGTCTCAGGTTTGTGTTACGGATGTCAGATTTTCTCGACAATCGAGTGTCAAGAGTCAAGTGCATGACAGCTGTGCAATGCTAAAGCATTGAACAACCTCTTTGCACTGAAGTGACAAATGTATCAATTTTATTTTTTTATTTTCACTTGGTAAAATGTCAGACACAAACCATTTAACTTTAATTTTTTTTTAATTTTGCATTGGTTATAAAAAGAGAGCATGCGGCAGTGAAAAGGACCATGTGGGAAGGCTCAAAAAATGTTTTAACTTTTTTAGGCCTTTATTCAGTCTTTTAGACACTGTGTCTTTGCATTTCGGCTTACAGTGATGATTCATTACTGTTACGTGAAACCTATGACTGCTGTCTGCAAACATAAATGGTACTGTTCAGCTTCTTACCCGTTGAGGGTTTGCTTTTCATCCAGACAAACCTGTTCTAATACCGATACTAATTACAGAATTTAAAGTTGAGCTTATTGTGAAAGTATGCCAGTAGTTATATCAGAAGCATTATGCAAATATACAACAGGTTGCGAAGGTATCCGGTCTTCTGGTTTCTAGCTTCCCAGCAGTACAGTTTGGTATGCTTTGCTATCATTACATTGAACTAGCAAAAAGCCAGACTCTTCTTTCCTCTATAGGTAACTATAATTGTAATATGCAAATTACATCTGACATTATGTCTGATTTACATTGGTGGATTCATAATTTGCCCTCTCTCTCTTTCAAAAAGAGAAATAGATCATGGCTGCGCACATATTGTTATCACAACTGATGCATCTCAACTGGGATGGGAAACAGTGTGTATGGGTGAAAAGATGTCAGGAACCAGGACAGCACTTAAGGTTGATCACCATAAAAACTATTTGTAGATGTTGGCTGTTTGGTTCACCTTGAAATCTTTTTGCAAATTTAAAAGTGCTCAACAGGTTAAATTATGACAGATAACAGTTGTGTTGTTAGTTACATTAATGCCATCGAGGGCACAAAGGCTGCAGATTGCAATGGGTTAGCTTTCTGAATCTGGTACTGGTGCATTAATCACTATTTAAGGCTTTCAGTGGATAATGTTCTTGGATTTCTTAATGAAGCTGATCCTCTGTCCTGACACTTAAATGATAATATTGAGTGGTATTAAGATAATACAATTTATTATACACTAAACGAGAGATTATCAAAGAAATTGCAGAAAGATAGAAATCGTTTCCCCCATTGTGAAGATATAGAAATTTTCAATTTCATAGTATCAATCAAAATGGTGGCTTTCAAATCATCACTTCAAGATGAATACGAGTCAAATTATCACTGGAAATGATCAATTTGTTCTAGAAAAGTATAATGAAAAGAAAATCTAGTGTTTTTGAGTGGATACCGATCATTTCCAGCAATAATTCAACACATATTCACCTTGAATTGATGCATGAAACCTGCTAGTCCAAACATGTTGATGAAATTTCTGTTAGATTGCACCCTTTAGTTGAAAAATTCATGAAAGGTGTGATATTCAGCAACGTGGGAAGTATCAAAATTGTTTATTTATCTTTGGAAATTATTACCAGCAAGGAAATTAAGTTTAAAGCTCTTAAGTTATAAATTGGCGATGTTGATAGCCCTCACTTACGAGTCAGACTCAGTCTATACACTTTTTGACCATTGAAAATGTTAATAAGTTCTCATTTTTAAACACTTCATTATGAAGATTTATAGAAACAAACTTGGTCTGGGGTAAGTAACCTTGTTGCTGTGTTGAAATCATATCCTTCAGATAAAAGGCTGTGTGTTGTCTTTGTGTTGAAATATTATTTGAGGAGAACTGTATCTATTAAACAGCATTACACTTCATTATTTATCAGTTATGTTCAGCCTCATAAACCTGCAGCTAAAAGTATCATCAGTCGATGGCTACGTACTGTTATGTTTAATGCTGGCAGAGATACTTCAAAGTTTAAGATTCACAGTATACAAAGTGCTTCAGTGTCTAAGGCAAAGCCACGTTCTGTTTCTATTGATCATATTCTCCAAGTGGCAGGCTGGTCAAACTCTAAAATACTTGCAACATTTTATGAAAAGTCACTGAGAAATAATCCTGACAGTTTGTTTTCTACTGTTGACTGGTGTGTAAAGTCCTGATAAAAAACATTGTTTTTCTGAACAAACTTTATGGTAGGTGTAATTCAACACAAGCACATCACAAAATTTGAATTTTTCAGAAAAATGCTTTGAAGTCTCATTCAGTAATGACTTAACCCTTTGAATTCGTATGACTGATTTATTGGTCTAAGGCATAATTTCTACGGCTGAGCAAACAATCAGCTAATGCTTACAGTGTAAAGCCACTAAAGTAGCTTTCAGCACTTTTCAGTTGAGCCATGATAGTGGCTTCTAGTATTCAACCAGTTAAGGACAAAAATCATGAAAATCATAAATTTAAAGTAATTTGTATATTTTTTATACTTACCAATGGCCCAGACTAGCTGGTGCTAACTCAAAAAATAATCCAGGGCCAAACACAAATTTTGCCCCCCAATCCCCCAAATTTGCATGCAAAACCGAAAATTCAATGTCCTATCTGGTCCTCCATACTTTTGTGATCTGCGCATGTGCAGTATCCAGGAAGACACCGAAATTGGCACCAGCCATCATTCTTTCTATAATTGCCTGTTAAATGTTGTAAACAGCGGGGAGGTATGAGTGCCCACTCATGGGAGGGCCATACCCATCTGGGCCATTGGAAAGTATAAAAAATATACAAATTACTTTGAATTTATAATATTTTTATAAAACAATCAATGGCCCAGACTAGCTGAATCGTAAAAAGGCTGGAGGTCCTAGGAACATAAAAGAAAATGCAATTACTCAAAAACTTCATAAAAGGATATCTCGTTCAGGAGAATAGGAGAGAAAGGAATTATATATGTCTTTCTCCTTTACGAAAAACGAGAAAGACATAACACCAACAATGTAATTGAGTATTACATAATATATAATTCTCCTTTTGATGCCAGCGTAACCCATTATGCTAATTCGGTGAAAAGAAGCTAATATATAAAGATAGTCCAGAGAATGAGACTCTTTATGCTCATTTAAAAGTGTCCGGGGACTGTATATTAATGCCCGTTTGATACATGACATATACAAATGCTTCACAGTGAGCTACACTTTAAAAACAATACATAAATGAGACATGGTATTTGCTTCACACCGAGCTACCCATTAAAACCATCCCAGCACCGACTTGGGACTACTGACACCAGGGGAGGTCTTCCCTTGCTTTTCACTATAAAGCCAGATAATAATAAGGGAAAAACCATCCCCTCCGCCTTCCCCTTGTTCTGAGGTACAAGACCGCAGAACAAAGAGCGCAGCGGGACAGCGTCACTGCTGGAACGGGCTGCTTAAATAACTATAGATGTAACCCTTAATGGACAACATTCTGAGCAACAGAAAGAGGACCTAAACATCTAAGGTCACCGGAGATGGACTCTAAATTTTTCAGGTAAAACTTGGTAAATATAGAGGGCTGTGTCCAGTCCGCAGCCTTCATGAGATCAGTAATGGCTATACTGTTAGAATAAGCCCAGGAAGTGGACAGCGCTCTAACTTCATGCGCTGATATCTTATTTACAGAACGTTGATCTGAAGATAGATTTTCATAGGCGATGCATACTGCCAACTGAATCCACAGAGCAATTGAATGAACAGAAATATCTTTTCTGTTAGAAATTAATGAAAGAAAGAAACGTTTGCTTCCTTTTCTGATAAACTCTGATCGACACTTATATATGCGCATAGCCCTGACTGGACACAGGAGAGGTCTATGGTTGTCCGTGGATGGCAGAGCCTTCATGGTAGTAGGCTCAGGCCATTTATCTGGAGTCTGATTCTTAGCAAAAAATCCCACATCCGTAGTTAGAGTAATGATATTACCCACACTACGGCAGTGAGATTCATCAACTGATAAAGCATGAAGTTCACTAACTCTTCTAGCAGATGCAAAGGCTAAGAGAAATGCTGTTTTATAGGTAAAAAATTTGAACCCTACAATGTCCAATGGCAAATGGAGCTTCTTTAAGCTTCAACAGAACCCAAGCCAAATTCCAATGAGGAATTAATCTGAAGGTCCTAGGTCTATTAATGGAGAAATTTCTAACCAGTTTGGACAATGAAGCACTAGATCCAATTGCCAAGTTATCATGATGAGCGTAAGTGTCTGATAGCATGGACCTATAGCACTTAATAGTGTCAGGCTGCAGTTTGAGATCGTCAAACAAGTAGACCAGAAAGTTGGCACTATCCGGTATGGACGGATCATAGAGGTCTATCAACTGATCCTTACACCAATGGAAGAAAACCTTCCACTTCGATGCGCAGTTCAATGAAGAGAAGGACCTCCTGCAATTAGAAATTGCGTCCACTGCTCGTCCTGTAAACTGCTTGCCATGCAAGAAGGACCGCACAATGGAAATACATGAAAGTTGAGACCTTCCGGGTTGTGATGCAGTGTGCGTGACTTCCCCTGATAAAGAAGGTCCTCTCGCGGAGGAAGCTTCTGGGGAACGTCCCATAACAGACACCTGAGAAGATTGATCCATGGTTTCTGTGATGACAGAGGTGCTACTAGAAGAATTTTGCAACAAGACTGTTTGATCTTTAACAGAATCTGCTGAATCAACGGAGTTGGAGGATATGCATATCCTATCATTCCATCCCATAAGATTGACAGAGCGTCTACTGATCAGTAACAAAGAATTCTATCTCAGCTTTCTCTCTGGAGATTTCTGTTTTAGATAATGGTTACTGCTTCAGCTAACTCATTTCCCAGTAAATGTTGTAATCATATTTTTAACATCTAGAGCCTGAAGGCCCCACATGCCTCCAAATCATAGATGACCAAGTACCAATGGCAGGCACTCTATCAGTATACCAAAAACATTGAGATAGGATTGATTGTATTTGGGTTATCATGTTGACAAACAGTGCATATAAGACATTCTATGAATGTTATTAATTTATTGGGGTTTAACGACACTTCAACAGCTAGGCCTGCCTCGTGTCGTACAGTTTTTATGGATGAAGGAAACCAGAGAACACAGAGAATCACCAAACAACAACAACAAGCAACAGTCTGGATCCCCAACATGCTAACTCCACACAAGCAGGGTTAGTGCAAGTGTATCATCGGCATGCAGTATGTCTTAGTACACAACATCACTATGCCATTATGTGGGCAATGGGGGTGATGTGTTTTTGCCCAAAGACACAAGACAGTTGCCGCAGATGGGATTTGAACTGAGAACCTCTCGGCTTGCAGCCTGCACCTCTAACTGCTTAGCCACCGTGCCCCTCTATGAATGTAATTGGAATACTTTAGAGGCTTATTTTGGGGATAAAATAGTTTTAAAGAAATAAAAAATAGGTTTTCAATGACAGTATTTATAGATATTCATTCAAAAATCAGTTAATTTTTTCCAAGTGTCAACTTATTTAGTGTTGGCTCCTGGTCCATGCATCACACCATGCTTGAGATATGAGCGTGACCCACTTTCAACAATTTTGGCCACGCCCACTTTTTTCATGAAAAAATGCACATCTGAATTTTTGGGGAAGCATTTGGAGGTCAAAAAATGTGATTTCCAGCAATTATGAAAAATGCACTCATTGACCCCTGAGTGACCTCGGTGACCTTGACCCATATTTTGAATCTCCATCGAGTGTCAACTCATTTGGTGTTGGTCCCAGGTCCATACGTCATACCATGCTTGAGATATGAGTGTGACCCACTTTCAAAAATTTTTGCCACGCCCACTTTTTTACGTCAAAATGCATGTGTGTATGTCAGGAATGCTTTAGGGTGTCAAAAAATGTGGTTTCTAGCAATTATAAAAAATGAACTTAATGACCCCTAGGTGACCTCCATGACCTTGACCCATATTCTGAATCTCCATCGAGTGTCGACTCATTTGGTGTTGATCCCAGGTCCATACGTCATACCATGCTTGAGATATGAGCGTGAACCACTTTCAAAAATTTTGGCCACGCCCACTTTTTTTACTTCAAAATACATGTGTGTAAGTCAGGAATGCTTTAGAGGGTCAAAAAATGTGATTTCTAGCAATTATGAAAAATGCACTTAATGACCCCAAGTGACCTCCGTGACCTTGACCCATATTTTGAATCTCCATCGAGTGTCGACTCATTTGGTGTTGGTCCCAGGTCCATACGTCATACCATGCTTGAGATATGAGCGTAGCCCACATTCAAAAATTTTGGCCACGCCCACTTTTTTTTACGTCAAAATGCATGTGTGTATGTCAGGAATGCTTTAGGGGGTCAAAAATGTGATTTCTAGCAATTATGAAAAATGCACTTAATGACCCCTAGGTGACCTCCATGACCTTGACCCATATTTTGAATCTCCATCGCGTGTCGACTCATTTGGTGTTGGTCCCAGGTCCATACATCATACCATGCTTGAGTTATGGGCGTGACCCACTTTCAAAAATTTTGGCTACGCCCACTTTTTTTACGTCAAAATGCATGTGTGCATGTCAGGAATGTTATAGGGGGTCAAAAAATGTGATTTCTAGCAATTATGAAAAATGCACTTAATGACCTCTGAGTGACCTCCGTGACCTTGACCCATATTTTGAATCTCCATCGAGTGTCGACTCATTTGGTGTTGGTCCCAGGTCCATACGTCATACCATGCTTGAGATATGAGTGTGACCCACTTTCACAAATTTTGGCCACGCCCACTTTTTTTTACGTCAAAATGCATGTGTGTATGTCAGGAATGCTTTAGAGGGTCAAAAAATGTGATTTCTAGCAATTATGAAAAATGCACTTAATGACCCCTAGGTGACCTCTGTGACCTTGACCCATATTTTGAATCTCCATCGAGTGTCGACTCATTTGGTGTTGGTCCCAGGTCCATACGTCATACCATGCTTGAGATATGAGCATGGCCCACATTCAAAAATTTTGGCCACGCCCACTTTTTTTTACGTCAAAATGCATGTGTGTATGTCAGGAATGCTTTAGGGGGTCAAAAATGTGATTTCTAGCAATTATGAAAAATGCACTTAATGACCCCTAGGTGACCTCCGTGACCTTGACCCATATTTTGAATCTCAATCGCGTGTCGACTCTTTTGGTGTTGGTCCCAGGTCCATACGTCATACCATGCTTGAGTTATGAGTTTGACCCACTTTCAAAAATTTTGGCCACGCCCACTTTTTTACGTCAAAATGCATGTGTGCATGTCAGGAATGTTATAGAGGGTCAAAAAATGTGATTTCTAGCAATTATGAAAAATGCACTTAATGACCTCTGAGTGACCTCCGTGACCTTGACCCATATTTTGAATCTCCATCGAGTGTCGACTCATTTGGTGTTGGTCCCAGGTCCATACGTCATACCATGCTTGAGATATGAGCGTGACCCACTTTCACAAATTTTGGCCACGCCCACTTTTTTTTACGTCAAAATGCATGTGTGTATGTCAGGAATGCTTTAGGGGGTCAAAAAATGTGATTTCTAGCAATTATGAAAAATGCACTTAATGACCCCTAGGTGACCTCTGTGACCTTGACCCATATTTTGAATCTCCATCGAGTGTCGACTCATTTGGTGTTGGTCCCAGGTCCATACGTCATCCATGCTTGAGATATGAGCGTGACCCACTTTCAAAAATTTTGGCCACGCCTTCTTTTTTACGTCAAAATGCATGTGTGTATGTCAGGAATGCTTTAGGGGGTCCAAAAATGTGATTTCTAGCAATTATGAAAAATGCACTTAATGACCCCTAGGTGACCTCCGTGACCTTGACCCATATTTTGAATCTCCATCGAGTGTTGACTCATTTGGTGTTGGTCCCAGGTCCATACGTCATACCATGCTTGAGATATGAGTGTGACCCACTTTCAAAAATTTTGGCCACGCCCACTTTTTTACGTCAAAATGCATGTGTGTATGTCAGGAATGCTTTAGGGGGTCAAAAAATGTGATTTCTAGCAATTATGAAAAATGCACTTAATGACCCCTAGGTGACCTCCGTGACCTTGACCCATATTTTGAATCTCCATCGAGTGTCGACTCATTTGGTGTTGGTCCCAGGTCCATACGTCATACCATGATTGAGATATGAGCGTGACCCACTTTCAACAATTTTTGCCACGCCCACATTTTTTACGTCAAAATGCATGTGTGTACGTCAGGAATACTTTAGGGGGTCAAAAAATGTGATTTCCAGCAATTCTGAAAAATGCAATCAATGACCCCTAGATGACCTCCGTGACTTTGACCCATATTTTGAACCTCCGTCGAATGTCGACTCATTTGGTGTTGGTCCCAGGTCTGTAGGTCATACTACGCCTGAGATATGGGCGTGACCCACTTTCAAAACACCCCTACAGACACCCCTGATACCCCAGGAATCTGAAAAAACATAGGTGGCCGAGAACTTGTGGCTGTCTATCAGCATGCCAAAAATCAACGAGATAAGGCAATTCGTTTTCGAGTTATCTTGCGGACAAAAAAGTGATGAGAAGACAGAAGACAGAAGAAGAAGAAGAAGAAGAAGAAGAAGAAGAAGAAGAAGAAGAAAAAAAAGAAAAAAAGAAAAAAGAAAAAGAAACCGTGCAAAAACAATAGTCTGTGTGTTTCACACAGACTAACTATACTGAAGCGATCCTACATAAGATCATGCAATAGCCATACTGTTAGAATAAGCCCAAGATGCTGCCAGCGCTCTAACTTCATGCGCTGAAATCACTGACTGCTGATTGGAACATAAATTTTCCTAAGCAGTACGAATAGCTAATTGAATCCATCTAGCAATAGAATGAACCGAAATGTCCATTCTATTGGAAATTAATGACAAACTCTGATCTGCATCTATAAATACATGATCGCTAACTAGAGAAACAGAATTTACTGCATCCAGTAAATTCAAGTCTGTGTGAAAAGGGTTAAAGTATCAGGAATAAACTCTAAAGAAAGAGAATTTATGGAGGCTTATCTTCTGGTGTAAAATATTTTTTTAACAAATCAGAAATGGGTTTTCGTTAACAGTATTTACAGATATTCATACAGGAATCAGAACAGTTTTTATAAGAAACCAGAAAAGGAATATATGTGGCCAGCATTCAAAGGGTTCGATACACGAATCAGAAATGGACAATTTTGACTTTGCCCTCTAATTTGAGTGATGAAATACATTCATAAACTTTAGAAATACATTAAGGTGTAAATGCATTTCCCAGTCTTTCTGAATAATATGCACTTGATGACCTCATTCAGGTGGACCGTATATTGAATCTCCAGCACTTTTTAACTCAGTCGGTGTAGTTCCATGTCTACATTTACACTGAAGAATGAGCGCAACCCACTTTAAAATAATGGCTCCACCAACTTCAGATCTGTCATCTGTCATTCAGATGGAAAGGGTGAAAAAAACATAGATGAGTGCAAACTGGTTATTGTTAACCTGCACGCCCAAAATGCATCGAGATAGGACGATCCGTATTTGAGTTGTCGTGCTGACAAAGGGTGCACAGACTCTATGTCGGAGATATTGTCATAAAAACCTTAAAAACCCAAGAGCTCATTTGAAGGCCTGCTCATAAAAGAGCACCTAGTGACATAAACAAGGCATACATAAAACTAGAACTTCTCTAATAAATTAATTTTAAACAGTCATAGCACTAACACAGTTAACAGTGCAGTCAACTTTGTCAGTATTGCATATTTTACCAGCATCCTGACAGTATACAATTACATGTACACTGGAATTCTTCATGATCAAGTTGTTTGTTTTTATATTAACTTGGTTTGGGAATTAATTCTGTACAATGAGATTAAATAAATAGATCATGTTATTGTATGTGACAGTCACAGCTTTCTCCCTACTGCTTTTTGTGAAATTCTTTCATAGAGAAAATATTCATACAGGAATCAGAACAATTTTTCTAAGAAATCCGAAAAGGCATATATGTGCACATCATTTATAGGGTTCGATCAAGGAATTAAATGGACATTACTGCCGCTGCCATTTGTTTGAATGATGAGATACATGTATAATCTTCAGAACTGCATTAACTGGTATAAAATGAAATTCCTAATAGGTCGAAAAAGTATGCATTTAATGACCTCTCTTGACCGCATAGAGGTGGACCACATTTTGAACCTCCAGCAAGTTTCAACTCATTTGGTGTAGGTACCATTACTATAGGTCATACCAAACCTGATGTATGAGTATAAACTACTTTATAAATATTGGCTCCACCAACTCCGGATCTGCCATATTTGTAGATGATGGCAAATGTTCATATTAGCAAGGCAATGATGAAGTGCATGCATGGTACCTCTGGAAAATATATTGCAAGTAAAAAGGTTCAGTAATGTTGGAATGTGGACGTTGAAAGGCCTTAAAGACCCCCCGAGAGCCTGTCTGAAGACTTATTGACATTGTCAAAATACCGAGGTCCCATCTATATCCATGTGTGTTTAGAACAACACTATGAGAATGGAAATGGTTTTCATTATTCTCAATGATTTTTTCGAAGAGAGGTGCGCCATCGAAGTGCAGTACGCTTTAGTACACAGCGCCACCGTGCCCTCATATTAAGATCTTCAGAAGGTTAAAATATTCGCTTTAAATATTCCATTTTAATCCTTCAACCCTTTACCCAACGAATCGGCCGCATCCGCCCGCGTAATATGCAAATAGAGAAGTTGAAAAAATATTAGTTCCAACGAGGGGTCCCATGATACGGTTTTGTTGAAATTGTTTGGAAAATTTGAAAAAAAATGATATTTGAAATAATAAATTTTGCTATCGTCTGCGTTGGGTAAAGGGTTAAATGGGGGCGCAGTGGCTGAGTTGGCAGAAGTGCAGGCTGCAAGTCGAGCGGTCCTCACTCTGTCCTTGGGCAAGACACTTCACCCCATTGCCCACGTGTGTGCATGGTGGCGATGTTTACTAAAGCGTACTGCACATCGATGGTGCACCTGTCTTCAACCAATGCTAACCCTGCTTGTGTGGAGTTAGTATGTGGGGAATCTGATAGTTGCTCGCTATTGGCCGGAGGTTCTCCCCAGGTACTCTGGCTTCCTCCACCCGCTAAACTGTCCTGGTCATGGTAAACCACTGTGCAGAAATATGTGATATTAAACACCAATAAATAAATAATCCTTTAAAAAAGAGCTCATTCCAATGAAGGGTCATAAGCTATGTTTTTCAAGCAAAAATGAAAAAGTAATTAAAACTGAATAGATATTTCTGTGTAAAAAGCTGACCGGTTTTTGCCTTTATGTTGGCTAAAGGGTTAAGAATCCCTTAGTTTGGAAAGCACACTGAAAAGGTATCCCATTCCATATAGAATTAAATGTTTCAGAAAAGAAAGCGAAAAACATTCTGTAGCCATGAGTTATATTAAAGATATTTTTTTATTCACATCGAAGTATTAAGAGGGTTAAAATCTGACCATTCAAATATTCCATTTTATTACTTTGTAACTGTGATAGGTGTTTCGAGAAAGCCACACACCACTCCATCCCAAAACCTCTCAATCCTGAGTTATGATTGAGAATAAATAGATTTTAAAAAAAAAATGCTTTGAAAAGTGAAGGTTTCTCTCTCTCTTCAATGATTGAGACTCAAGTTTTGTAACATGATACAACATAAATATACAGTGCTGTTCAATGTAACAAAGAATTCTATCTCAGCTTTCTCTCTGGAGATTTCTGTTTTAGATAATGGTTACTACTTCAGCTAACTCATTTCCCAGTAAATGTTGTAAACATATTTTTAACATCTAGAGTCTGAAGGCCCCACATGCCTCCAAATCATAAATGACCAAGTACCAATGGTAGGCAATCTATCAGTATACCAAAAACATTGAGATAGGATTGATTGTATTTGGGTTATCATGTTGACAAACGGTGCATATAAGACATTCTATGAATGTTATTAATTTATTGGGGTTTAATGACACTTCAACAGCTAGGCCGCCTCGTGTCGTACAGTTTTTACGGATGGAGGAAACCAGAGAACACAGAGAACCACCAAACAACAACAACAAGCAACTGTCTGGCTCCTCAACATGCTAACTCCACACAAGCAGGGTTAGTGCAAGTGTATCATCGACATGCAGTATGTCTTAGTACACATCATCACTATGCCATTATGTGGGCAATGGGGTGAAGTGTTTTTGCCTAAAGCCACAAGGCACTTGCCGCAGATAGGATTCAAACTGAGAACCTCTCGGCTTGCAGCCTGCACCTCTAACTGCTTAGCCACCGTGCCCCTCTATGAATGTAATTGGAATACTTTAGAGGCTTATTTTGGGGATAAAATAGTTTTAAAGAAATAAGAAATAGGTTTTCAATGACAGTATTTATAGATATTCATTCAAAAATCAGATAATTTTTTCCAAGAAACCAGAAAAGGTATATATCTTCACAGTATTCAAAGGGACCAATCAAGGGAATGCACAAGGAGGTTCAAAAATATGATTTCCAACAATTCTGGTAATAGCCCTCATGACTCCTGTTCGACCTTGGCCCAAATTTTGAATCTCCATCGAGTGTCAACTCGTTTGGTATTAGTCCCAGGTGCATACATCATACCATGCTTGAAATATGAGCATGACACACTTTCACAAATTTTGGCCACACCAACTTTTTACGTAAAAATGGATGTATGGACTTCAGGAATGCTTTAGAGAGTCAAAACATGTGATTTCCAGCAATTCTGAAAAAATGCATTCAATGACCCCAGGTGACCTCCGTGACCTTGATCCACATTTTTGAACCTCCATCAAGTGTCAACTTATTTAGTGTTGGCTCCAGGTCCATGCATCACATCATGCTTGAGATATGAGCGTGACCCACTTTCAAAAATTTTGGCTACGCCCACTTTTTTTTACGTCAAAATGCATGTGTGTATGTCAGGAATGCTTTAGGGGGTCAAAAAATGTGATTTCTAGCAATTATGAAAAATGCACTTAATGACCCCTAGGTGACCTCCATGACCTTGACCCATATTTTGAATCTCCATCGAGTGTCGACTCATTTGGTGTTGGTCCCAGGTCCATACGTCATACCATGCTTGAGATATGAGCATGACACACTTTCAAAAATTTTGGCCACGCCCACTTTTTTACGTCAAAATGCATGTGTGTATGTCAGGAATGCTTTAGGGGGTCAAAAAATGTGATTTCTAGCAATTATGAAAAATGAGCTTAATGACCCCTAGGTGACCTCTGTGACCTTGACCAATATTTTGAATCCCCATCGAGTGTCGACTCATTTGGTGTTGGTCCCAGGTCCATACATCATACCATGCTTGAGATATGAGCGTGACCCATTTTCAAAACTTTTGGTCACGCCCACTTTTTTTATGTCAAAATGCATGTGTGTATGTCAGGAATGCCTCAGGGTGTCAAAAAATGTGATTTCTAGCAATTATGAAAAATGCACTTAATGACCCCTAGGTGACCTCCATGACCTTGACCCATATTCTGAATCTTCATTGAGTGTCGACTCATTTGGTGTTGGTCCAAGGTCCATACGTCATACCATGCTTGAGATATGAGCGTGACCCACTTTCACAAATTTTGGCCATGCCCACTTTTTATACTTCAAAATACATGTGTGTACGTCAGGAATACTTTAGGGGGTCAGAAAATGTGATTTCTGGCAATTATGAAAAATGCACTTAATGACCCCCAGGTGACCTCCGTGACCTTGACCCATATTTTGAATCTCCATCGAGTGTCGACTCATTTGGTGTTGGTCCCAGGTCCATACGTCATACCATGCTTGAGATATGAGCGTGACCCACTTTCAAAAATTTTGCCACGCCCACTTTTTTTACGGCAAAATGCATGTGTGTATGTCAGTAATGCTTTAGGGGGTCAAAAATGTGATTTCTAGCAATTATGAAAAATGCACTTAATGACCCCTAGGTGACCTCTGTGACCTTTACCCATATTTTGAATCTCCATCGAGTGTCGACTCATTTGGTGTTGGTCCCAGGTCCATACGTCATACCATGCTTGAGATATGAGCGTGACCCACTTTCAAAAATTTTGGCCACGCCCACTTTTTTTTTACGTCAAAATGCATGTGTGTATGTCAGGAATGCTTTAGGGGGTCAAAAAATGTGATTTCTAGCAATTATGAAAAATGCACTTAATGACCCCTAGGTGACCTCCGTGACCTTGACCCATATTTTGAATCTCCACCGCGTGTCGACTCATTTGGTGTTGGTCCCAGGTCCATACGTCATACCATGCTTGAGATATGAGTGTGACCCACTTTCAAAAATTTTGTCCACGCCCACTTTTTTTTACGTCAAAATGCATGTGTGTATGTCAGGAATGCTTTAGGGGGTCAAAAATGTAATTTCTAGCAATTATGAAAAATGCACTTAATGACCCCTAGGTGACCTCTGTGACCTTGACCCATATTTTGAATCTCCATCGAGTGTCGACTCATTTGGTGTTGGTCCCAGGTCCATACGTCATCCATGCTTGAGATATGAGCGTGACCCACTTTCAAAAATTTTGGCCACGCCTTCTTTTTTACGTCAAAATGCATGTGTGTATGTCAGGAATGCTTTAGGGGGTCCAAAAATGTGATTTCTAGCAATTATGAAAAATGCACTTAATGACCCCTAGGTGACCTCCGTGACCTTGACCCATATTTTGAATCTCCATCGAGTGTTGACTCATTTGGTGTTGGTCCCAGGTCCATACGTCATACCATGCTTGAGATATGAGTGTGACCCACTTTCAAAAATTTTGGCCACGCCCACTTTTTTTACGTCAAAATGCATGTGTGTATGTCAGGAATGCTTTAGGGGGTCAAAAAATGTGATTTCTAGCAATTATGAAAAATGCACTTAATGACCCCTAGGTGACCTCCGTGACCTTGACCCATATTTTGAATCTCCATCGAGTGTCGACTCATTTGGTGTTGGTCCCAGGTCCATACGTCATACCATGATTGAGATATGAGCGTGACCCACTTTCAACAATTTTTGCCACGCCCACATTTTTTACGTCAAAATGCATGTGTGTACGTCAGGAATACTTTAGGGGGTCAAAAAATGTGATTTCCAGCAATTCTGAAAAATGCAATCAATGACCCCTAGATGACCTCCGTGACTTTGACCCATATTTTGAACCTCCGTCGAATGTCGACTCATTTGGTGTTGGTCCCAGGTCTGTAGGTCATACTACGCCTGAGATATGGGCGTGACCCACTTTCAAAACACCCCTACAGACACCCCTGATACCCCAGGAATCTGAAAAAACATAGGTGGCCGAGAACTTGTGGCTGTCTATCAGCATGCCAAAAATCAACGAGATAAGGCAATTCGTTTTCGAGTTATCTTGCGGACAAAAAAGTGATGAGAAGACAGAAGACAGGAGAAGAAGAAGAAGAAGAAGAAGAAGAAGAAGAAGAAGAAGAAGAAGAAGAAGAAGAAGAAGAAGAAGAAGAAAAAAAAGAAAAAAAGAAAAAAGAAAAAGAAACCGTGCAAAAACAATAGTCTGTGTGTTTCACACAGACTAACTATACTGAAGCGATCCTACATAAGATCATGCAATAGCCATACTGTTAGAATAAGCCCAAGATGCTGCCAGCGCTCTAACTTCATGCGCTGAAATCACTGACTGCTGATTGGAAGATAAATTTTCCTAAGCAGTACGAATAGCTAATTGAATCCATCTAGCAATAGAATGAACCGAAATGTCCATTCTATTGGAAATTAATGACAAACTCTGATCTGCATCTATAAATACATGATCGCTAACTAGAGAAACAGAATTTACTGCATCCAGTAAATTCAAGTCTGTGTGAAAAGGGTTAAAGTATCAGGAATAAACTCTAAAGAAAGAGAATTTATGGAGGCTTATCTTCTGGTGTAAAATATTTTTTTAACAAATCAGAAATGGGTTTTCGTTAACAGTATTTACAGATATTCATACAGGAATCAGAACAGTTTTTATAAGAAACCAGAAAAGGAATATATGTGGCCAGCATTCAAAGGGTTCGATACACGAATCAGAAATGGACAATTTTGACTTTGCCCTCTAATTTGAGTGATGAAATACATTCATAAACTTTAGAAATACATTAAGGTGTAAATGCATTTCCCAGTCTTTCTGAATAATATGCACTTGATGACCTCATTCAGGTGGACCGTATATTGAATCTCCAGCACTTTTTAACTCAGTCGGTGTAGTTCCATGTCTACATTTACACTGAAGAATGAGCGCAACCCACTTTAAAATAATGGCTCCACCAACTTCAGATCTGTCATCTGTCATTCAGATGGAAAGGGTGAAAAAAACATAGATGAGTGCAAACTGGTTATTGTTAACCTGCACGCCCAAAATGCATCGAGATAGGACGATCCGTATTTGAGTTGTCGTGCTGACAAAGGGTGCACAGACTCTATGTCGGAGATATTGTCATAAAAACCTTAAAAACCCAAGAGCTCATTTGAAGGCCTGCTCATAAAAGAGCACCTAGTGACATAAACAAGGCATACATAAAACTAGAACTTCTCTAATAAATTAATTTTAAACAGTCATAGCACTAACACAGTTAACAGTGCAGTCAACTTTGTCAGTATTGCATATTTTACCAGCATCCTGACAGTATACAATTACATGTACACTGGAATTCTTCATGATCAAGTTGTTTGTTTTTATATTAACTTGGTTTGGGAATTAATTCTGTACAATGAGATTAAATAAATAGATCATGTTATTGTATGTGACAGTCACAGCTTTCTCCCTACTGCTTTTTGTGAAATTCTTTCATAGAGAAAATATTCATACAGGAATCAGAACAATTTTTCTAAGAAATCCGAAAAGGCATATATGTGCACATCATTTATAGGGTTCGATCAAGGAATTAAATGGACATTACTGCCGCTGCCATTTGTTTGAATGATGAGATACATGTATAATCTTCAGAACTGCATTAACTGGTATAAAATGAAATTCCTAATAGGTCGAAAAAGTATGCATTTAATGACCTCTCTTGACCGCATAGAGGTGGACCACATTTTGAACCTCCAGCAAGTTTCAACTCATTTGGTGTAGGTACCATTACTATAGGTCATACCAAACCTGATGTATGAGTATAAACTACTTTATAAATATTGGCTCCACCAACTCCGGATCTGCCATATTTGTAGATGATGGCAAATGTTCATATTAGCAAGGCAATGATGAAGTGCATGCATGGTACCTCTGGAAAATATATTGCAAGTAAAAAGGTTCAGTAATGTTGGAATGTGGACGTTGAAAGGCCTTAAAGACCCCCCGAGAGCCTGTCTGAAGACTTATTGACATTGTCAAAATACCGAGGTCCCATCTATATCCATGTGTGTTTAGAACAACACTATGAGAATGGAAATGGTTTTCATTATTCTCAATGATTTTTTCGAAGAGAGGTGCGCCATCGAAGTGCAGTACGCTTTAGTACACAGCGCCACCGTGCCCTCATATTAAGATCTTCAGAAGGTTAAAATATTCGCTTTAAATATTCCATTTTAATCCTTCAACCCTTTACCCAACGAATCGGCCGCATCCGCCCGCGTAATATGCAAATAGAGAAGTTGAAAAAATATTAGTTCCAACGAGGGGTCCCATGATACGGTTTTGTTGAAATTGTTTGGAAAATTTGAAAAAAAATGATATTTGAAATAATAAATTTTGCTATCGTCTGCGTTGGGTAAAGGGTTAAATGGGGGCGCAGTGGCTGAGTTGGCAGAAGTGCAGGCTGCAAGTCGAGCGGTCCTCACTCTGTCCTTGGGCAAGACACTTCACCCCATTGCCCACGTGTGTGCATGGTGGCGATGTTTACTAAAGCGTACTGCACATCGATGGTGCACCTGTCTTCAACCAATGCTAACCCTGCTTGTGTGGAGTTAGTATGTGGGGAATCTGATAGTTGCTCGCTATTGGCCGGAGGTTCTCCCCAGGTACTCTGGCTTCCTCCACCCGCTAAACTGTCCTGGTCATGGTAAACCACTGTGCAGAAATATGTGATATTAAACACCAATAAATAAATAATCCTTTAAAAAAGAGCTCATTCCAATGAAGGGTCATAAGCTATGTTTTTCAAGCAAAAATGAAAAAGTAATTAAAACTGAATAGATATTTCTGTGTAAAAAGCTGACCGGTTTTTGCCTTTATGTTGGCTAAAGGGTTAAGAATCCCTTAGTTTGGAAAGCACACTGAAAAGGTATCCCATTCCATATAGAATTAAATGTTTCAGAAAAGAAAGCGAAAAACATTCTGTAGCCATGAGTTATATTAAAGATATTTTTTTATTCACATCGAAGTATTAAGAGGGTTAAAATCTGACCATTCAAATATTCCATTTTATTACTTTGTAACTGTGATAGGTGTTTCGAGAAAGCCACACACCACTCCATCCCAAAACCTCTCAATCCTGAGTTATGATTGAGAATAAATAGATTTTAAAAAAAAAATGCTTTGAAAAGTGAAGGTTTCTCTCTCTCTTCAATGATTGAGACTCAAGTTTTGTAACATGATACAACATAAATATACAGTGCTGTTCAATGTAACAAAGAATTCTATCTCAGCTTTCTCTCTGGAGATTTCTGTTTTAGATAATGGTTACTACTTCAGCTAACTCATTTCCCAGTAAATGTTGTAAACATATTTTTAACATCTAGAGTCTGAAGGCCCCACATGCCTCCAAATCATAAATGACCAAGTACCAATGGTAGGCAATCTATCAGTATACCAAAAACATTGAGATAGGATTGATTGTATTTGGGTTATCATGTTGACAAACGGTGCATATAAGACATTCTATGAATGTTATTAATTTATTGGGGTTTAATGACACTTCAACAGCTAGGCCGCCTCGTGTCGTACAGTTTTTACGGATGGAGGAAACCAGAGAACACAGAGAACCACCAAACAACAACAACAAGCAACTGTCTGGCTCCTCAACATGCTAACTCCACACAAGCAGGGTTAGTGCAAGTGTATCATCGACATGCAGTATGTCTTAGTACACATCATCACTATGCCATTATGTGGGCAATGGGGTGAAGTGTTTTTGCCTAAAGCCACAAGGCACTTGCCGCAGATAGGATTCAAACTGAGAACCTCTCGGCTTGCAGCCTGCACCTCTAACTGCTTAGCCACCGTGCCCCTCTATGAATGTAATTGGAATACTTTAGAGGCTTATTTTGGGGATAAAATAGTTTTAAAGAAATAAGAAATAGGTTTTCAATGACAGTATTTATAGATATTCATTCAAAAATCAGATAATTTTTTCCAAGAAACCAGAAAAGGTATATATCTTCACAGTATTCAAAGGGACCAATCAAGGGAATGCACAAGGAGGTTCAAAAATATGATTTCCAACAATTCTGGTAATAGCCCTCATGACTCCTGTTCGACCTTGGCCCAAATTTTGAATCTCCATCGAGTGTCAACTCGTTTGGTATTAGTCCCAGGTGCATACATCATACCATGCTTGAAATATGAGCATGACACACTTTCACAAATTTTGGCCACACCAACTTTTTACGTAAAAATGGATGTATGGACTTCAGGAATGCTTTAGAGAGTCAAAACATGTGATTTCCAGCAATTCTGAAAAAATGCATTCAATGACCCCAGGTGACCTCCGTGACCTTGATCCACATTTTTGAACCTCCATCAAGTGTCAACTTATTTAGTGTTGGCTCCAGGTCCATGCATCACATCATGCTTGAGATATGAGCGTGACCCACTTTCAAAAATTTTGGCTACGCCCACTTTTTTTTACGTCAAAATGCATGTGTGTATGTCAGGAATGCTTTAGGGGGTCAAAAAATGTGATTTCTAGCAATTATGAAAAATGCACTTAATGACCCCTAGGTGACCTCCGTGACCTTGACCCATATTTTGAATCTCCATCGAGTGTCGACTCATTTGGTGTTGGTCCCAGGTCCATACGTCATACCATGCTTGAGATATGAGCATGACACACTTTCAAAAATTTTGGCCACGCCCACTTTTTTACGTCAAAATGCATGTGTGTATGTCAGGAATGCTTTAGGGGGTCAAAAAATGTGATTTCTAGCAATTATGAAAAATGAGCTTAATGACCCCTAGGTGACCTCTGTGACCTTGACCAATATTTTGAATCACCATCGAGTGTCGACTCATTTGGTGTTGGTCCCAGGTCCATACATCATACCATGCTTGAGATATGAGCGTGACCCATTTTCAAAACTTTTGGTCACGCCCACTTTTTTTATGTCAAAATGCATGTGTGTATGTCAGGAATGCCTCAGGGTGTCAAAAAATGTGATTTCTAGCAATTATGAAAAATGCACTTAATGACCCCTAGGTGACCTCCATGACCTTGACCCATATTCTGAATCTTCATTGAGTGTCGACTCATTTGGTGTTGGTCCAAGGTCCATACGTCATACCATGCTTGAGATATGAGCGTGACCCACTTTCAAAAATTTTGGCCATGCCCACTTTTTATACTTCAAAATACATGTGTGTACGTCAGGAATACTTTAGGGGGTCAGAAAATGTGATTTCTGGCAATTATGAAAAATGCACTTAATGACCCCCAGGTGACCTCCGTGACCTTGACCCATATTTTGAATCTCCATCGAGTGTCGACTCATTTGGTGTTGGTCCCAGGTCCATACGTCATACCATGCTTGAGATATGAGCGTGACCCACTTTCAAAAATTTTGCCACGCCCACTTTTTTTACGGCAAAATGCATGTGTGTATGTCAGTAATGCTTTAGGGGGTCAAAAATGTGATTTCTAGCAATTATGAAAAATGCACTTAATGACCCCTAGGTGACCTCTGTGACCTTTACCCATATTTTGAATCTCCATCGAGTGTCGACTCATTTGGTGTTGGTCCCAGGTCCATACGTCATACCATGCTTGAGATATGAGCGTGACCCACTTTCAAAAATTTTGGCCACGCCCACTTTTTTTTTACGTCAAAATGCATGTGTGTATGTCAGGAATGCTTTAGGGGGTCAAAAAATGTGATTTCTAGCAATTATGAAAAATGCACTTAATGACCCCTAGGTGACCTCCGTGACCTTGACCCATATTTTGAATCTCCACCGCGTGTCGACTCATTTGGTGTTGGTCCCAGGTCCATACGTCATACCATGCTTGAGATATGAGTGTGACCCACTTTCAAAAATTTTGTCCACGCCCACTTTTTTTTACGTCAAAATGCATGTGTGTATGTCAGGAATGCTTTAGGGGGTCAAAAATGTAATTTCTAGCAATTATGAAAAATGCACTTAATGACCCCTAGGTGACCTCCGTGACCTTGACCCATATTTTGGATCTCCATCGAGTGTCGACTCATTTGGTGTTGGTCCCAGGTCCATACGTCATACCATGCTTGAGATATGAGCGTGACCCACTTTCCAAAATTTTTGCCACGCCCACTTTTTTTACGTCAAAATGCATGTGTGTACGTCAGGAATACTTTAGGGGGGTCAAAAAATGTGATTTCCAGCAATTCTGAAAAATGCACTCAATGACCCCTAGATGACCTCCGTGACCTTGACCTATATTTTGAACCTCCATGGAATGCCGACTCATTTGGTGTTGGTCCCAGGTCTGTAGGTCATACCACGCCTGAGATATGGGCGTGACCCACTTTCAAAACACCCCTACAGACACCCCTGATACCCCAGGAATCTGAAAAACATAGGTGGCCGAGAACTTCTGGCTGTCTATCAGCATGCCAAAAATCAACGAGACAGGGCTATTCGTTTTCGAGTTATCTTGCGGACAATAAAGTGATGAGAAGACAGAAGACAGGAGAAGAAGAAGAAGAAGAAGAAAAAAAAAAAAAAAAAAAAGAAGAAAAAAAAGAAAAAGAAAAAGAAACCGTGCAAAAACAATAGTCTGTGTGTTTCACACAGACTAATAATATAAATTCAATGATGTAGAGTAAACAATAAGACATCATTTCTGAATATGTGGTCTCCAAGAACCGAGGGTCCCAAGAACCTGCATAGAGAGACCATCGGACTCAGGATTGTAACCCAATATATGAACTCACGTCCGTCATAATTGAGAAAACCGTTAAATATATGCCCAAACTTGACCTTATGCTAAAAGATCCGCTAAAACAAAACAGGTCTACAGTGAAAAACGTTAATAACTGGAGGGGACGTATGCGTAAGCGACCCATCGAAATAACATTCATAGCCACTCCGCACAACCCCATCCGACGAATAAAATCTTCGGTTTAGGGTCAAGTCACCCCCGCTTATTTTTCTGGGTCAACTCGCCCCCAGTTCAGGGCGAGTTGACCCGGTTTTGAGGGGCGAGTTGAGCCGGAAATTATTTTTTTTTAGCCATTATTTTATTAAAACTAAAGTTTTTATTGATACTTTATCTCTCTTTTTTTTCACAGAAAATCAATCAATAATGTTTTCAAGTAATATATCGCTTGTACTTACTTTGAATTAATGAATGATCAAAATCCTTTTATGAATAAATATCCACGCACATATGACATGAAGAACTCAAACTGGCTGGGCTAATAGAAACAGACAACACTGACAATTCCAGTTTAGATACACAATCACAGAAGGAAGAGAGGTGAGAGGTGACTTCATGCTATAGTCAGGTATGTTAGTTATATTGCAATGAGGTGAGTTAGTTACAATTTATGAGGTGGGTTACATTACAATGAGGTTAGTTACATTACAATGAGGTGAGTTAGTTACAATTTATGAGATGAGTTACGTTACAATGGGGTGAGTTAGTTACAATTTTTAGGTGAGTTATATTACTATGAGGTGATCATATTTTTTCTCTCTTTAGTTCAACCCAGGAGGCACAGACACTGAACAGTTCTTTAAATATTAGTTTTGACATGCCACATCATAATGTAAATGTTCATCCAGAAACTTTAGAGATATCCATGGATAATCCAGATTTACCACAAAGTGTAATAAAAGACCAGCCAATAACCTACACAGAATTGCCAAACGGTAGTCAATGCGGAGGGAGGCTGTTGATATCCAGTGATGGGTATTCCTATGTTGTGAAGGTAATTAACAAAATTCTCTATTCTAAAACTGTTTTTTCTAATAATTAAAAGATTTTTTTTTTTTTTTATCTTGTGCTTTTTTCGAGACACTTTTCATTTCTTATTTCATTTTCTCTTCCATGGAAAAAGATCGGAAATATGGTCGGAAACTGGTGTGATGGGTCGGGACTGTCCCGTCCCAGTTCCATCCAATCGCTCCTTGCCTACAATATTTTCGATCTTTTTCTGTGGTCGAGTCGCCCCAGAAAAAGATCGGAAATATGGTTAGCAAGTCACCAATGGTCCCGTTGTATTACTCCAGTTGTCAACCATATTTCCAATCTTTTTCTTGGGCGACTTGACCCGGGGCGACTTCACCTGGGTCGACTTGACACGGGGGCGACTTGACCTGAGGGCGACTTGACCCGTTCCCAAATCTTCCGCTGTAAATGCGTCTGATAAAAGACAAAAGTGAGCCTAACAACTGGCAAATTCGTTCTGTGAAACAACAGACGAACCAGCTTGTTGAAAATGAATTGTAGGAAACGTGTATCCTTTCAATCATTGCGAGAGACATTATCTAATTCATTCTTCAAGTGATCTAAAGAACTATACTCGCCACATTGTCGATCATGCGAACGCTCGCTTTTTCGACTAAATGATTATCATAAATAACCTAATTATCCAGTTCCAGTCAAAATCGGTACAAGAGCCTTGAGCCACCGGCTCAGGGGTGTCTGATCAGTAATCTAATCTCTTTCTTGCTTGCGGTCCTGGCAGACCTGGACGAGCGTACCTCAGAACTTGCCGGCTTCCTCCTTGAGCATGGTTGTATATTATAGTGCTCGCTCCACCCTATATCATCTCCTAGCCCGGAGCAGACACACCAGGCATCACAGTTCTCAGGGGCCTGAGTAACTGCTTCACCGGTCGAGCTAGCTGGTGATAACGGACTTTGTGCGGTCATGTGTGCTTTTCGAACGTAGAGGAATAAGCCTAGCCGAGCCCGGCAACCTATTAGAAGGAGCATCCCGGACAGGAAGGCATGAACATAAGCTCCAACTGATACAAGTTCCTACCAACAACCTCTGACCCCAGATGTTGTTATAAGAGAGGGGCCTCTCTCTTGCTCTTGATCATGGTAGACCTGGATGAGCATACCTCAGAACTTGTCTGCTTCCTCCTTTCTGTCATCGCAGGGTGAGCATGTTCGGATTTTATAGTGCTCACTACACCCTTGTTCCTCTTCTCGACCGCTACGGACATACCTGCCTTTAACACTACCCATATTCTGAGTAATGATCTGCCGGTTGAGCTAGCTTGAGACAAGGACGTAAACCCTATATTCTAAGGCCCAGGCCCTTGTCTTATATCATTGAGCACTTTTCTACTAGCTCTAATAGTATAATGCGACAAAGGAAGCACACTCTCTGATGGCGTCACAAAAT
The DNA here is from genome assembly GCA_031216915.1 of Pictodentalium vernedei. Classification (NCBI taxonomy): domain Eukaryota; kingdom Metazoa; phylum Mollusca; class Scaphopoda; order Dentaliida; family Dentaliidae; genus Pictodentalium; species Pictodentalium vernedei. The sequence goes on from CM062288.1 coordinate 228,562,706, forward strand.
CACACCATGTTCTTGTTCCTCTGTAAATAGAAACTAAAAAACTATAGTGACATTTTGGCGAGAGGACCAGCAGTGTCCCCTCACTGCAAGAGGACCAGCAGCATCCCCTCACCACGAGAGGACCACTAGTGTCCACTCGCCTAACAACAAACCATGACACCAGTCACCAACATTGTCAAAATCTGACACATGGTGCAAGAATTAGTGGTAGTACATCAACTATAAGCAAGACAAAGACCATGTATATAGAGAAAAGGCTTCCTCTTATTTGCCCTGCTATTAGAAAAATATTATTACCTAAAATCTAACATAGGTCAATTGTACTACCACCAAATCTACACAAATATAAGATAACATTAAAATATAATCAATGAAATAAATACATCCAAAAGAAAAATTTCTTCAAAAAATAAAAAAAATTTTGAAAAAATTTTTCTTATATAAGAGCACAAGTTCCCAAAGGGAACGATGAGCCCAAAAAAGCCTAAGTGTGGTCAAAATTATAATAATATGCCATAAAATTAACTACCACACTATCAGAATATTTAATGTTACTTACAACTGTCGTTTCTCTAAAAATAATAGGAAACTATCTAGAGCATTGTCAGTGTAAACAACTTCAAAACAAAAAAACGGAAACAAGACCCCAGGCAACACGGCCCAAAGTCAGTAACAGAAATAAAACTATCCGATGTAAAGCAAGATCTTCATCAGAAGAAAAAACGATACATCGGATGTATCATGCATGACCAAAATGCCTAAACACCCCAAAGGTGAGGACGTTACCATGGAGATGTACAGAATAATCTTCTTATAATACGCTCAACTCTCAAGAAATTTTATAAAAAAAATTTGTTGTTATCTGACTGAAGGGCCAAACAAAGAATAATGTTGGTGCCAGTTTCGGTGACTTCCTGGCTTCTGCGCAGGCGTGGAGAGTAAATGTATGGAGGGCCAGATAGGACTTCTAATTTTCGGTTTTGCATGAAAATTTTGGGAATTAGGGGGCAAAATTTGTGTTTGGCCCAAGATATTTTTGGGTTAGCACCAGCTAAGTCTGGGCCATTGATATACAGTATAAAAATATCAAATCTTGAATTACTGGACCATAGACCTCAACTTTCTCTTTCCTTTTTTTATTTTTTATTTGTAGTCCCCATACAGTAAGGCTTTGCCTGCGGCAACATTTTGTCAGTGTGTCACCAACAGTAACTGTTATTAGGTTTTTTATTTCTGTCTCGAAACACCTAAAAATGATAACCTTGGTTAGAGAGCAGAAATGTGATGGAAAACAACTTCACACAGGAAGACTTTTGTATACATTTGTAATCATGTAAATTATATACTTGCTGTACACTGATTGTGTGCCTATATGTTTTTACTTATTTGTATATGTATTTTATTTCATCTGAATAAAAAAATTGAAAAAAAAAAAAAATCTTGAGAATGATTTGAGATTGATCTTGAAGCAGGCAGAGGATATCGATATCAAATCGAATCTCAAATATTCACAGGACCCTAATCTATCATGACAAAATACAGTTTTATGAAGCAGGGAGACTGCGATGTGGCGCTGCGATGTGTAGGAGGCTATAATTGTGCTATTGGCCTGGAGTTAGTGTGTGCCTATAGGCCTGGAGTTAGTGCGAACCTATAGGTCTGGAGTTAGTGCATGCCTATAGGCCTGGAGTTAGTGCATGCCTATAGATCTGGAGTTAGTGTGTGCCTATAGGCCTGGAGTTAATGCATGTCTATAGGCCTGGAGTTAGTGTTTACCTATAGGCCTGGAGTTATACAAGCCAATAGGCCTGGAGTTAGTGTATGCCTATAGGCCTGGAGTTAGTGTGTGCCTATAGGCACTCACTCATAAATTTTCACAAGGCAAATCCACATAGATGATATGATATTTCAAAGATAATATGAAGTACACTTACGGAACATGAAGCCTTCAAGTTGCAGCACCTTCATACCAGCATAAAGTCGAAATATGTGCTTCAAGCACTCCACAAGTTAACTGTAGTTATATTACTTTTTGATAACGGTCTTGTTGAAACTTACAGCTGTGTTGCTCATACATTTGTGCATTTAATTACATTCTGGGCACAAAGTTGTTTCTCAAATAACTTAAAAATATTATCATTACACCACAATAACCATTCATTTCACAATAAATCCAAGTCATGTCTTGGCTGTCAGAGTAAGCAGTGGAGGAAATAGGGTTGGATGGTTACGAGCCAACTTCGAAGCCTATATTTAAGATTCAGGAGCCAAAGCAGAATTTTAGGAGTCAAATTCACACTGGCTACTTACTAGGCCGGTCCCTGGTTGTTGCATGCTCAATGTAGGAATGAAGGTGAGGAGGGGACTTTGTTGTAGCTCATGAGAAAAATGTTAGGTGTGTTTACATGTGGACGTATGGATGAAATATAAAGACAGGTGGAGTAGGATTAGAGGTAGTTTTTTATTAGAGGCCATCCAGTTATGTGGGCCGGACAGATGGTGAGAGGAACTTTTTTGGGGGACAAGCTTAAACTTTGTTAAGCAAGCAACTCACTATCTTTTACCATTCAGGAGTTTTAATGCATACACAATCCAGGTTCTTGTTTGTGAAAATGCACTGCACATGAACTTGTCTCTGTTATCAGTGGATGTTCTTAAATAAAACCAACAGCTGCAAGGCTCATAACTTTCCTTCTTGCCACCCAAGGGAGATATACTTTCAACATGTGAATTTATTAATCAAAGAACATTAACTTATCATCTGTTACAGGTGGGAGTTCTGATATAAAAACACTCCACACTCTTGTAAATACGTGATACACATGAACTTGCCTGTTAACAGGGTTGCCAGAGAAAGTTCTAGAAGAAAATAAAACATACTCAAGTTGATAAAATACTGTAATTGGAAGGACTTAGTTAACTTCACATACAAGTCAGTATTTTTTTTTTATAAAAATGAGACTGCGATCGGGATATGATGTTGTTTGACAGTGGATTGCCATGGAAAACACAATTAGACTCTGACCTTATTAATTATTGGCATGATGTGGAATTTGCACAATCTGATGATGCAGCACTTTTTGGTATGGCACTCCAATGGAATATAGTGTAGTCAATGAAAGTGTCAAAAAAAAAAAACAAACCTGCATTATATATGATGTATTCCATGTTACTAAACATTCATACAGAAATTTATTCAAATCAGAAATTTCATACAGAAGTTCTGTACAAAAAACTGATTGCACTAATTTTGGTACAAAATGGCCGCTGCCAGCCATCTTGAATTTCGAACCGCACCCCAAAACACTCGTTCTCATCCCAAGGTGATAAAAAAGGTACCCAAGAAGTTTCGTGAAGATTGGTTCATAAATACAGACTCTAGCCCGAGTCGTATTGACATGTGCACTTACTGTGTAAGTAGCACTGAATAAATCAAAGTTCATCTAATTTGCATAATTTTTGCACGAGAAAAAAACCTGTATTATATGTGATGTATTCCATGTTACTAAACATTCATACAAAAATTTATTCAAATCTGAATTTTCATACAGAAGTTCTGTACAAAAAAACTGATTGCACTAACTAAAGTACAAAATGGCTGCTGGTGGCCATCTTGAATTTCAGACCACACCCAAAACCACTCGTTCTCGTTCCACGGTGATAACAGAGGTACTCAAGAAGTTTCATAAAGATCGGTTCATAAATAAGGCCTCTAGCCCGAGCCAGATTGGCATTTCCAGTTACAATGCTGAAAGTAACATTTATTTATTTATTTATTTGTGTTTAAGGTCACATATTTCTGCACAATGGCTAATCATGACCACGACAGTTTTATGGGTGGAGGAAGCCGGAGTACCCGGAGAGAACCACCGAGCAACGGCGAGCAACTGTCAGCTCCCCAGCATACTAACTCCACACAAGCAGGGTTAGCATTGGTTGAAGACAGGTGCACCATCGACGTGCAGTACGCCTTAGTACACAGCGTCACCGTGCCCCCCACGTGGGCAATGGGGGTGAAGTGTCTTGCCCAAGGACACAATGCGGTTGACGCAGGTGGGATTCGAACCGAGGCCCTCTCGGCTTGCAGCCTGCACCTCTACCAACTGAGCCACCATGCCCCCCCCCCCCCCTCGAAAGTAAGATTAAATAGATCAAAGTTAGTCTAATTGGCATAATTTATGCACAAGAAAAAAACCCGTATTATATGTGATGTATCCCATGGTACTAAACATTCACACAAAAAATTATTCAAATCAGCACTTTCATATGGAGGTTCTGCGCAAAAATCTGATTTCACCTAATTTTGTACAAAATGGCTGCCAGCGGCCATCTTGAATTTCAGACCGGACCCCAAAACACTCGTTCTCGTCACACGGTGATAACAAAGGTACCCAAGAAGTTTTGTAAAGATTGGTTCATAAATACGGCCTCTAGCCCGAGCCGTATTGGCATTTGCACTTACAGTGCTAGAAGTAACACTAAATAAATACTAACTCCACACAAGCAGGGTTAGCATTGGTTGAAGACAGGTGCACCATCGACATGCAGTATGCCTTAATACACAACTCCAGAGCACAACAGCAGTTTTGACAAATTTATCATAACAGATAATGACAAGAGGCCCCAAGGGGCCTTAATTGCTCACCTGACAAGTATGGCTAGTCTAATTTGCATAATTTACGCACGAGAAAAAAACCTGTATTATATGTGATGTATCCCATGGTACTAAACATTCTTACAAAAAATTATTCAAATCAGAGCTTTTGCAAAAATCTGATTGCACCTAATTTTGTACAAAATGGCTGCCAGCAGCCATCTTGAATTTCGGACCGGACCCAGAAACACTTGTTCTTGTCTCACTGTGATTGTTATAACAAAGGTACCCAAGAAGTTTCGTAAAGATCGGTTCATAAATACGGCCTCTAGCCTGAGCCGTGTGTACGGTGCAACAGACGGACGGACGGACAGACGACGGGCCATGACAATACCTCAAATTTGGCTTCGCCAAAGTTGAGCTAAAAATGAAAGGAGTCAACTCCAGAGCACAACAGCAGTTTTGACAAATTTATCATAACAGATAATGACAAGAGGTCCCAAGGGTCCTTAATTGCTCACCTGACAAGTTCTTCACAGGAATATTTTGGATCACATTCAGCTCATGGCTCATCAATACTTCAGAGGAATGAAATCATGAAATTATTATAGGGGTCCCTTTTTTCACTCTAATTCCTTCAAAACGCATATTGTAGCAATTTTCTTTCCTCCACTTAATTGACCCCCAGGGGTGGGTTGGTTGTCATAGGGGTATTTTCTTTTCTTTTTTTTTTTTTGAGAGGGGGGGGGGGGGGGGGGGGGGTGCATAAAATCACTCTGCATCTTTCAAAATATTCCGGCTAAAAATTTTTTTTTTTTTTCACAACACACATAAAAAACGAAAAGAAAATGAAAAAATTTATAGTAATTTATATATTTTTTATACTTACCATTGACCCAGACTTAGCTGGTGCTAACTCTTAAAAATTCAGGGCCAAACACAAATTTTGCCCCCCCCAATCTCCCAAATTTGCATCAAAATCCAAAAAATCAATGTCCTATATGGTCCTCCATACTTTTGTCCACTGCGCATGCGCAGTGTCAAGGAAATACCGAAATTGGCACCAAATCTTCATTCTTACAACCAGTGCCTGGTAAATGTTATATAATCAGTGGGGAGGTAGGAGTTCCCAACTCATGGGAGGGCCATCCCCGTCTGGGTCATTGGTAAGTAATAAAAATCTATAAATTACTATAAATTTTTTCATATTTTTATACTGTACCAATGACCCAGACTTAGCTGAATAGAAAAAATGCTGGAGGGCCTAGGACATAAAGGAAAATCCAATAGGCTCAATTACATATAAACAGAATTATCCCCTCAAGGAGAAACAGGATTTACATATATCTTTCTTGTTTATACAAAAAAGAAAGAAAGACATATTACCAGTCTATCGTGGACTTCGTGTTAACGGAGGTTTTTCTCTGAAGGACAGTTTCAGACCTTCCGAAATAACCTCCTGAACCCAACGGTCATCTGTAATTGACAACCAATTGGCTAAGAATCTTCAGCCTTCCACCCACTGGAGTAAAATAGAGGTTCTGACCTTCACCTCCTGGACCTGTGAGGCTTGCGGAAGGAGAAACTATGTGCTCCCCGACCCTTGCTTTGACCAGTCAACCTAGGGGCATCTGACCAGTTGTCCCGGCTAGCATTACGTCCCCTACCTGAGTCGCTACTCTGACGGACGCTGGAGTAAGACGTAGAGGCTTTCTTAGATCCTCTATAGGAACTTCCCTTGGACGTACTCGCCCCAGAAGTCCCTGACTTACTCCTCTCTGCTGAGTCCGGTTTCTTTGAAACGGACTTAAAGAGCAGAGAGTCCGAAGCTTTCTTGGTAATCTGAGCGTAGATTAGTGAAAGCTTACCATTGAAGAGAAGCTCTCCTGAAACCGGAGTGACTCAAAGAGAGTTTTTCACCTTAGAATTCACCCTAGTAGATGAAGCCAGGGCAGCATCACTTCTAACTCCAAATTTGCCACTGAAAGGGTGGAGTTATACATGGAATATGCGATTGCTCTCGAAAGAACTCTCAAGAAAGTTTGAACATCCTAGAATTCTTTACCATCGAGACGTTGTGATAACGCTCTGGTAAAGTGATCTGCGTACGATAAGGCGTCTAAACTGGCTCTGTTAGATGAGATTGTCGTCTCCAACGTATTGGAGAGAATCGACATAGATGCCGGCAATGACAACTCCAAATCTTCTGCCTGGTCATCTAAATGCAAAGGAACTCTCGGAATGCCCTGTCCTGCCGTTTCAAATTTATTTCTACTATCGATGAACAGCAGATGTAGAGCATGATGCGATAAGAAACTGGATCTGCCAGTCTTAGAGGCTAGCCTAAAAATAGCGTCATTCAGCAATTCAAATATCCGTGAGACATTTCTGGACTGGGCCGGAAACTCAGGCGCGATGTCCTTAGACCGGCCGAAGAAGTCAGTGTCCAGTGACGCTATCAGTCTCTTATCTGGTATCACAGCTTTCTGGTCCAGAGGAACAACTTCTGGAAGGTGTTGCCGGATTAAATCTATGGCCACCGTATGTTGTTCTAGAGCAGAAAAATCCAGCTCCGCAGATTCCCTTTCACCATCTGACTGGACCAAATGTGAATCTCGGTCGTCCCTATCTGACACTGCAGGAGAGCGTACTGACCCAGCTTCCTCAGACAGTTCCTGATCTGAAAGAGTTTCCGAGGTTGCTGGGATGCTGCGATGAGTTGGGCTACCTGCGATAGCAAGTCCGTCACGGGGGCCTGTAGAGCTGCAGTCTTACGTTGTTTAGCTGCTGGAAGCTCCTGGGTCGGTGCCTCTTGCATAATTCTTTTATGCGAACGTCCCGACTGGTAAGGCCCCCGTGTCCCTGGCTACCGGATGGAGTGACCTGGTCGATGTGGAATCCTTGGTCGGCGAAGCAGGCTGGATATCTGAGGTCACGTAGCCAAGGTGCAGTCGTGTGTGCTGGCATGTGGAAGAGGAAGCCAATAGACTAGCTGTCCCCGGCTGCCTGTGCGACGGAGCGTCCCGAGCAGGAGGAGTGGACATATGCTCCGACTGACAAACGTTATGTACGACAACATCTGGACCCAGATATTGTTGTAAGAGAGAGGGGACTCTCTTGCTCGCAGTCCAGGTAGACCTGAAAAAGCTAGCTACCTGACTGACTGGCTTACTCTGATCCATCCTCCGATCCGTCGTTGCCGGGTGTGCGTGATCCGAGACAACACCCCTTCTCCTCTCCTGGACCGCAACGGACAAACCCAGCGTCACATCACCCACTTTACGAGTGATAGCTTCGCCGGGCGAGCTAGCTGGCGACAAGGTCGTCAATCCTACTGAGGATCTAAGCACCTGTCAAATTTCCTTGAGCACTTTGCCGCTAGCTCTTCATTTGATTGCGACGACGGCAGCACACTTCCTGAAGACATCACAGAAACATCACCCTGTTCTTGTTCCTCTGAAAAAGAGACTGAAAAACTAGAGTGACCCGGTGACGAGAGGACTGGCATGGACCTCTCACCACTAACAATATACAGTGACACACATCTCCAACGTTTGTCATCCCAACTGGCACGCACTGAGCAAGAATTAGTGCGAGTACATTGAATACAGCAAATACAATGAGCATGAGAATCAGAGGAAGACTTCCTCGATTTACAATTTGAACAATATTCTTTTATATTTAAAAAATATTAAACAGCCGTAGTACTCGCACTAACCCTTGAAAATACAGATACATAATAATAATAATAATCCATTACAAAAATTTCAAAAAATAATTCAAAAGAAAAAATTTTGACATGAGCCCAAGTTCCCAAAGGGAACGATGAGCCCAAATGGATCCCAAAAAATCCTAAGTGTGGACACAAATTTTAAAACATATCTAAAAATTAATGTTACACTTACGGACAATATTAATGTATCTGGCTACAAAATGAACCTTACAGAAGACAAGGAATCACTGACAGAGGTAACCGTTGTCAACGTAAACAAAAGTAAAAAAAATGAAAGTGTCAATGACACTGTAGCTCAACTTGTCAACACATGTACATGTATAGTATGTGACATGCAATGACAAACACCTAGGTAATGACCTGATAACAAAGGTACATATAAAGTATTGTAATGGTCTGTACATAAATACTGAGCGTTGCCTGTAACAAATGTATAGGTAAAGTATTGTAAAGGTGGGTGACAGTCAGATGCTAAACTAGAAAAAATCTTTGAGTCCCAGAGTGGGTCTGACTGAACCCCAAAATATCTGTTCTCATAGCAAAGTGATAACAAAGGCACCCCTAAACACACTCGTTCCTGTCCCAAGGTGAAAACAAAGGTACCCAATAAGTTTCATGAAGATCAGTTCGTAAATACGAGCTGTATAGAAGTTGTGACAAAAAACTGATTGGACCTAATTTTGGTACAAAATGGCCACTGGCAGCCATCTTGAATTTTAGACCGCACTCAGAAACACTCGTTCTCATCCCAAGGTGATAACAAAGGTACCCAAGTATTTTCGTGAAGATCGGTTGATAAATACAGCCTCTAGCCTGAGCCGTATTGACATGTGCACTTACAGTGTATAAGTAGCACTAAATAAATCAAAATTCATCTAATTTGCATAATTTCTGCACGAGAAAAAACCTGTACTGTATGTGATGTATTCCATTTTACTAAACATTCATACAAAAATTTATTCAAATCAGAACTTTCATACAGAAGTTCTGTACAAAAGATTAATTGCACTAATTTTGGTACAAAATGGCTGCCGGCGGCCATCTTGAATTTCGGACAACATCCCCAAAACACTCGTTCTCATCCCACAGTGATAACAAAGGTACCCAAGAAGTTTCGTAAAGATCGGTTCATAAATACGGCCTCTAGCCCGAGCCGTTTTGGGATAACACTAAATAAATCAAAGTTAGTCTAATTTGCATAATATAAGCACGAGAAAAAAACCCATAAGATATGTAATGTATCTCATGGTACTAAACATTCATACGAAAAATTATTCAAATCAGAGCTTTCATATGGAAGTTCTGTACAAAAAAAAAATATCTGCATCGTCGGTACAAAATGGCTGCTGGCAGCCATCTTGAATTTCGGACTGCACCCAAAAACACTCGTTCTCATCCCACGGTCATAACAAAGGTACCCAAGAAGTTTCGTAAAGATTGGTTCATAAATACGGCCTCTAGCCCGAGCCATAGCAGCTTGGCACTTACAGCTCTGAAAGTAACACTAAATAAATCAAAGTCAGTCTAATTTGCATAATTTACGCACGAGAAAAAAACCTGTATTATATGTGATGTATCCCATGGTACTAAACATTTATACAAAACTTTATTCAAATCAGAACTTTCATACAGAAGTTCTGTACAAAAAACTGATTTTTGCATCATCAGTACAAAATGGCCGCTGGCAGCCATCTTGAATTTCGGACCACACCTAAAAACACCCGTTCCCGTCCCAGGGTCATAACAAAGGTACACAAGAAGTTTCGTAAAGATCGGTTCATAAGTACAACCTCTAGCTCGAGCCATAGCCAATTGTTGATGTACGGACAGACGGACGGATGGACGGACAGATGGACGACGGGCCATGACAATAGCTCAAATTTGACTTCATCAAAGTTGAGCTAAAAAACCGGAAACAAGACTCCAGGCACTGAAAAACATGGCCCGAAATCAGTAACCAATTTAAAACACTATCCGATGTAAAACAGAATCTTCCACAGAAGAAGCTGCAGTGCATCGTATGGTAGATGCATGACCAAAACGCCTGAACACCCCTAGGGTGAGGACGTAACCATGGGGATAACAGAATAAACATTCTGTAACTATGCTAAAACTCCAAAGAAATTTCAATAAAAAAATTTCAAAAATTATACCAAAAGCATGGGTGATTAGCAAGGGGGGTATCAAGGAAAGGGAGAGAGGAAACACTTAACCAACAGTGGAGATTTCATAGCAAGAATGAAAACATCAGGCCGTTCCTGAAATTAGGGAACATGAAATAATTTTACATAAAAATTATAAGTTACAGCCCTGAATACATCCTTCCACTGTTTCTTCCTCTCATCCTCTTATTTCATCCTTGGATCCACCATTTCCTTCATGATTTTGTGTCTGGCATCATTTTAACTGAGATTATAAGCACAGATATCAGTGAGATGTTACTGATTGAAGGGCCAAACAAAGAATGAAGATTTGGCACCAATTTTGGTTCTTCCTTGACACTGCGCATGTGCAGTGGACAAAAGTATATAGGACATAAATTATTTGGATTTTGATGCAAATTTTGGGGATTGAGGGGGGGGGGGGGGGGGGGGGCGTGCAAAATTTGTGTTTGGCCCTGAATTTTTAAGAGTTAGCACCAGCTGAGTCTGGGTCTTTGGTACAGTACAAAAATAAAAAATGTTTTTCGAATTTTGGTCCAAAATTTCTAAGTCCAAACCAGACCCCAAATTTTCAACCCAGGGACCTGATTCGAACAAACTTAAATCTGACCCCCCCACCCCCTCCACCCCACCCCCCCTGCCAGAGATAATGAATACCAAATGTTAAAGGATTCTGACTGATGGATCTGAAAAAAGATTTTTAAAGAAATTTCCTCATATTGCACTAAGTTAAAATTCAGGCTCTCAAAGGGTGCCCAAATATTAACTGAGGAACTCGATTTGAACCAACTTGAATCTGTCCTCCTAGAGATGATGTATACCCAATTTGAGAGGATTCTGACTGGTGGATCTGAAGAAGAAGATTTTTAAAGAATATTCCACATATTGCACAAAGTTAAAACCAGACCCAAAATTTTCAACCGAGAATTTGGTTGAGTAGTTTGTGAGAAGGAGTCAATAATGTAAAGTTAATGCCGGACGACAGGGACGGACAGAAAGTGATTAGTGAAGCTTCCCTTGAGCTTCGCTCAGGTGAGCTAAAAAATATTTGTGAGACATTTCCACTATATTATAAGTAGTCAAAATAAAAAATTTTATCATATGCTAGCCTGTGAATTATTGCAAATTATTTAAAAAATATTTCTCGATATCCATCGAGTCGACAGATATCAAGGAATATCCCTCAGCAGCTTCATAAATGATGTCACGCTATGCCGCATCATGTCGCCTTGAAGGAAGGATCAGCTGATCTTCGTTATTGTTTTGAAATGTATGCATTTGGGGTCAAATTGGGCTGAATATTGTGCAATAAAATGTCTCGTAGCATATAATAAAAAGAAAATCTACTCTATTTTAGTCAGTATCGGGAATTATCTCATGAGTGTGGATCTAAAAGTTTTATTTAAAATAATATTTTCAGGTCCACACAATGAATTTTTTCAGTAGCTTCCTAAATGAAGATGCGCTTTGGAGCATGACATCGTCTTGAAGGAACGATCATCAGATCTTTGTTATTCTCTTGAAACTGTTTGCAGTCGAATTGGGCTAAATATTGTGCAGTAAAATGTCACATAGCAGATAATATAAAGAAAATCTACGCTAATTTAGCAAGCACTTGTGAAAAATAAAACTTTCAGGTTCACACGCATGAGATAATTCCCGATATTCACTAAAACAGCGTAGATATCCTCCATTTACAAATAGAATAGGAGGCAACAAAAACCTGTAACTACCCAATTTTGCAAGGTGTCTCATGCAGATATTACTGTAACTGTATAACTCAAGCAGTAGGAAAACATTTAATTTTGTTTGTGTTTTGCTTTGTGGCTAAAATAAAAGATTCATGAAGAACTTTGCTTTGTTCAGTTGAAATGTTAAGAGGAAAAATATCCATGGAAAAAAGCAATTCTGAAAAACAAATTATTTTTTTCTATAACCTTGATAAAAAAAATTCAAAAAAGCATTTTTAAAAAAAGGAGGATGGCTGCTTAATCATACCTTCAGAACCCTAACCTCTATGTATTTGTCAGCAATGTACTTACGTCCACATGCTGGTAATCTTATGGTACGGGTGCCATGATGAATTGCCTTATCATCCTCATCTGTCCATAAATAGTCAGTTATTCGTCCACAGTGTATCAATATTGGTAACTGACCAGGTGGAAAGACATAACCTTCTTTACAGTATGCTCTGCAGGTTGTAAGGTCATCTGTGGCATTGCATTCCAAAGCTCCATTTAGAGGTCGATTTATGTTAGGACACTCTAAAAATAGTTAAAAAAAAAAATTTTAAAAATGAAACATTATTTTACCTCCCTGCACTCCGATGATGATGAACATAGTTTTCATCAGCTATTTTTTCCCCAACGCAGTTATGGATTTCAAGGATAAAATCTTGTTTGACAAAGCTCAGTGAGCCACATCAAATATGAAACAAATTGGTTAATGGTTTAATGTTTTTGTCTTTAATGAACAGAATGTGAAAATAGAAGAAATACTCTGAAGACACCTGAATGCAAGCATTATTTTTATTTTTTTTCACTATTTTAATTCCATGTGGTGCTTTCTAAAAATAAAAGCCCCAATGGTGAATGAGCACAAGGGAATAAAAAACAGTGTTAGTGCCTATATAATAACACTTTGGCCAGCCGCTGATTTGCCGCGGTTCTCAGACGAGAAGGCCATGGTTACCCCTGTACTCCCAACTGCCTCCCTATTCCCACGCTTCTCCTCTCCTCCCAACAATCGGAGACGAACTGCTTGATGATATCCCTTGTCCCATTTTTCCCAATCTCTCCGATTAGCATATTAACCCTCTTCTTTGCGTCTCCCCCTAACCACATGTCCTTCATTTTCCCATCCCACTTCCCCATTATACTCCCAGTGAATCTCATTCTTTTAGACTGATACTTTGGGAATTCTAGAAGAAAGTGTTCCAGGGTCTCCACCATGTCCAAGTTACACATCTGGCACTCCCTTTCACCGTCTTTCCCAATTTTTCCCCTCAGCTCCAGGGATCGTGACCTCATCTTGAACAACAGTGACCCCCCAAAGGTGCCATCAAGGTACTCTTCAAAACCTGGCTTCTCTTTATCACGCAGGCCACCCAAAGACCTCTTTGATTTGACCCCCTCTCACCAATTACGGTTACAATCCTCCATGACCCTTTTCTCTCACAATTTTTTTACCCTGGTTTGCCCCTACGTCCAGGTCCGAGATCTCCAATGAGTAGTTCTCTTCTAGCTCCCTCACTTGGACCATCCACCCCGTTTTGATATTTGAGTTGAAAATTCTCAGGAACATTACTTTACACCATCGGCTGTCGGGGAGATTTACCAAATAATTAAGGTAACCGAGCTTCAACAGGTCTATCCTGTCCTTGATCCTCATCCACCCAAGCTCACCCCTGATTGCTTCTAGCGCTGCGGCATTACTCGACCCCATTATCAATCGGCCTGCATCGTTCTGCAGGATTTCCAAGCTCTTTACGGCCGTCTGGTTTAGGGGTACCACTTCCGTACCGTATGTTATACTTGGTAGCCCCACAATTTCCCAAATGGTTTTCCCCTTATTCAAACTGTTTCTCCCTATAAGTTTCATTTGGTTAAGGATTCGCTTCCCCTTCAGAATCAATTTATTTGTGTGGTTCCGGTAGATACCTCTTCCTGTAATGTTTATATTTACCCCCAAATACTCATAATCACCTGTCTTCCCTCACCCACTCTCCACCTTCGAGTGGGGTCCACTTTGTGGCCCACAGGTATAACTTTGCTCTTGCTTTCATTAAGTTCGAGTCTCCATTTGCTCCCATATTTCCCAACAATTCCCAGCATTTTCGTTAGCCCCACTTCACTTTCTGACACTAGAACCATATCGTCTGCAAAAAATAGCCCTGGGATCTTCAAGTCCCCAACTGCTACCCCCTCCTCGCTATGCAGGAGTTCATCTCCTAAACCTTTGATGTACAATGCAAACAAGATCGGCGAAAGGATACACCCCTGTTTTAGGCCTATCTCCATAGGCACACATTTCATTGTAATGTTTCCCAGGCTAAGTTCACTCTGTACATCTTTATATAATGCTTTCATAATTCCAACAAACTCGCCTCCCAAGCCCAGAGCCTCCAGCTTGCGCCACATACCCTCCCTCCATACTCTATCATATGCCTTTTTAACATCCAAAAAGGCCATGAACATCTTTTTCTTTTTTGCTTTCGCAGATTCTATCATTTGGGATAGTGTGAAAAGATGGTCAGTGACTCTCCTTCCCTTCCTGAAGCCATTCTGGATTTCTCCCAAAAAAACATTCTCTTTGATCACCTCCTCTAATCTCCCATACAGGACTTTACAAAAGACTTTTCCAATGTTGCTGCTGACAGAGATCCCTCGATAGTTATCCAAGACGTCTTTTTCCCCCTTTTTGTAAATAAATGTCACTTTACTTTCCCTCCACTCCTTTGGGACCTCTTGTTTTTCAATGGCTAAATTGAATAGGGCAGTTAGGCTTTCCAAGAGTTCCTCTCTCCCTTTTTTGATAAACTCGTTAGGAATTTCATCCACCCCTCCCGCTTTTCCATTCCTTAATTTCGAGATCACCCTTCGCACCTCCTCGGTTTTGATTTTGCTGCACACGAAGTTCGATAGATTTTCCTCGACCTGGTTCGGACACTCTGGTGGGTTCCCCCATGCCCCATCACTTATTGTTTACCTTTTCCCAGTGCTTGACTAGTTCTAATGCGATTTGATCTCGCTCTTCTGTAACTCTGCCATCTACTTTAATGCTCTGTGGGTTATTCACTTTGTTACGTTTGTTCACCCATTTTCAAAATACGCTCGAACTCGACCCCCCCTGTCGTTCTTATCATCCTAATAAGAATGTTATTTCGCACTCTCCAGTTGTCGTCTTTAATCTTGTTTACTTTATTTCGTGCTTGTTGGTATTCTTCCTTTGCTACCATGGCCTCATTGCTTTCCACCCCCTTAAGTTTTCTACTTCCTCCTGTATGCAGCACATTTGGCTTTTCTACCCTTTATGGCCCTTTTCAGTTCTTCGATCACTCTGTACCCAAGTTCCCGTGTTGGCACCCTAATCTTTCCTACACTTTCCTTCCCTGCCTCCACTAGGCTCGCAACTATGCGTCGGCCATCTTCTGGACACTGCCCCCCTTGTGTACGGCTGCAAACTTTGGTTTCAGTTTTTCTTCGAACTTCGCCCAGTCGGCATCCTTTTTGAGTTCCCAAACCTCCTTGAAGCTTCCTTTACTTTTCTCTAGGTTTTTGGCCCTCATCGTCACTGTAATCAAGTTGTAATCACTATCCAACTCCATTTTTCCCTCATCATCCACTTCTACCCCTATCACCTCCCTCCATAAATTCATATCTGTGAGAATGTAGTCAATTATTGATTTTCTGTCGTTTCTCTCCCAGGTACATTTCCCCTTACATCTAGCGTCCTGTTCAGAATCTTCAGACCGAGCTCATTTGTGAAGTTCAACAGCTTCCTTCCATTTCTGTTGACTTTCTTGTCCCCACCCTTTATGCCTTCTTCCTTATCACCTATGTGTCCATTAAAGTTGCCCATCAGAATTATACCGAGCCCCCTGTTTTCTAGTTCAGTGATATTGGACCTTAGTGTTGAGTATATCGAGTCATTCACTCACACTGTTGTTGCATGAATGCTACATAATTGATAAAAAAAAGTTTATACAAGCTAAGTTAAGTCAGGTGGCACACTGAGGTTCACTCACACGGTTATCTCCCAAAACTTCTACAGCCAAAACTTCTACAACCCAGAACTTCTACACTGTGATTGATCAGTTAATTGTTCACACCTATTTTTGTAATGGAACAAACCAAACAGTGATAAGGGAATCACCTAAAATAATTGCTCATCTTAATAATAAAATTTGATGAGTTGTATGTGTATTTAGTAACAACAAATCACAAAATAATATTAAATAAAGTGAATTTCAGTCAGTGATTATAATTGTGATGAGTTTAAAAATGGGTATATAATGAAGTATCTCTTCATTTTATGTCATCAAAAATATCAGAATGGCTGGTTTGAGAAAAGTAGAGTTTATTATGTCACAGAAAGGAACTTCCCAAGTACTCCTAGATGGATATTTGTATAACAAGAATGTTGCTAGAAAGACATGCATCCATTGGAAGTGTGTATTGTCTACATGTAAAGGACGTTGCACAACTGTGGGAGATATTTTTAAAAATGTAACTGAACATTCACATGGCCCAGAAGACAGCAACCGAGTCCGATTCGTGAGTTCTTCTATGAGAAAGAGAGCCAGAGACGAAACTACACAGATGCACACTATGTACAACGAGGAGGTAGCAAGACAAAACCCGAATGAAGTTCACCAGCTTCCTTCATTTCCATCAATAAGTAGTGCCTTATACAGACATAGGCGGAAGACTATACCCACTTTACCACAAACCAGGTCAAAGGTCAATCTTGATGGACACTGGACAATGACATTAGATGGACAACCATTTCTTCTTTTCACAGATGGTGAGGATGACAAAATTCTGGCTTTTTCCACCACTTGAGTCACTTCAGTCAGCCAAGCCGTGTACAAACTGACTTTGAACTTGCAGCGATACGTGCAGTTGAGAGAGAATTCCCCAGTGCCGAAATAAAAGGATGTTTTTTCCACTATTGTCAAGCCATTTGGAGGAAGACACAACAGCTTGGGCTAGCTGTCCAATACAAAGAGGACATTGAGGTACAAAAATGGGTCCGTAGGGCTGCTGGTCTAGCACTCCTTCCCGAAAATACTATACAAGACACTTGGGTTGATGTCATGAGCTCTACACCAGAGGTCTCAAGAGCTACAGACTTCAATGACTACATAGTGACTACCTGGGTTGACGATGATGCAAGGTACCCAATCTACATGTGGAATCATAACCTCACAACTGGACCATGAACTAACAACAATCTAGAAGGGTTTCATAACCGACTGAACAGGACATTACCTCACTGTCATCCCATCATTTACCGTTTTATTGAAGTCATAAAAAAAGTAGAAAATGCAGACAGAGCAAAGATTGAACAATTAGATTTTAGTGCAGCCCCACCAAGCAGAAAACGTGTCTACACAGAAACGGAAAATCGTTTAGGTCGTTTGAAGGAGCAGTTAAATAGAGGACAAAAGACAAACTTAGAATTGTTAGATGCTGTAGGTCATCTTCTGAGATTAGGTTGAGGTTGACCCTTTACCTAAACCTAAACCTAAAAAAACTAATTTTTTTTTTTATATCTTTTGTTATAACTCCATTGTTATATTTATTAGGAACTAAATGTATTTAATTTTATGTCAAAAATCAAAACTACTTATATCCTGTATTTAATTTTGTGTCAAAAATTAAAACCACTTCCATTTATTATGAACTACCTGTATTTAATTATATGCGCCTAATCATGACATGTGTCAAAAATCAAAACTACTTCTATTTATTATGAACTACTTGTATTTAATTTTGTATAATAAACAATCCATTTTTCACATACTGTGTTTTTATTTAATTGGACCATCCCATTCACAAGTTAAGGTAACATGCGCAATATTAATCATGCCTTGGACCCTGAAATGTGTTGTTTTAGACTGTAGAAGTTTTGGCTGTAGAAGTTTTGGGAGGTTACCACTCACACTGTTGTTACTTCAGTAATGATTGCTGTAAATAATTTTATATCAACTATACCCAACAATTGTACCCAATAATTGACAAGGTTGTTTATACAAGCTAAGCTAAGTCAGATGGCACACTGAGGTTAAACCGATTACACATAGATTGAGGAAATAAATGAAAGAGAAAAGAATGAACTAATTAAATAAATATTGTTTAATTCCTTTTCATATGTTTTATTCAACAGGAAACTGTATTTAGATGAAGGTGGTCTTTCAAAAATGACAAGCTCATGTCACTTATTTCTCTCTGACACTCATAAATTTGACACCAGATTGTACAAGATAAAACAGAAAATATGGATATGAGTGAAGTATAAATACTATAATAAGGCCTCACAAAATAGTTCTGTTTTTCAAGCCATTTTTCGTAAAACTGCATGTGGGTGGGTGGTTTTTTATTTTATTTTTGTAATTATTTCCTTGCTATCGAAGGTGATATTCTTGGTTTGTTTTATGTTTTAGGCCTGATAATCTACAGAAGGTAATAAACATAAACCATTTAAATTGAATTTTTTTAAGTTTGCATTGGGCATAAAAAGAGAGCATGCTGCAGCCAAAATGACCATAAGGGAGGGCTCGAGAAACAGATTTTTAACATATTTAGGCCTAACAGCTTTCACATCATCAAACATCATATCAGCCTGAAAATTAGAATTAATGTATCTATTTTTCAATATCAGCATCTGGTTTTGTCAATAATAACTAAAGTATGTTGGATATATACAATTCTCATTGCCATCAAAAAAGTGTGTATCAATGTATTCATTTTTTGCAGACATCAAAATATTTTCTTTAAAAGCGAGCAGTGACTGCGTAAAAACTAAAAACTATTGAAAATTCTTTTTTCTGTTGAGCATTGGTCTAATTACAGCAATCACTGCCGCTCTCCTCAAAATGGCGGCACGTGTGACACTTTTTATAGGTGACCAATCAACTTTCCAGCAATCCTATTGTATACAGATTAGTGATCAGAACTATAACAAAATTATAAAATGAATTTCAGACTTCAAGTTTAGCTTATGCTGCACACTGCTGGAAGTTCTCACCCCAGGCAGTGTTTTCAGAGGCTGAAGAGACCTTTTCCAATACTTTTCCCCCTTTACGCCCCACGAAGCAGATCTTCTGTTTCTCAGGCCATTTTTTGTTAAATGGCATGTGACTGAACATTTTTTAATTTTGTAATTATGTTTTTGCCATCAAAGTTCATGCTCTTAGTTTATTTTATGTTTTAGGCCTCATAATCTACAGAATAGCATGGGTGGTGGTGTATTTCGTCCCTTGAGTGTAAAATTATAAATTCATAGCAATTTCTATAATTTCCATACTTACCTATGGCCCAGACATAGCTGGTGCTAACTCCAAAATTTGAGGGCCAAACACAAATTTTGCCCCCCAATCCCAAAATTTGCATGCAAAACGGAAAATTGGAAGTCATATCTGGCCCTCCATACCTTTACTCTCCGCGCATGCACATACGCCAGGAAGTAACCGGAATTGGTGCCAACCTCATTCTTTTTAAAAGAGAGTATTACATAATAAATCAGCAGCGAGGTATGAGTGCCCACTCATGGGAGGGCCATCGCCGTCTGAGCCATAGGTAAGTATGGAAAATATAGAAATTACTATGAATTTATAATATTTTTCCAACTGTACCCTATGGCCCAGACATAGCTGAATCGTAAAAAGGTGGAGGGCCTAGGACTTCAAAAATAATTCCAATCCTGCAATCCATGATGAAAGGAACTTAGAATAATTAGGAATTACATGTATGTCTCTCTATACAGTAATAGAGGAGACATATCCTAAACAAGAACTTAGAATAATTAGGAATTACATGTATGTCTCTCTATACAGTAATAGAGGAGACATATTCTAAACAAGAGGTCCCAGGGGGCCTGAGGGCGCTCACCTGACATGGTAGTCAAAATATCAAACCAGAGACTTAACTTGAATAAGCTGCATACGCCCCTCGTAAGAAAAGCATATACTAACTAGATGAAGTGACTGTGCCCACACAATACACAGGATTTGCCTTCTATTTTCAGTTCCTGCACTTTTACGTCCCAAAATTGAGATAAACGCATAAAAACAGATTTTTTAAAATTTTTGTTCGGAAATTTTCGAAGTCCAAACAAAATATTTTCAGCCTAAATTTTTTTTTCTTCTTAAAATTGACCAAAACGCATAAAAAACCAAAAAACTAATTTCCGGATTTTGGTCTAAAATTTTCAAAGTCCCACCTGGCCCCCAAATTTTCAGTGTAAAAAAAAAAATTTTGTCTTAAAATTAACTGAAACACATAAAAAAAACTCATTTCCGGATTTTGGTCCAAAATTTCTAAGTCTGGACCGGGACCCCAAATTTTCAGCCTAAATATGAACCTAGGGATTTGGCTTGAACAAAATTGAATCTCACCCCCCTAAGGATGCTGCATACCAAATATCAAAAGATTCTTATTGGTACATCTGAAGAAGATTTTTTAAGAATATTCCTCATACTGCACTAATTTAAACATTTGGGCTCCCATAGAGAGTCCAAATATGGACCCAGGGAATTAATTTCAATAAACCTGTGAAACAATCTTCCAAAGATGTTACATGTGAAAATTGAAAGCTTTTGGAGCAGTGGTTTGGGAGAAATGTAGTCTTAAATGTTTTTCCCGTTAAGCTGCACACCTAATATCAAGTCTCTGCTACTGCTGGTTCATGAGAAGAAGATTTTTTAAGATTTAGGCACACTTTTTGCTTTTTGGGTGTGGCCCTATCAAGGGGTGAGGCAACTTGATTCGAACAAAATCGAATTGCGATGTCATAACGAACTATTATCTCAAATATCAATTAAATTGGTTCAGCGGTTTGGGAGGAGAAGATGTAAACACCATGTTCACGGACGACGACAGATGGTGAGTGATCACTATAGCTCTCCTGACTGAAAGTCAGGTGAGCTAATAAGAAGCCCAATTTAAGTAATTCCTTATTGTAAGCATGAAGACAATGCTACATAGGATGTGACAAGTTCCTAATTTTTAAGGCTTGTCCAGACTAAGCCCCAAAAATTAGGATAGCATATCTGAGAATGAGTGAAAATCTCCCACAAACATACGCCTTACAATAACACTTCAGCTGTATGCAGGATATAAATACGGATAAAACAGCTTCCTTCATAGATACATACTTTTTAAGCCAGAGAAGAAGTAAAAATCACCCCATACCTTTCTTTTGAAGGAATCTTCAAAAGAAAGAGGGGAGAGCTCTGGAATCAACAAGAACGGTACCAAAAAAAACAATATAAACAAGAGGCCCCAGGGGGCCTGAGGGTGCTCACCTGACATGGTAGTCTAAATATCAAACCAGGGACTTGACTTGAATAAGCTGCATATGCCCCTCCTAAGAAAAGCATACACCAACTAGATGAAGCGATTGTGCCCACACAATACACAGGATTTTCCTTCTACTTTCAGTTTCCTGCACTTTTATGTCCCAAATTGAGATAAACGCATAAAAACAAAATTTTTTTTATTTTTGTTCGGAAATTTTTGAAGTCCCAAACAAAATATTTTCAGACTAAAATTTTTTTTTTTTCTTCTTAAAATTGACCAAAATGCATAAAAAAACAAAAAACTAATTTCCAGATTTTGGTCCAAAATGTTTTAAGTCCCACCCGGACCCCAAATTTTCAGTGTAAAAAAAATAACATTTTTTTGTCTTAAAATTGACCAAAACACATAAAAAAAACAAAAAACTAATTTCCAAATTTTGGTCCAAAATTTCTAGGTCCCACCCGGATCCCAAATTTTCAGTGTAAAAAAAAAATTTGTTTTGTCTTAAAATTGACCAAAATGCATAAAAACAAAAAAACTCATTTCCGGATTTTGGTCCAAAATTTCTGAGTCTGGACAGGACCCCAAACTTGAATCTCACCCCCCCTAAGGATGCAGCATACCAAATATCAAAAGATTCTTATTGGTAGATCTGAAGAAGAAGATTGTCAAAGAATATTCCCCATACTGCACTATTTTAAACATTTGGACTCCCATAGAGAGCCCAAATATGGACCCAGGGAACTGATTTCAATAATCCTGTGAAACAATCTTCCAAAGATGTTATATGTGAAATTTGAAAGCTTTTGGAGCAGTGATTAGGGAGAAAAGTAGTCTTAAATGTTTTTCCCATTACCCACAGTGTTAAAAAATACTGACTCCGCACTTTTTCAAAGTCCCCAAAAAAGTACCCCATAATAAAAGCGATAGCAATTTTTTTTTACCATTCCATTCTGTTGGTCCTTCACACCAAATAAGAATTCTCAGATGTATGTAGTTTTGGCGATACAGACGTTTTATTTTTTTCTATTTTTACCTCCTTTGATTCCCATGGGGCAACAGGAAAATTTTTTTTGGCATAAGTACTTATGTCCCAAAAACACCATATGTAAAATTTGGTTCAAATCAGCCTCTCGGTTTGGAAAATAGAAATTTTGGGCAGGGCAAAAACTCTTGCCCCTCCCATAATGATGGCAAATATAGCCCCTAGAACTTCTCCTGAACAAATCTAAATCTACACCTCAAAAGGAAGATGCACACCCAATATCAAGTCTCTGCTACTGCTGGTTCATGAGAAGATTTTTTAAGATTGAGGCTCACTTTTTGGGCGTGGCCCTACCAAGGGTCGGGTCAACTTGTTTTGAACAAACTTGAATTGACATATGATAGGAAACATGCACACCAGATTTGGTCAATTTGGTTGAGCAGTTTGTGAGAAGTCGATAATCTAAAGTTAATGACGGACGATGGACGACGGACGGATGGAAAGTGATCAGTAAAGCTCCCCTTGAGCTTCGCTCAGGTGAGCTAAAAAAGTTCATGATGCCGGACGGCAAGTGATAAGTTTAGCTCCCTTCGATGAGCAAAAAAATTACTCATTTTGAACTAAGTTACAATTCGAGCTCCCACAAGTGAGCCCAAATATGGACCTAGGGACCCCCCCCCCCTCCACCCCCCCCCCCCCCCCCACCCTGAGGATACAGCATACCAAATGTAAAAGCATTCTGCGTGCTGGATCTGAAGAAGATTTTTAAAAAAAATTCCTCATTTTGAACTAAGTTATCAATCTGGCTTCCACAGTGAGCCCAAATATGAACCCAAGGACTTGGCTTTAACAAACTTGAATCTCACCCCCCCCCCCTAAGGATGTTGCACACCAAATATCAAAACATTCCGACTGCTGGATCTGAAGAAGATTTTTCAAGAAATTTCCTCATTTTGAACTAAGTTACAATTCAAGCTCCCACAGTGAGCCCAAATATTGACCTTGGGACATGGCTTGAACAAACTTGAATCTCACCCCCCTAAGGATGTTGCATACCAAATATCAAAACATTGCGACGGCTGGATCTGAAGAAGAAGATTTTTAAAGAAAATTCCTCATTTTGAACTAAGTTATAATTCAGGCTTCCACAGTGAGCCCAAATATGAACCCAGGGACTTGGCTTGAACAAACCTGAATCTCACCCCCCTAAGCATGCTGCATACTCAATATCAAAAGATTCCGTCTGCTCGATCTTGAGAAGAAGATTTTTAAAGAAATTTGCCTGAAATGCGCTAAGTTCAAATACAGGCTCCAAAACTGAGCCCAAATATGAACCCAGGGGGCCGATTTGAACAAACTTGAATCAGATTTACCCCACAATGTTGCATACCAAATATAAAAAGATTCTGCCTGCTGGATCTTGAGAAGAAGATTTTTTAAGAAATTTGCCTGAAATGCACTAAGTTCGAATTCGGGCTTCCATAGTGAGCCCAAATATGAATCCAGGAGGCCGATTTGAACAACTTGAATCAGACCCACCCCATAATGCTGTATACCAAATATCAAATGATTCTGCCCACTTGTGCTGGAGAAAAAGATTTTTTAGTAATTTCTCTAATATACATAGGGTGCTATCGGAGTTATGCCCCATATGGAGCCCCAAGTGGGCATGTCCATTTCTGTGAACAAACTTGAATTGACTTATGGTAATGAACATCCATACCAAGTTTCGAGCAAATCGACCTAGCAGTTTCAGAGGAGAAGTCGTTTGAAAAATGTTCATGATTAATAAATAGTGTTTAACGCTACTTCAGAAGTTAAGGCTATAGCGACGATCCTGGTAATTAATATTGCCCACTATATAACATACACAGCGTACACAGATACGTTGAAAACCGGTGATATATAAAAAATATAACATACACATATCCAATCGAGCCACACTGAACGATCCCTGAAAAGAAAACACACCTCCTAGGTAATCCACAGGCGGCCTCTGTCCAATAAATTCCAGTAACAACACTCTCCAATGTGTACTATCTGATATCTACAATCGTAAACACGTGCGATTTGAGTACTGACATAATAGAAACCCGGATCTAGAAATGAAAGGTATGATTAACAGGCTCCAACATGGACCGCCCCCGAAATAGATTATGATTTCAAGGTCCACAAAATACAATAAAGCGTTAGCCTAATAAAATAATGCGCGAGAGCATTTATATTTAGCATGTAATCATCTGAATACCAGTTAACTGGTGTGGCAGGCCTAGACCACATATTTTTTTTAATGTTGTACATAAATTTAAATTTGTAAATATTCCAAATATAACTCCAGTCAATATCGAATGCAATCTTTTGGCCTAATTTTTCTGTTCAAAATTATTCATTGGGAAATTGTTACTTGCTATTACATAAATCATAAATTCTAACGTTTTAATTATCACCTAAATATATCAGAGTTCGTTTTTAGGGAATCTTATATTAATTAATTCTTGGTAATTCTTTATTCGGTGTTCAGGCTCGCGTTGAGTTCGTCTTCCAACGTGGGAATCTTATTGGGGTATTTCACCTCATTTTGCCGTGTTAAACTTTGAGTAAAATATCCGTCCCAACTGTTTGGCATATCATTCTAACTGGTCATAGAACTTATTACAACTCTCATTTTACCTCGGCATTGCCCTTTGATTCAGTGCGAGTTGTCATTACTTTATTATTTGTTAAAATGCACTTTGCAAACTACGTTGTAATTTAAACTGTTTGCGAAGCCTTCCATCTTTGTCCCGAGGTATGCTGGGAAAACTACTACTTTGGTTGTACAACCACCGAGAAGTATTTCCTGGTTACCACATGCGGTAGTGCTATTTTTGGTCATTGTCAATATCTATGACCAACCCACTACCGGCTTCTCATTGGCCCCTTCGGTTGTAGTCTTTCTACGACCGGCCTACCACCGATTTTCATTGGTTCTTGCGGTAGTGATTTGGTCGTCGGTGGTCAGGTGGTATAAAAGCAGCATCTCTCATTGGTGGTGGCCTTCGCTTCGTCATCCACCGGCACAATTATCAACAAACCAGCCAAACGACAACAGAATTATTCAACTTTAAAATCATTTATTTAGAAAGCAAAGGTACTCACCAACACAGGCTTTCACTAAACATACCCACAAAAGTGCACATGATAAGCATACCTCTCATGACTTGGGGAAATCTATAACCATTATTATGCATTTACCGAAACTTCGCACCGTGGCCGTGCATTGACCTACTTGTCATTTTACTATGGCTGTAGTAGTACTATCTACAACCGTATTGTTTGGCTGTGTTTTACCCAGAGGATGTTAGGACATCACTGCTAACTGTGTTCAGGCATTAAAATCAAGACACTGGAATTGTGGGAGGGTTTATAACTTGTTAATAAGGGGTGGCAATCAATGAATACTTATTTATACACAGCATGTCAATGCCTATTTAAGATCCACTAATACAGAATTACCTGCAGCCAGTGCAGGCTGTTATCACAAACTTCACAATGTGCTGTAGTATTTACAAAGTCTAGATCTACCAATCTCTACAGCCCATATTTATTATATTAAAACATGTGCACATCTTTATTCCTTGTGTTACCTCTTAAGTTATAATCCCATTAACCCTCTTCACTATTGTGGAACTTACCCAGGGCTACATTGTGTCGTTAGTATAGGAGAATCCTAACAGTACCAACATAAACTTGATGTATGTACATTTACTGTGTGAGCTCCGAGAGCTGGCCATGTTATAACACAATATTTGTACATCGACTAACTTTATTTTGGTGTGGTTTATTCCAAGTTGACTTGAGCCTGTCCACCCGGTATTTCTATTGAATAGACCTGCCCAACGGAGGGGGATCTGGAGAGTAGCAGAAGCCAAACCCAGAAGAGCAGCCATATACCTATGATATCCATTGGAGTACTTGTGTAACTCACCTGAAACCATACTTAATACACAATAACTGGAACCATTCTGGATACAGAGTAGCTGCTGCGTAACCAAACACAACAGAGTAACTGTCCAGTGACCCAAGCACTGGTAACCCAATGGTGACCCTACAGTGACCTTAAACTTACCTTTCATTCTATTGTATATCTATTACATTGCCCTAGAGCACTAGGAACAGTTCACAATAGCCAATTATTCACTCTACCATTTTAAGTTAGACTTCCAGTGTGACCCAAGGAGATTTAACCCTTGAGAGACAGTGTATGTGACTCACATATAGGTCTTGTTGATCATTCGGATTCAACGGTTTGTCCTTGCAGTGTAGATCAATTGTGTGGGACGCCATACTTTAATTTACTGTTAGGGAGGGCAGGACCGTTACACTGGTTATGTAGTCTGCTAGGTACTCAAGAGTAGCAATTTAATTGTGATGATGTTTAAATACGCGCTCGTATATAACAAATCAACAATAATCACAGGAAACTAATCCAACTAAAAAGCGGATGTGCTCATGAGGTCGCCATAGAAGACGACCCAAATGCTTAGTATGTATGTATGTATTAAATTATATGAGGCTTGCGGGAAGAAAACTACGTCTTGCCCAGTAACTGCCTCTAAACACATAGGCAGTGTGTGTGTGTGTGTGTGTGTGTGTGGGAGGGGGGGGGGGGGGGCGGAATTCGAAGTCGTATCGAAAACTCCTCACCCGCATTATTTAATCGTTCCCATGTCAATTAACAAAAAATATAGGAACCGCGATGGTTCCCTCACGTCTAACCGACTCCATTATGCCACTATGGGTGGAGAAGGACGTGAAGAATAAAACATCCCCTGAAAGAAACCCTCTCATGGAGGAAGCTTCTGGGGAGCGCCCCATAACAGACACTTGAGAATACTGAGCCAAGGTTTCTGTGACAACAGAGGTGCTATTAGTAGGATTCACAACAAGACTGTTTAATCTTAAACATAATCTATTGAATCAATGAACTGGAGGATATGCATATCATATAATTCATCCCCATGAATTCTGCAGAGCGTCTACTGCATGCACTCAATGATTTGGACATGGTGACACAAATGACGGTAACTAATTGTTTTGGTGCATTGCAAACTTAACTATCATGGGGTGATCCCACTGGAAGCAAAACTGTCCAAATACTCGCATGTTGAGCATCCAATACAAATGAAACAGGCAGCCATTCCAAGGAGCGAGTCTGCTAGCACGTTCAGACGACCCGGTATATGATGGATAGAGAGATCAACATGAAAATTCTTCTCTGTTAGTTATCATAA
This sequence comes from Pictodentalium vernedei, assembly GCA_031216915.1. Lineage (NCBI taxonomy): Eukaryota > Metazoa > Mollusca > Scaphopoda > Dentaliida > Dentaliidae > Pictodentalium > Pictodentalium vernedei. The sequence goes on from CM062288.1 coordinate 228,590,477, forward strand.
TGGAAATGAATGGGTGCCGTCCTGGTTCCTGATGTACGCTACCACTATCGAGTTGTCCAACAATATCTGAACAAGCGTGTCAGCATTGACTTGGCGCTAACGATATAGACATCATTCTTTGATGTTTATGTGTTTCTCCAGGAACCGAGGGTCCCAAGACCCCTGCATTTCGAGTCTGTCGGACTCAGGGTCGTGCCCCAAACTATTGATTCATACCCGTCATAATTGTGAAAGCCGGATCTGGCAGTTGCAGCAGAACTCTTTGAGTTAACCACTGAATATCTGCCCCCAATAGGGACCTTTTGTTTACTAGATCCATTAAAACAATACTGGTCCTGAGCGAATGCATTTTCACACTCCAGTTCTGGGTAAAGAATAACTGGACGGGACGTGTGCATAAGCAACCCATCTAAACAAGATGCATAGCCACTCAGCACAACCCCATCAGTCGCATAAAATTTCTCACTGTTATTGCGTCTGATATTAGACAAAAGCGAGCATAACAACTGACTAATTTCATTCTGGATAATGGCAGACGAACCAGGTTCATTATTTGAGCGAGAGACTAGGGCGCTATCTTCAAACAGAAGCATATCACTCGGAACTGAAAAACTATCCCTTGGACGATGAAGATATACCAGGACATGAAAAAACGGATCCTTAGAGCTATGCTTGTAGCATAGTCGATCACTCGAACGCTCATTTTTACCCACTAAATGATAACCTTAAATAAACTTTTAGAGCTTTGATAAACTTGTTATCCCGCTCCAGTCTATTATTGGTAAGAAAGAGCTCTATGTTTTCGGTACGAGAAACAGGTGACTATAGAATCCTAGAGAATCTTGATTCTTGACGACCTCTATTACTTTCATTGTCATGAGAACCTTTACCTCCAGTTGGAGAGACTCTTATGCAAGGATTTGACAGAAGCTTTGTCCATCAGACATTAAGTTAGTTGTGGTTCTCTCGGAAAGATAGCCGTAGGCAATCCGAGACCACACTTCTCGCCTATGTAATAGTTATCCAGTTTGATGTGAATCTTAATAACCATCTGTCAACTGCTAAGCAATAGAGGTCCTCACCCTCACCTGTAGTACCTGCAAGGCCTATGGAAGGAGAAACTACGTCTCCTTCTAGAAGAGCCTCGAGCCAACGGCTTAGGAGCGTCTGACCAGTAGTCTTGATCAGACCTAAACCCCCTATCCGAGTCGCTGTATGACAAACTCTAGAGTAATTATAGGAGGGTTAACTATACCCTCGCGAGGAGTCCTTTTTAGACGACTTTCTGTCTAGGACGTCCTCCCTTACTCCTTTCTGCTATTGTGGGTCGATTAGACGCTGACTTAAGGAGCAGAGTATTGATGGTTTCTTTGTAGCTTGGTCATAAACCAATGAAAGCTTATCGTCAAAAACTTAGTGTCCGGAAACAGGAGCGACCCAAAGAGAGTTTTTCACCTTGTCAACTATTAAGGATGACGACACAAGGGCTCCGTGACGTCTGATTAACTCCAAATTAGCAACTGTTAAGACAAGAGTTATTGTACGTGATAAAATATAATAGCCCTGGAAAGGACTCTAAATGAGGTATGAACGTCCTGAAATTCCTTTCCGTAGAGACGTGGCGTCACAGTTCTTAAAGGTGATCTGTGTAAGACAGTGAGACTAAATTCGTTCTCAATGAAGAAATACTGTCTCAATTGTGTCCGAGTGAATAGTGAATGATGAAGGTAAGGCCATAACTAGGTCCTTAACCTGCTCATTCAAACGCAGAGGAACTCTCAATACATCTTCCCTATTTTCTGTTAATCGGTAAAATTATGGATGCTGATGACAAGAAACTGCCTTACTTCTTTCCACTGGAAAGTTGAATATGGCGTCGTCTAAAAGGCCAAAGGCCTATGACACCTGTCTATACTTAACCGGAAAAGACATTTCCTCCTCTTTTTCCGGATGAAGTCTGCATCCTACAACGTTTGCAGTTTCTTGCAAGCAGTCACACCATTCTGATTCGCTGGAAAAAATTCAGGTTAGTGTTGATGGATTAAATCCATTGCAACCATGTGTTGTTCCGAAAGGGAAGGGTAATCCCCTCCATATCCCTTTCATCATTCGTCTGAATCAGTTGAAAATCACTGTCAGCAGCATCTGAATGCGCAGATGATTTGGCCGACCCAGCACCATCTGACAGATCAGGTTCTGAGACTGCCGTCGGCTGCTTCTGCACTTGCTGGGATGCTGCGATGAGCTGCGCAATCTGTGACAGCAATTCCGTTACGGAGGCCTGAGGAACAGAGGTCTTCTATTCTGGTTGCCGTCTACTCCCGGGACATTGTGTCCGAGACGGCTGTTTTCTCCAGATGTCCCGATATATGAGGCCTCGTCTCTTAGCTACTGAATAGTGCTACTTTCCAGCAGTCGCAGCATTCTGATTCTCAGGAATGAACTCAGGGAAGTATTGATGCATTAGATCCATCGCCACCCCTGTGTTGTTCCGAAAGGGAAGGGTAATTCTCCTCCAAATCTCTTTCGCCATCCGACTGAATAAGATTATACTCACAGTCATCGGCATCTGAATGTGCAGATGACTGGACCAACCCAGGATCATCCGACAGCTCAGGTTCTGCGACTGCCGTTGGCTCATTCTGCACTTGCTGGGATGCTGCGCAGTCTGCGACAGCAAGTCCATTACGGAGGCCTGAGGAGCAGCGGTCTTCTGTTGCTTGGTCGCCAGCTGTTCCTGGGACAGTGTGTCCGAGATGGCTCTTTTCTGCGGACGTCCTGATGAATGAGGCCTCGTCTCCTTGGCTACAGTATGGTGTGACTTCTCTGATGAAGAGTGGACCTTCTCGGCGATGTAGGCTGGATATCAGAAGTCACATAGACAAAGTGCGGTCGTGTGTGCTTGGTAGACACTGAAGAAGAAGCCCTAACTATAGCCAACCCCAGCTGTGAACTGAACGGAGCATCCCAGACGGAAGGCATGGACGTATGATCCGACTGACGCAAGTTCCGAACCACAACATCTGGCCCCAGATGTTGTTATGAAATAAAGAGGGGGCTCGCTCGCGGTCCTTCAGACCTCGCTGAGGTTCCTGCTGAACTTGCCAGCTTCTTCCTCTCCATCGTCGCAGGGTGAGTCTGTTATTATTTTATAGTGCTCGCTCTAACCCTTTCTACTCTCCTCGACTGCAACGGACACACCCGGCACCACGGCACCCTTGCAGAGTGTAACCGCTTCACAGGTCGAGCTAGCTGGCCTGTCTGGTATTCATGAGCACTTTAGCCGCTAGCTCTGATTGACTAAAAACTAGAGCAACTTTTTGGCGAGAGGACTGGCAGCGGCCTCTCACCGCGAGAGGACCGGCAGTGGCCCCTCGCTAACAACGTACCGTGACACCTGTCTCCAACATTTGTCATCCCATGCGACACATGTTGAGCAAGAATTAGTGGGAGTACATCGACTACAAGCAAGGCAACCAACATGTAAATCAGAGGAAAGACTTCCTCGCCTTGCTTATTGAGTAATATGCTTTCATAATGAAGCAAACTAAGTTGACTGTACTCCCACCAACTCCACATTGAATATTATAAAAGATACATAACAAAAAACATTCAAAATATAAATCGAAAAAATAGTTTATACAAAAAAAAATTTCGAAAAATTTTGACAAGAGCCCAAGTTCCCAAAGGGAACAAAGTGCCCAAATGTATCCCAATACAGCCCAAGTGTGGACAAAAATTATTTTTTCTAACCAAAAATTAACTGATACACTACAGAACTATTTAATGTATCTTACAACAGACCTACCATATAATAAATAGGAAACTACGTATATAAAAAGAGCGTTGTTAATG